>JAJJMB010014383.1:0-12089 GCA_023531105.1 Papaver atlanticum | reverse complement strand
TAAATTTCATCTTCAAATCATCCGAATTAGAAACTCGGGTCCAACTCAAGTAGTCTTTGAACCTTAGATGTTCAAATCTGATAAATTTATTCTTAAGTTTATCTGAATGAGAAACTAAATTCCAACACTAGTAATCTTTGAACATGGGATGTTCAAATCTGATAAATTTCATATTCAGTTCATCCGAATAAGAAATCAGGTCCAACTCTAGTAATCTTTGAACCTGGTATTTTCAAATCTTATAAATTTAATCTTCAGTTCATCCGAATGAGAAAATCAGGTCCAACTCTTGTAATTTTTGAACCTGTGATGTTCGAATCTTATAAATTTCATCTCCAGTTCATCCGAATGAGAAACTCAGGTCAAACTCTAGTAATCTTTGAACCTGGGATATTAAAATATGATATGTTTCATCTTCAGTTCACCCGAATGAGAAACTCAGTTCCAACTCTAGTAATCTTTGAAAACCCGGGATGTTCAAATCTTATAATTTCATCATTAGTTCATCCGAATGAGAAACTAAATTCCAACACTAGTAATCTTTGAACATGGGATGTTCAAATTTGATAAATATCATTTTCTGTTAATCCGAGTAAGAAAAGCATGTCCAACTCTAGTAGTCTTTTAACCCGGGATGTTCAAATCTGATAAATTTCATCTTCAGTTCATCTCAATGAGAAACTCAGGTCCAACTCTAGTAATCTTTGTACCTGGGATGTTCAAATCTTATAAATTTCATCTTCTGTTCATCCGAATTAGAAACTCAGGTCCAACTCTAGTAATCTTTGAACCTAGGATGTTCAAATCTGATAAATTTCATCTTCAATTCACCCGAATGAGAAACTCAGGTCAAACTCTAGTAATCTTTGAACCTGTGATGTTCATATCAGATAAATTTCATCTTCAGTTCATACGAATGAGAAACTCAGGTCCAACTCTAGTAATCTTTGAACTTGGGATGTTCAAATCTGATAAATTTCATCTTAAGTTCACCCGAATGAGAAACTCATTTCGAGCTCTAGTAATCTTTGAACCTGGGATGTTCAAATCTTATAAATTTCATCTTCTGTTCATCCGAATGAGAAACTAAGGTCCAACTCTAGTAATCTTTGAACCTGAGATGTTCGAATCTTATAAATTTCATCAGTTCATCCTAATGAAAAACTCAGGTCCAACTCTAGTAATCTTTAAACCTGGGATGTTCAAATCTTATAAATATCATCTTTAATTCATCCGAGTGAGAAACTCAGGTCCAACTCTAGTAATCTTTGAACCAGGGATGTTCAAATCTGATAAATTTCATCCTCAGTTCATCCGAATGATAAAATCGGGCCAAACTCTAGTAATCTTTGAACCCGAGATATTCGAATCTTATAAATTTCATCTTCAGTTTTTCCGAATGTGAAACTCATGTCCAACTTTAGTAATCTTTGAACCTGGGATGTTCAAATCTGATAAATTTCATCTCCTGTTCATCCGAATGAGAAACTCAATTCAGACTCTTGTAATCTTTTAACCTGGGATATTAAAATATGATATGTTTAATCTTCAGTTCACCCGAATGAGAAACTCAGTTCTAACTCTAGTAATCTTTGAAAACCCGGGATGTTCAAATATGATAAATTTCATCATCAGTTCATCCGAATGAGAAAGTCAATTCCAACACTAGTAATCTTTAAACATGGGATGTTCAAATTTCATAAATTTCATTTTCTGTTCATCCGAGTGAGAAAAGCATGTCCAATTCTAGTAATCTTTGAACCTGGGATGTTCAATTCTAATATATATTTTGTCTCCAGTTCATCCGAATGAGAAACTCAGGTCAAACTCTAGTAATCTTTGAACTTTGGATTTTCAAATCTGATAAATTACATCTTCAGTTAACCCGAATGAGAAACTCAGGTTAAACTCTAGTAATCTTTGAACCTGTTATATTCAAATCTTATAAATTTCATCTTCAGTTCATCCGAATGAGAAACTCAGGTACAACTCTATTAATCTTCGAACATGAGATGTTCAAATCTAATAAATTTCATCTTCTGTTCATCCAAATGAGAAAATCAGGACCAACTCTAGTAATCTTTGAACCTAGGATGTTCAAATCTTATAAATTTAATCTTCAGTTATTCCGAATGAGAAACTTATGTCCAACTCTAGTAATCTTTGAACTTGGGATGTTAAAATCTGATAAATTTAATCTTCTATTACTCCGAATGAGAAACTAAGTTATAACTCAAGTAATCTTTGAACCTAGGGTGTTCAATTCTAATATATATTTTGTCTCCAGTTCATCCGAATGAGAAACTCAGGTCCAACAATAGTTATCTTTGAACTTGGGATGTTAAAATCTGATAAATTTCATCTTCAGTTCATCCGAATGAGAAACTCAGGTCCAACTCTAGTAATCTTTGAACCTGGGATGTTAAAATCTCATAAATTTCATCTTCTGTTCATCCGAATGAGAAACTAAGGTCTAACTCTAGTAATCTTTTAACCTGGGATGTTAAATTCTAAAATATATTTTTTCTCCAGTTCATCCGAATGAGAAACTTAGGTCAACCTCTAGTAATCTTTGAACTTGGGATGGTCAAATCTGATAAATTTCATCTTAAGTTCACCCGAATGAGAAACTCAGGTCGAACTCTAGTAATCTTTGAACCTGGGATGTCAAAATCAGATAAAATTAATCTTCTGTTCATCCAAATGAGAAACAAAGGTCCAACTTTAGTAATCTTTGAACCTGGGATGTTTGAATCTTATAAATTTCATCTTCAGTTCATTCGAATGAGAAACTCAGGTCATACTCTAGTAATTTTTAAACCTGGGTTGTTCAAATCTTATAAATTTCATCCTCAATTCATCCGAATGTTAAAATTGGGTCCAACTCTAGTAATCTTTGAACCTAAGATGTTGGAATCTTATAAATTTCATCTTCAGTTATTCCGAATGTGAAACTCATGTCCAACTTTAGTAATCTTTTAACCTGGGATGTTCAAATCTGATAAATTTCATCTTCTGTTCATCCGAATGAGAAACTCAGGTCCAACTCTAGTAATTTTTTAACCTGGGATATTCAAATCTGATACGTTTCATCTTAAGTTAACCCGAATTAGAAACTCAGGTCTAACTCTTGTAATCTTTGAACTTGGGATGTTCAAATCTTATAAATTTAATCTTCAGTTCATAACAATGAGAAACTCAGGTCCAACTCTAGTAATCTTTAAATCTGGGATGTTCGAATCTTATAAATTTCATCTTCAATTCATCCGAATGAGAAACTAAGGTCCAACTCTAGTAATCTTTGAACCTGGGATGTTCAAATCTGATAAATTTCATCTTCTGTTCATCCGAATGAGAAACTCAGATCTAACTCTAGTAATCTTTTGACCTGGGATGTTAAATTATAATATATAGTTTGTCTCCAGTTCATCCGAATGAGAAACTTAGGTCCAACTCTAGTAATCTTTGAACTTGGGATGTAAAAATCTGATAAATTTCATCTTAAGTTCACCCGAATGAGAAACTAGGGTCGAACTCTAGTAATCTTTGGACCTGGGATGTCAAAATCAGATAAATTTCATATTCAGTTCATCCTAATGAGAAACTAAGGTCCAACTCTAGTAATCTTTGAACCTGGGATGTTTGAATCTTATAAATTTCATCTTCAGTTCATCCGAATGAGAAACTCAGGTCCAACTCTAGTAATCTTTAAACCTGGGATGTTCAAATCTTATAAATTTCATCTTTAATTCATCCGAGTGAGAAACTCAGGTCCAACTCTAGTAATCTTTTAACCAGGGATGTTCAAATATGATAAATTTCATCTTCAGTTCATCCGAATGATAAAATCGGGTCCAACTCTAGTAATCTTTGAACCTGAGATGTTGGAATCTTATAAATTTCATCTTCAGTTCTTCCAAATATGAAACTCATGTCCAACTTTAGTAATCTTTGAACGTTGGATGTTCAAATCAGATAAATTTCATCTTCTGTTCATCCGAATGAGAAACTCAGGTCCAACTCTTGTAATCTTTGAACCTGGGATGTTCAAATCTGATAAATTTCATCTTCAGTTCATCCGAATGAGAAAATCAGGTCCAACTCTAGTAATCTTTAAACCTGGGATATTCAAATCTGATATGTTTCATCTTCTATTCACCCGAATGAGAAACTCAGTTCCAACTCTAGTAATCTTTAAACCCGGGATATTCAAATTTGATAAATTTCATCTTATGTTCATCCGAATGAGAAACTCAGGTCTAACTCTAGTAATCTTTGAACCTGGGATGTTCAATTCAAATATATATTTCGTCTAAAGTTCATCCGAATGAGAAACTCAGGACAAACTCTAGTAATCTTTAAACTTGGGAATTTCAAATCTGATAAATTTCATCTTAATTTCACCCGAATGAGAAACTCAGGTCCAACTCTAGTAATCTTTGAACCTGGGATGTTCAAATCTGATAATTTTCATCTTCAGTTCATCCGAGTAGAAGCTAAGGTCCAACTCTAGAAATCTTTAAACCTGGGATGTTCAAATCTGATAAGTTTCATCTTCGGGTAATCCGAATGATAAAATCAGGTCCAACTGTAGTAATCTTTGAACCTGGGATGTTAGAATCTTATAAATTTCATCTTCTGTTCATCCGAATTAGAAACTCAGGTCCAACTCTAGTAATCTTTGAACATGGGATGTTCAAAGCTGATAAATTTCATCTTCTGTTCATCCGAATGAGAAAATCAGGTCAAACTCTAGTAATCTTTGAACCTGGGATGTTCAATTCTGATAAAATTTATCTTCAGTTCATCTGAATGATAAAATTAGGTCCAACTCTAGTAATCTTTTAACATGGGATGTTCAAATCTGGTAAATTTTATCTTCTGTTCATCCGAATGAGAAACTCAGGTCCAACTCTAGTAATCTATGAACCTCGGATGTTCGAATCTGATAAATTTAATCTTCAGTTCATCCGAATGATAGAATCAGGTCCAACTTGAGTAATCTTTTAACCTGGGATGTTCAAATCTTTTAAATTTCATCTTCAGTTCATCCGAATGATAAACTCATGTCCAACTCTAGGAATCTTTGAACCTTGGATGTTAAAATCTGATAAATTTCATCTTCAGTTCATCCGAAATAGAAACTCAGGTCCAACTCTAGTAATCTTTGAACTTGGATTGTTCAAATCTTATAAGTTTAATCTTCAGTTCACCCGAATGAGAAACTAAGGTCCAACTCTAGTAATCTTTCAACCTGGGATGTTCAAATCTTATAAATTTCATCTTCTGTTCATTCGAATGAGATACTCAGGTCAAACTCTTGTAATCTTTGTACCTAAGATGTTCGAATCTTATAAATTTCATCTTCAGTTCTTCCGAATGTGAAACTCATGTCCAACTTTAGTAATCTTCGAACCTGGGATGTTCAAATTTGATAAATTTCATCTTCTGTTCATCCGAATAAGAAACTCAGGTCCAACTCTTGTAATCTTTGAACCTGGAATGTTCAAATATGATAAATTTAATCTACTTTTCATCCGAATGAGACACTCGGGTCCAACTCTAGTAATCTTTGAACCTGGGATGTTCAAATCTGATAACTTTCATCTTCAGTTCATCCGAATGAGAAACTCAGGTCCAACTCTAGTAATCTTTGAACCTGGGATGTTCAACTCTGATAAGTTTCATCCTCAGTTCACCCGAATGAGAAACTCAGGTCCAACTCATGTAATCTTTGAACTTGGGATGTTAAAATCTGACAAATTTCATCTTCTATTACTCCGAATGAGAAACTAAGGTCTAACTCTAGTAATCTTTAAACCTAGGGTGTTCAATTCTAATATATATTTTGCCTCCAGTTCATCCGAATGAGAAACTCAGGTCGACCAATAGTAATCTTTGAACTTGGGATGTTCAAATCTGATAAATTTCATCTTCAGTTCATCTGAATGAGAAACTCAGGTCCAAATCTAGTAATCTTTGAACCTGGGATGTTCAAATCTGAAAAATTTCATCTTCTGTTCATCCGAATGAGAAACTCAGGTTTAACTCAAGTAATATTTTAACCTGGGATGTTAAATTATAACATTTATTTTGTCTCCAGTTCATCCGAATGAGAAACTTAGGTCCAACTCTAGTAATCTTTGAACTTGGGATGTTCAAATCATATAAATTTCATCTTAAGTTCACCCGAATGAGAAACTCAGGTCAAACTATAGTAATCTTTGAAACTGGGATGTCAAAATCAGATAAATTTCATCTTCTGTTCATCCGAATGAGAAACTAAGGTCCAACTCTAGTAATCTTTCAACCTAGGATGTTCGAATCTTATAAATTTCATCTTCAGTTCATCCGAATGAGAAACTCAGGTCCAACTCTAGTAATCTTTAAACCTGGGATATTCAAATCTTATAAATTTCATCTTCAGTTCACCCGAATGAGAAACTCAGTTCCAACTATAGTAATCTTTGAACCCGGGATGTTCAAATCTGATAAATTTCATCTTATGTTCATCCGAATGAGAAACTCAGGTCTAACTCTAGTAATATTTTAACCTGGGATGTTCAATTCTAATATATATTTCTTCTACAGTTTATCCGAATGAGAAACTCAGGTCAAACTCTAGTAATCTTTGAACTTGGGAATTTCAAATTTTATAAATTTCATCTTCAGTTCACCCGAATGAGAAACTCAGGTCCAACTCTAGTAATCTTTTAACCTGGGATGTTCAAATCTTATAATTTTCATCTTCAGTTCATCCAAGTAGAAGCTAAGGTCACCCTCTAGTAATCTTTGAAACCGGGATATTAAATTCTGATAAATTTTATCTTCAGTTTATCCGAATGAGAAAATCAGGTCCAACTCTAATAATCTTTGAACTTGGAATGTTCAAATCTTATAAGTGTAATCTTCAGTTCACCCGAATGAGAAACTAAGGTACAACTCTAGTAATCTTTGAACCTGGGATGTTCAAATCTTATAAATTTCATCTTCTATTCATCCGAATGAGAAACTCAGGTCCAACTCTTGTAATCTGAACCTGGGATGTTCAAATCTGATAAATTTCATCTTCAGTTCATCCGAAAGAAAAACTCTGGTCCAACTCTAATAATCTTTTAACCTGGGATGTTCAAATCTGATAAACTTCATCATACGTTCATCCGAATGATAAACTCAGGTCCAACAATAGTAATCTTTGAACCTGGAATGTTCAATTCTGATAAGTTTCATCCTCAGTTCACCCGAATGAGAAACTAAGGTCCAACTCTAGTAATCTTTGAACTTGGGATGTTCAAATCTGATAAATTTCATCTTCTATTACTCCGAATGAGAAACTCAGGTCTAACTCTAGTAATCTTTGAACCTGGTGTGTTCAATTCTAATATATATTTTGTCTCCAGTTCATCCGAATGAGAAACTCAGGTCCAACAATAGTAATCTTTGAACTTTGGATGTTCAAATCTGATAAATTTCATCTTCAGTTCATCCGAATGAGAAACTCAGGACGAACTCTAGTAATCTTTGAACCTGGGATGTTCGAATCTTATAAGTTTCATCTTCTGTTCATCCGAATTAGATTCTCAGGTCCAACTCTAGTAATCTTTGAACATTGGATGTTCAAATCTGATAAATTTCATCTGCTGTTCATCTGAATGTGAAACTCAGATCTAACTCTAGTAATCTTTGAACCTGGGATGTTAAATTGTAATAGATATTTCGTCTCAAATTAATCCGAATGAGTAACTCAGGTAAAACCCTATTAATCTTTGAACTTGGGATGTTAAATTTTCATCTTCAGTTCAACCGAGTAGAAGCTAAGGTCAAACTCTAGTAATCTTTTAACCCGGGATGTTCAAATCTGATAAATTTCATCTTCAGTTCATCCGAATGAGAAAATCAGGTCCAACTCTAGTAATCTTTGAACCTGGGATGTTAAAATCTGATAAATTTCATATTCGGTTCATCTGAATGATAAAATCGAGTCCAACTCTAGTAATCTTTAAACCTGGGATGTTCGAATCTTATAAATTTCATCTTCAGTTCATCCGAATGAGAAACTCAGGTCCAACTCTAGTAATCTTTAAACCTGGGATGTTCAAATCATATAAATTTCATCTTCAATTCATCCGAGTGAGAAACTCAGGTCCAACTCTAGTAATCTTTGAACCTGGGATGTTGAAATCTGATAAATTTCATCCTCAGTTCATCCGAATAAGAAACTAAGGTCCAACTCTAGTAATCTTTGAACCTGGGATGTTAAAATCTGATAAGTTTCATCTTTAGTTCATCCGAATGATAAAATCTGGTCCAACTCTAGTAATCTTTGAACCTTGGATGTTCGAATCTTATAAATTTCATCTTCTATTCATCCGAATTATAAACTCAGGTCCAACTCTAATAATCTTTGAAAATGGGATGTTCAAAGCTGATAAATTTCATCTTCTGTTCATCCGAATGAGAAAATCAAGTCCAACTCTAGTAATCTTTGAACCTGGGATGTTCAATTCTGATAAAATTTATCTTCAGTTCATCTGAATGATAAAATTAGGTACAACTCTATTAATCATTTAACCTGGGATGTTCAAATCTGATAAATTTCATCTTTTGTTCATCCGAATGAGAAACTCAGGTCAAACTCTAGTAATCTATGAACCTGGGATGTTCGAATCAGATAAATTTCATCTTCAGTTCATCCGAATGATAGAATCAGGTCCAACTTTAGAAATCTTTGAACCTGGGATGTTTGAATCTTATAAATTTCATCTTCAGTTCATCCGAATGATAAACTCAGGTCCAACTCTAGGAATCTTTGAACCTTGGATGTTAAAATCTGATAAATTTCATCTTCAGTTCATCCGAATGAGAAACTCAGGTCCAACTCTAGTAATCTTTGAACTTGGACTGTTCAAATCTTATGAGTTTAATCTTCAGTTCACCCGAATGAGAAACTAAGGTCCAACTCTAGTAATCTTTGAACCCTGGATGTTCAAATCTTATAAATTTCATCTTCTATTCATCCGAATGAGATACTAAAGTCTAACTCTAGTAATCTTTGAACCTGAGATGTCCGAATCTTATAAATTTCATCTTCAGTTCTTCCGAATCTGAAACTCATGTCAAACTTTAGTAATCTTTGAACCTGGGATGTTCAAATCTGATAAATTTAATCTTTTGTTCATCCGAATGAGAAACTCAGGTCCAACTCTTGTAATCTTTGAACCTGGGATGTTCAAATCTGATAAATTTCAGCTTCAGTTCATCCGAATGAGAAACTCAGGTCCAACTCTAGTAATTTTTTAACCTGGGATATTCAAATCTGATATGTTTAATCTTAAGTTAACCCGAATGAGAAACTCAGTTCCAACTCTAGTAATCTTTGAACCCGGGATGTTCAAATCTGATAAATTTAATCTTCTGTGCATCCGAATGAGAAACTCAGGTCTAACTCTAGTAATCTTTTAACCTGGGATGTTCAAATCTGATAAGTTTCATCTTCAGTTCACCCGAATGAGAAACTAAGGTCCAACTCTAGTAATCTTTGAACCCGGGATGTTCAAAACTTATAAATTTCATCTTCTGTTAATGCGAACCCGGGAAACTCAAGTCTAACTCTAATAATCTTTGAACCTGGGATGTTCAATTCTAATATAAATTTCGTCTCCATTTAATCCGAATGAGAAACTCAGGTCCAACTCTAGTAATCTTTGAACTTAGGATGTACAAATCTGATAAATTTCATCTTCAGTTCACCCGAATGAGAAACTCAAGTCTAACTCTAGTAATCTTTGAACCTGGGATGTTAAAATCTGATAAATTTCATCCTCAGTTCATCCGAATAAGAAACTCAGGTCCAACTCTTGTAAACTTTTAACCTGGGATGTTCAAATCTGATAAGTTTAATCTTCAGTTCATCCGAATGATAAAATTTGGTCCAAATCTAGTAATCTTTGAACTTGGGATGTTCGAATCTTATAAATTTCATCTTCTATTCATCTGAATTAGAAACTCAGGTCCAACTCTAGTTATCTTTGAAAATTGGATGTTCAAATCTAATAAATTTCATCTGCTGTTCACCCGAATGAGAAAATCAGGTCCAACTCTAGTAATCTTTGAACCTGGGATGTTCAATTCTGATAAAATTTATCTTCAGTTTATCTGAATGATAAAATCAGGTCAAACTCTAGTAATCTTTGAACCTGGGATGTTCAAATCTGATAAATTTCATCTTATGTTCATCCGAATGAGAAACTCAGGTCCAACTCTTGTAATCTATGAACCTGGGATGTTTGAATCTGATAAATTTCATCTTCAGTTCATCCGAATGATAGAATCAGGTCCAACTTTAGTAATCTTTGAAACTGGGATGTTTGAATCTTATAAATTTCATCTTCAGTTAGTCCGAATGAGAAACTCAGGTCTAACTCTAGTAATCTTTGAACTTGGAATGTTCAAATCTTATAAGTTTAATCTTCAGTTCACTCGAATGAGAAACTAAGGTCCAACTCTAGTAATCTTTTAACCTGGGATGTTCAAATCTGATAAGTTTCATCTTCAGTTCACCCGAATGAGAAACTAAGGTCCAACTCTAGTAATATTTGAACCCGGGATGTTCAAAACTTATAAATTTCATCTTCTGTTCATGCGAATGAGAAACTCAAGTCTAACTCTAGTAATCTTTGAACCTGGGATGTTCAATTCAAATATAAATTTCGTCTCCATTTAATCCGAATGAGAAACTCTGGTCCAACTCTAGTAATCTTTGAACTTAGGATGTACAAATCTTATAAATTTCATCTTCAGTTCACCCGAATGAGAAACTCAAGTCTAACTCTAGTAATCTTTGAACCTGGGATGTTGAAATCCGATAAATTTCATCCTCAGTTAATCTGAATAAGAAACTCAGGTCCAACTCTTGTAATCTTTGAACCTGGGATGTTCAAATCTTATAAGTTTCATCTTCAGTTCATTCGAATGATAAAATTTGGTCCAAATTTAGTAATCTTTGAACTTGGTATGTTCGAATCTTATAAATTTCATCTTCTATTCATCCGAATTAGAAACTCAGGTCCAACTCTAGTTATCTTTGAAAATGGGATGTTCAAATCTGATAAATTTCATCTGCTGTTCACCCGAATGAGCAAATCAGGTCCAACTCTAGTAATCTTTGAACCTGGGATGATCAATTCTGATAAAATTTATCTTCAGTTTATCTGAATGATAAAATCAGGTCAAACTCTAGTAATCTTTGAACCTGGGATGTTCAAATCAGATAAATTTAATCTTATGTTCATCCGAATGAGAAACTCAGGTCCAACTATTGTAATCTATGAACCTGGGGTGTTTGAATCTGATAAATTTAATCTTAAGTTCATCCGAATGATAAACTCAGGTCCAACTCTAGGAATCTTTGAACCTGGGAAGTTATAATCTGATAAATTTCATCTTTAGTTCATCTGAATGAGAAACTCAGGTCAAACTCTAGTAATCTTTGAACTTGGAATGTTCAAATCATATAAGTTTAATCTTCTGTTCACCCGAATGAGAAACTAAGGTCCAACTCTAGTAATCTTTGAACCTGGGATGTTCAAATCTTATAAATTTAATTTTATGTTATCCCGAATGAGATACTCAGGTCTAACTTTAGTAATCTTTGAACCTGCGATGTCAGAATCTTATAAATTTCATCTTCAGTTCTTCCGAATATGAAACTCATGTCCAACTTTAGTAATCTTTGAACCTGGGATGTTCAAATCTGTTAAATTTCATCTTCTGTTCATCCGAATGAGAAACTCGGGTCAAACTCTTGTAATCTTTGACCCTGGGATGTTCAAATTTTATAAATTTCATATTCAGTTCATCCGAATGAGAAACTCAGGTCCAACTCTAGTAATTTTTTAACCTGGGATATTCAAATCTGATACGTTTAATCTTAAGTGAACCGGAATGAGAAACTCATTTCCAACTCTAGTAATCTTTGAACCCGGGATGTTTAAATCTGATAAATTTAATCTCCTGTGCATCCGAATGAGAAACTCAGGTCTAACTCTAGTAATCTTTTAACGTTGGATGTTCAAATCTGATAAGTTTCA
>JAJJMB010014351.1:0-21017 GCA_023531105.1 Papaver atlanticum | reverse complement strand
TGATAGACGCATTTATGTGTCTATTTTCATCTCTATTGTGTATATTTTTAGTACCCATTTTTGTACTAATGTTGGTATTTTATCCCTTTGTAGGTATTTTTGGGGAATAAACATTTTTGGGAAAATTGGCTCGAAAAGTTGTTATAGGCTCCTGGGAGGACACTTGCTATTCGGACTCTCATTTTGGATAAGGGGTAACCCATTTCCAAGCAGCTGCTAAGCACAGACCGGCACTGGATAGGGGGAGGTCAAATTTCTAAAAATTTCAAAACAAAAATTGGCGGGAATTTTCTTTACAGAAAACAGAATTTTTCTGTTTGATTTTTGGACGATTTTTAAGGCGATTCAATGGCTGATTTTCGTTGGGTTAACTCTGTTAAGGATAAACAAGTATGGTATGGGCTGTAGAATCGATTAAACAGGGATAGAAATCCGTGTTGGAGCAAAACAGGGAGAATTCACAATTTGAGTTATTTTCGGTTTACAAAAGAATTTGTGAAGAGTTTACGGCAAGATAGGAGTGTATGGAGTCCTTATTCAGTCCTGAGAGAGTTTGAGAGAGTTTGGAAACCAAGTTAACGCGTAAAAATAAGATTAAAATCCCATAACGTGCGGTGAAGAAAAAAAAGAAAATATTTGGATTAACTCGAGAGATTTTGTGTTTGGAGGCTATATATAGGTTGATTCGAGTCATATTTAGGGATACAAACAATTTGGGGAAGTTTGGAGAAGTTTAGAGCTATAGAGAAGCGAGAAAAAAATCACAGAGTCGAGTTCAGAAACTTTCCTGCTGCTGCTGTAAAGAAGAAGACGAAGAACATTAGACCCTCAGAATCAGTCGCAGTGGCAGACTTATTTTCAGTGACAACGAGGTACGGTCGCATCTTCCTTCAGTCACAGAAGCTCTTCAGCAACGACTCAGACTTCTGTTTTAGACCTTCAGCAACTACAGAATCCGCTGCTTAGCACTTTTCACTCTTTTAATCAACTTTTGAACACCAAATATGTATTTTGAGCAAGTGATTAATATGAGGAGCTAAACCCCTTAGCCGAGGCGACGGAGGAAGCCATTGTTCCATGAAAAGTGGTATAATTCTATTTTAATTATTTATTGCAATTATTTTACATGATTATTTGCATAGAACTTAAAAGAAAAATTGGTTTTTATTGAGTAGTTGTGAAGTGTTTTGATGGGACATGCTTGGTTTTAATACTTTTGATGTTTCATGCTTCGTGCTTACAATTATTACTTCAAAAATCTATTAGAGGCAAATATTAGAATCACTTTAAAGAAGAATATTGCATGAATATTGATTAGAGTTTATCAATTAATTGGTCAATGGTGGAATCCAAAGTCTCGGTATTTTCTTATTATTGTCAAAACAAATCTATTTAATTTTCGAAAATCCTTCACAAGTTCGAGCAACGAACCTTTTTACCACTACAACTATAAAAACGACATCAGTGCACACTTAGAAATTGAAAAAAAAACACCCAGATGTCAGTGACTGAGTTTAATTTGCAGGACATATTAAATGTAAGTGAGAATGAAAGCAGTAAATACAGTTGGCGCTGAAGCCCTCATCTTGATTGAGCAATAACTATTCGTTCCATAACATTCTTAATTTCTTAATTCATCGAAGTTCAACCCAACAGAGACTTCACCTCATTGTTTCTTCCAAAGCCCTCATCTGATAGGAGAAAGAAATTCAATTGTTTATCAAACATAATCACAGATTATCAAGTACAATTGACAGAAAGTGGAGCAGTAGCCAAACTGGGAAGATAAACAATTTAACAGAAAAGCAAAAAGAAAACCCAACACTAGTTTCTACAAAATCATTAAAAAAAAATCTATAAAACCAAAAGCACACATATTAAGTATGATGGTTAAATCATTAGGGTTTTGAAGCTTGATTTGATTCATCAAAGAAACAAAAACCCCTAAATGAAAAACCTAAATCTATACATAATCTAAAAAACCCCTAAATCACTGACATAGATAAAATCAAAGCGAAACCATATGCAAAGATAATACTATTGATAAAGAAACCACAATAAAGAATGAGATCTAGAAAATCTAAGGAAAAAACCTTACCAGATAAGATATAACAAGGTAGGCTCATCCATTTTAACAAATTCAGCATCAGCAGAACAATCATCTCCATAGGATTCTCGACATGCATCTTACAGTAATCAATCACCCTTACCAACATCTTTCAATCTTCTTAAGAAATATATACAACATCAATCACCCTTAAAAGCATATTAAGTTATGAAGTTATGTGAGTGAATAGAAAAAAAAGAGGAAGATGTGTATAGAAAATCAGAATTGAAGGAAGTTCCTCTCGGTTTTGGGTAGAGAGATTGAGAGAGAGCAACAAAGAGGAAGAAGTTGAGAGTCCTTAGATGATGCGGAGGAACGATAGAATAGAAAAGAAATGAAAGATTAAGGGAATATAATCAAGGTTTTATGTTTGAAAGTGCATCTCGAGAAACATATGAAGGGTAGAGATATTAGTTTAGGTATATATGGTGTAGATGGATGGTTAGAAAGTGTGGGCCCAAGAAAGAACTCAGGTGTGACCAAGAGTGTGGCTAGCACGCCTATAAAAAAAAATTCGTAACGGCTCGCCCCTTTTACGAATTTTTGGAAAATTCGTAATGGCTCGTGCCTGTTACAACCATTTCGTAACGGCCATTTGTAACGAAAATTTCGTAACGGCCAGTAAATTACGAATGTTAGTTATTAATCCCATAATTTGGTGTAGTGATCCTTCCCTACTACATTTACGAAAATTGGGTATCTTTACGGTATATGGCTCTTTCTATTCGCGATTTACTTATAATTGATATCTACATTTTTATTAGGGTTTTGATTATCTTGTACTTTGATGTTTTTGTGATTCTTGTAAGCGATCATGTAATCACTATTTTGATCTGGATAAATTGAAATTTGTTGATTGACAAAAAAAAAAAAAAAAAAAAAACTTCTAGACTCTTCTATACTTACCCTATATAATAAATTTGAAAGATAATTTTTTTTTTATTAAAAGTTAACCCTTAACAACGGGTAGCTAGCTCAACTGGTCATCCCCGTTCCTCAAAAAATTTGATGCTCTCCAGGAGGTCCCAGGTTCGAGTAACTTATGGCGCAATATGTCATAATTTGACACGGAAAGTAGAGTTAGCTTCCCCCTCTTGCGACATAATCATCCCCCTATCCGCTTCGGCTCCCTTGGCTGGTTCCTCATGAGGCTCGCTGGTAGGTTAACACGACAACCTGTTCAACTAATATAGTAGTACGCTGTTGGAGCTTAGCTTGATAGGCTTCCAACTAGTTTCTTGTAATAATACTCTTTATAAAATAAATATAATAAAATAATACTCTCTCCGTTCTACTTTAGATGAGTGGCTATGGTTATATTTTTTCCACATTAGTTGATAGTTTTCATATTTTTCACACAAAACTACCAATAATACCCTAACATTTTTTCTTGGAACCATAAGTTTATTTTTAAATCACTAAGAGCATCTCCAATAGAGGGTGAATCTTTTTGTTTTTCATTACAAGTAGGATTTTAGACCCCCAATTAACATAAATCCATCTCCAATGGTTGGATCGTACAAACTAGGAGGGAAGGAAAAATAAATATTAAGGTGTTAAAGAAAGTCTTATTTACACCTTCGCTTGCACCTACACGTCATATTTTTAATTATTTTATTGTTTTAAAAATTGTTTAAGTAAAAATAAACGGTTAATATTTTATCATATAAAATACTCTAACGATTAAACCCTTTAGTATTGGAGATAGTTTTTTAACGTGGAAATTTCCGAGGAATCCAAGTTTGATTCCTTTCTCTTTCAAAAACCCATCATTAAGATAGTATATATTTGTAGCCCAAAAAATTAGATCTACGGCAAAAATTAGTAGTTTTAGATTGAATTTATATTTTCACACTTTTTGAAGACTAAATTAAACTTTATCCTATCTGTATTATTTACAACAACGATTAAACTTTATCCTAAATTAAACTTTATCCTATCTGTATTATTTACAACAACGATTTAGAAAAAAAATCATGTGCGATAAATATTGTGTTTGACTTTCATTTTGTCAACTAACTAATTCTTTTTGTCACCATAATATCCGGTTAGTTCTCCTCTTCCAAATGTTACCATAATTTCGGGTCAGTTCACTTCTTCCCAATTGTGAGAAATAGTTCACGGTTCCATAGTTAATTTGTTTCCATTATTTTCCTTGCCATTACCATAATATGTTATTTCTTTCTTGATTTGTTCCGTCCATATTGAACGACAGCCATCGCTCCCTTATTCTCTCTTGCGTTACTTGAAGAGAAGTGTATGTTGAACGTACTCTTGTCTCTTTCTATGAATATTAATCTTCATGAAAAGAGTTTTTTTATTTATTTCTTTTTTCTAAGATGTTTATTGTGATGGAGTACTGCCATTTGATTTCATTTCTCCTAAGTAGATATCGAAAATTATCAAAAATTATCTGAAATTATATAAAATTATCGAAAATTATTGGACACTTTTTGGATCATGAGTAGATATCGGAAATTATCGAAAAAAATTATGATATCTGATAACCTTATTGTAACAAAATCGGAATTGAGTTTTTATATTCCGTCGGAAATTATCGGATATCGGATATCCAATAAGCCTTATCGTAACGGAACCCGATGAACCAGTTTCCGTTTCGATAAGTTGCATTGACAGCCCTAAATCCCGTACATATTTTTGAATAACTCAGGAGTATAATTTTGCAACCTTAATCGGAACTGGTTCAGCACACATAAGTTAGAACAATCGCATAGTTGGTAAGGATTTTCTTATTCTCGGTTGTTGTCAAAAATTATGCTCCATCCGTCCGGGTTTAGTCGATTAAATTGGAATTTACTGGATATTAAGAAAGAGATGGAGAGTATTTTTTTCTTTTTATACACTCTTCAAGTTTATTTAATTTCATGAGATAGAGAGTATCTTTTTCTTCGTAGAATCCAAACCTCTGCAATTTTTTGGGACCCTTGCAAATCTTTTATTAACCATGAAAAGATACTAAAACTTATTAGAAAACCGGTTACGAGAACACATTTAGGGAGCCATATAAAAACGCAAATACGAAATTGCATGCTTGGATAATTCTGGCTTAGTTTTCATGAGAAAAATCAACTATCATGAGTGGAATCTTTGCAGGGAAATGAAGACATTTGGCGTGCACAATTGGAAACGTGCAACAAAATTCAACTCGGTAAACACCTTTGGATTTCAACGACCCGTTATGACTGAACAGAAGATGTTTTGGGGATGGGATACGATCTACGGGAAAACTAAAGAAAAGTACAAATTCACGATCATGGAGTTTGAGGAAATCCAAGGTAACAGAAAGCAAAAATATTGGATGGGTTATGTTTAACACAATTTATGAATGTGGTCGGAATATGAGTAAAGTTCTTATCTTTAACCTAGAAGAATGCTTCTCAGATATCAATAGTAGACTAACAATTTTGGGGCAAAGAGAAACCATTTGCAAAAGAGATAGACATGAGACAACTACAACCAAACTGACAGTCGGAAAAAAAACAAGAGACTGATATAAGAGACTAATATAATGAGTAATACAAACCAACAAACATCACTGGCATTGTTAAGACTCTTCTTTTCTTAGTGAACAACTAAGCGGGTCTCACTATTTGGCAATGCTTCCAAGCAAATCAACGAGGAAACTGCTGAACAATAATAATAAAAATTGCAACCTTAGCATGTTTGAGATAATTTGCAGGTTCTTATCATATGGCCTCAACAAATGCAACTCGACTTCACATCAACTTTGAAATACATGGGCTTAACAAAAATATGTTACGTGCCTACGTACAACAGGACAACATACTTACACGCAGTGAGAAATATTCAAAGTAATACCTGAATGGGGTTATACATTAAGTAATATGTCGCCTCAACCGAAGGTTACAACTTACAATTATACAATGTATGAGTATTATGCATACAAAGCACGACGATGAGCAAATCAGAGCCTAACTGTAATAAAGGGCCGTCGTCCGTTCAGCAATATTTGGTGGACGCGTATGCATGTTTTGAAGAGTCCAGAGTGCTATGGGTTAGAAATAACAAAATAAAATCAAAGATAAACTTTACAATGGGGTAATTTGATGAAATAGTATACATCACCTGCGTCCTCTGTGAAAGGGATTGTGTTGCGTCGTTATTCACCGGGGGACCAAGATTTTATGTTACATCACTGTTAAGATGCAAATAATCCCATGTGCATATTTATGGTTACACATTAGATATGTTCATAACATTCCCAATTTCACATCTAACACGAAGTGGGCAAAAACAAACCAATTCGATTGCATCTCGAGGAATAGAAGATCGTCCCAACATGGCTACATTGTTTCAAGAGGCTTCAATGGTGTAAATTGCTGAAATGAAATAAAAACTAATGGCCATTAAATATATCATTTTTTTAAATTGTTCTATAATGTAAACAAAATCATGAAGAAATACAGGAATTAGCGTATAATGCCACAAATGATGCCCTAATGACATTAAAGAAAAAGAAGAGTGAAAGTATACTTATACGGGGAGAAAATTTAGTTCAAAAGATACATCATATACTTAATTGATTGAGGAGAAAATCGAATTGTACGTATACCTTGGATGGGATGAATTTTCCGTTACTGTACCAGTTAAAATAATGAGACCAGTTAAATATACAAATCAATCAAATGGAAAGATATCAGACTTATGCTCTTTAAAACAGTGGGTGCACAAAATTAAATTCCTTACGTGAATCTGATAACAACATTATCAGCAGAGCTGCCTACGTTTAAAATTAATTAACGTTAACAATTATCCGTCCTAAAATTCATTCCCCAGCTATATTTTTCTTATTTTAAACCCTAAAAAAAAAAACTATATGTTTGTTCAAGTAAATAGCGGGATTCAGGTTACTCTCGATTCTTCGGTCAACAAATTTGCAGATTACTCATATATAATTGGACTTACTTAATCAGGAAGACCATTTATCAAATGGTTCATAAATATTATGAAGACCATCTTCTCTCCGATTCAATCCGTTCTTGCATTCTTGTATTAGGTCAGTATTTGGAATTCTTTCTTTTTTCTTTGTCGGAATTTTCAATCATATACCGCTACAATTGTTTCTTGTTACTTTTTGATTTTGATGTATTTGAGATCCATGTAATCATGTTTTCCAATAATGAAAATTGAATTACCAAGAAAATAAAATAAAATTTATACTCTTTAAAACAGTGGGTGCACAAAATTAAATTCCTTACGTGGATCTGATAACAACATTATCTGCAGAGCTGCCTACGTTTAAAATTAATTTACCGTTAACAATTATCCGTCCTAAAATTCATTCCCCAACTGTATTTTTCTTATTTTAAACCCTAAAAAAGAAAAAGAAAAAAAGAAAGAAAGAACGAACTATATGTGCGTATTGCTAGAACTATACTGAGCACACCAAGTGGGTTGTGTTCTCTTTAACTGTTGTATTCTGTCTCTATATATACAGATATGGCTAACAAAGTTTTAGGTACAACGGAACTCTAGCTCTAACCCCGTTAACACATTTTAATATATATTTGTTTTTGTACTAATTTGCAAATATATCCAAAACAGAGAAGAATCTAAGAATAGTAAGATAGCTAGCTAGTGATATGGATTTGGTTTCTTTGATACCTCAAACATTACTTCAACTGATAAGAGGTGGCGTAGTTCAAAAACTAAGAGTAGTATGGCAGCATATGAGAGAACTATTAATAGTTCCTATTTTGAAAATTGCAGTATTCATATGTTTAGCCATGTCAGTTATGCTGTTCATTGACCGGGTTTACATGGCTGTAGTGATACTATTCTTAAAACTATCTGGCCGAAAACCAGAGAAGCATTACAAATGGGAAGAGATCAAAGACGACATCGAAATGGGTAACTCAAATTACCCTATGGTTCTTGTTCAGGTTCCAATGTACAACGAAAAAGAGGTAAACTTATGCGAACTTTCTATTACAATCTCTTCACTTTAAACTGTCTTTCCTTATGGGTTTAGTGACAAATTTGTTGAATATATATAATTGTTAACATTTTCATGGCAGGTCTATCAGCTTTCCATTGGAGCAGCATGTGCTCTTTCATGGCCTTCTGATCGAATAATTATCCAAGTTCTCGATGATTCTACTAATCCAGACACCAAGGTCATCATCATATCATATCATACATGTTGCATGGACACTGATAGTCCCGGATGCTTACAAACTTAAGAGGGTATAAGATTAGGCGCTCGATGAACAGCATTACTGACATTGTTAAACTTATGGGATGATGGGAGGGTGTAGAATGAAAATTGCCAGCCTGCACATCAAGAAAATCGTTTAATAAACCTTAGTAAATGATATCCCTGGTCACTCCACTGTTTGTCCTTCCATAAACCTAAAATAGGCATCATAAACATAAGATTTTCAAGTAATGCATACCCTAAATTACAACTTTTATAGATTAAAATCATAAATAGGGTTTTCACACTATTTATTTCCGACTAAATGTAAGTGGCTTGTGAAAAATTAAGCCATAGGGGAGTAAATCGTGCCAGCATAATATGACATGACACAATTGAAGCATGTCAAGCGTGCTGTGTGTCGTGCCATACAGTACCAGAAAATTAAGTATGTTGTGCCAAAAAAAGAAAAAAAGAGGGTGCTTGAAAACGTCTAAGAATTAATTTCACGATTTCTAGGAAAAACAACAAAAATTAGGTTAGGTATAAATTTTAAAAATTACTTCTGAAAGCGAAACTTATTTACTTTATAAGAAGCAACTTCTGACTTCTAAAATTGACTTTTGTTTATAGAGTAAATTTTTGATGGAGGCGATTTTTGAAGGGGACATGGGAGACAAATGATATGTTGACACGTGTCTTTGATATTAATTGATTCACATGAATTTTGTTTCCAAAAATACAAACACCAATTAAAATAATCAACTTTCTCTCCAAAAATACACTTTTTTTGTATTTTTGAAAACATAATTCATGGGAATCAATTAGTATCAAAGACATGTGTCAACATATCATTTGTCTCTCATGCCCCCTTCAAAAACCACCCCCATCAAAAATTTATCCCTGTTTTTGTACTTGTGTCGTATTATGTTGCGCTTTAAAAATGGTTGTGCTTTTTCTTTTTTATTTAAGCAAAAACGACAAGTGGTTTTTGGACGCAAGGAACAAAAAAACCCAAAGATTTCAATTTTTGACATTATTATTATTATTATTAAGGGATATATTTGAGAAAAACTTAATCTCTTTGCATTTTGTTAATCTACTTAAACCGGGATCAAGGCAGTAAGATTTTATTAAACAAACTTTGAAAATGGTGCATTATAACAATTTAAATAAGTAAATATTGTAATAAAAATCGGTCAAGATTAGAAAAACATGGTCAAATGTATTTTTGTGAAGTTTAGTTGAATGACGTTGTACTGCGACGTTCTTTATGCGTGACGTCCTATGCTTCCTTGGCATATGGTGCGTATTGTGTCGATGAATTGTGCTTCATGCTTACTCATGCCGCAAGTCATGTTGTGCCATTGTATTGATTAGTATAGCGCATAAAAACAATGGCTTATCGTGTGTGTGCCGGGCCATATTTTGTGTCCTGTTGTGCAAAAATTATGGCGCCATGTGTGTGTCATATACGTCTCGGCACGCCACAATTTACACCCCTAATAAGTTCCACTGTTTAGGATTTGTGACATGTTGTATGTTAATTACAGGGCTCGGTGCAAATTGAATGCCAAAAGTGGGCAAGCAAAGGAATAAACATCTATTACGAATCTAGAAGCAATCGAAATGGGTATAAAGCCGGAGCTCTTAAAGAAGGATTGGAACACGACTATGTTGAGACATGTGACTTCGTTGTAATTTTCGACGCTGACTTCCAACCTGATCCAGACTTCCTCCGCCGAAGCATTCCTTATTTTCTTCATAACCCAGACATTGGCCTTGTCCAAGCTCGTTGGGAATTTGGTAATTACCTCAATAGTAGACTAACTATAATTAATGGAAATAGTGAATAATAAGTAGATAATAATAATTGAGGTGTAAAAACTACGCAGTGAATGCGAACGAGTGTTTGCAGACGCGAGTCCAAGAGATGTCGCTGAATTACCATTTCGGGGTTGAACAAGAAGTTGGTTCCTCCACATACGCGTTCTTTGGTTTCAATGGTACTGCCGGTGTTTGGAGAGTTGCTGCTATTGAAGAAGCTGGAGGATGGAAAGATCGCACAACTGTAGAGGACATGGATTTGGCTGTTCGTGCTAGTCTCGCTGGTTGGAAATTTGTCTATATTGATGACCTCAAGGTATAAAATTTTCATAATAAATTACGGTTTCACTTTCAATATGTGGTGTAAAAATTTACTTTGTACATGAAATGCAAAGGTGAAAAACGAATTACCAAGCACTTTCAAGGCGTTTCGTTATCAACAACATCGATGGTCATGTGGACCTGCAAATCTATTCAGAAAAATGTTTATGGAAATCATTAAAAACAAGGTAAAGTTTTCTACAAATTTTCCTTTTGTTCATATATAAGACTGTACAATGACTTCTTTTTTCTTGTCGTATAACCGTAACGATCATATTCTCTCTTTAAATGCAGACTGTACATTTGTGGAAGAAAATCTATGTGATATACAGCTTTTTCCTAGTAAGGAAGATTGTTGCCCATATCGTAACCTTTTTCTTTTACAGCGTTATAATTCCTACGTGTGTGTTTTTTCCGGAAGTTAAGCTTCCGATATGGGAATTATTCTATCTGCCGACAGTTATAACTATTCTAAATGCAATTGAAACACCAAGGTAATTTCAGTTCCCTTCAATTTACAATCACTAATTCGGTTAAACATCACCCGATCGTTATAACCGTAATTATTAATGCAGGTCAATTCACCTTGTAGTTTTCTGGATTCTTTTTGATAATGTTATGGCACTCAAAAGAACCAAAGGTACGTTTATTGGTTTATTTGAAGCTGGCGGAAGAGTAAAGGAATGGGTTGTAACTGAAAAACTAGGAGATGCACTACTCAAACCTAAGGAGAATAACCGTCCAGCAATAAAACCATCAAAAAGATCAAGATTTTCAGCATTCATGGAAAGGTAAAAAACATGCTGCATTTCCTTACTTAATTCCCCAGTAGTAGATTTTGGAGTTCTTTTTTTCTTCTTCTGATTTTCTTTTCTTTGTTTGGTTCATGAACAGAGTTCATCTATTGGAGGTCGGCATGGGAATTTATATTTTAGTGTCTGCATGTTATGATGCTCTTTTTGGGAAGTACTGGTACTTCATTTACCTGTTTGGCCAAGCCATCGCCTTTTTGGTCATGGGATTCGGTCACGTCGGCACCTTGATTCCACCACCATCTTAAGCTGCAGGGAATAATGACAATGGTGGTAATTATCTGGAGATCATAACTATCACATGCCATTCTAGGTAACTACAAATGCGTGCTTACTTATAGAGGTGTAAAACGTGCCGGCCCAGCACAGCACAGCCCACAAAATCACGTGCTTAGCGTGCTATGTGCCGAAAATTATGACGTGCTGTGTTGTGCCGGGCTGTGCCAGAAAAATAAAAGTGCTGTGCTGTGCCGGACACATTTATTTTATATTTTCTAGTATAAATGTTTTCCAAATATTTAGGTATTATATAATAAAATGTCAATAATTGGATATAATAAAGGCTCTTTTGTTGAAATATACACAAAATGTGATGTATTGTGCTATGTTGTGTAGTATTTTATACATATTATGACGTGTTTTATTAACGTGTTGTGCTGTGCCGTGCCACGTGCTTATTCGTGCCGCGTGTTGTGCTGGGTTACTGTGCCGATTAGTCAAACCCAGTCCGTTCAATGAAACTAACGTGTGGTGCCGTGCTGGACTAAATCACGTGCTGGGCTATACTGTGCTCAAATTTTATCGTGCTGGGCTGGGCTGTGCTCTTGCCCAATTTACTTATGCCACGAAAGTCTATAATAATTGATCAGATAGGTCCGGGTTGTACTATAGTATATAATTTTGCCGATTTGGTGTGTCTTTCACTTTTATAGCGATTATTCCAAATATAGTATAATGTTATGTCTAGCATTTGCCACTAGACTTAGGGTTCGAGGACATCAGCGATTCAACTCTTGGATTTCAACATTTCTATAGTGGTGTGTCAGCGATTCAACGCTTAGATATCATTTTCGAACAAAATAAATTTAGAGATATTAATTAAATGCGCAAACAGTCCTTTCGCATTGAAGCATCTTTTGATTGAAAGTATCGGTAGGGTTTTTCCTGTAAGTTTGAAAAGCCAGCATTTTCCATGTCAGAAAATGGACCCCAAATGATGGAACCTGATATAGAACAATCAAACTGAAGTAGTTGAAATTTATGTGGTTCTCACTTCTCATTTATTTCTGTGCATTTTTCTTTTAGCCGGTACCTATTGTACGAACAAGCTGCAATTGCTTCATAACAGGATCAAAATATTTCTCTGTTTCTTTGTCGCAGCTTGAATGGTTTTATGTTTTTCACTGTAGCTGTTTGGATTTTCTCCCAAGCATGCCGTGGTCAACCAAAAAAAATGTTGATGTAAACAGTTTGTCCCTTTGATAGTGAAGGATGTTGCCGATCAAAAAAAAAAAAAAAAAAAAATAGTGAGGACGACGTTGATTAGTTGTATATGGTCCCAACCGAAGAAATGTTGGTAGCATCCGTCATATTCCACCAATACAGTAAATACACCGAAGGAAAAAAAAAAACTTAGTTTTTTTTTTTTTTGATAATGAATTTTTTTAGATTGCCACACCTTATAGAATTAGACCATTAAATAAAATCATCTTTGACCGAATTACATACAACAAGAGGGTGTTTATCTCGAATAAATTGAAACTCAAAATTCTGGTAATATGAATTTCAATGATATTTTTACAGCGACCAATCTCGTAAAATTTACTTTTCAAAATATTAAAGCCTATGAAATAACACGCATAATGAACCGGAAAAATAATGACGAACCGTAGAACAACCATAACAAATACAGTTGTCTCATATGGATGGGACCAAAATCAACCACTATCGATCCCACGTGAGCGAGCGCTCCAATCTGGACGGTTTTTTTGGGAGGTTTTTCCACGATCCATGCAGAATCATTATGATTTTACGAAGGAATTACTGTTTTTTAACTTCTTTTTTTAACATGCAAAGCGGATTTGCTGTCCGAGAAACGTCCACATTTTTTTTTATCTCAGATAAATGGGATGGCTTAGAATCTATTCGGCTATATAAAATCCTAGAATCATGCTGTGACGAAATAACCCTTATGACAATTATTATAAGGTGCGTTATTTAGCCCTTGAATATTGCATCTTAGATGTACATAGATCTCAAGACAAGACTTATAATTTAAAATATTTTTTTTATCTTTCAAAATTTGATGATATTTTTACGTTAGTCCCTGAAACAAATCAATGAAATTTTAGCATGGGAATAATTTTTATTTTCCTAGACTGGCTTCCTTTTTTTGTTTCTCCAAATACGGAAGAAGACTTGATATATTTGGATCGTGACGGCTTTTAAAGGGCTTTACAATCAACAGTGTTTGGAAAGAAAAACGAAGTATGATACTATGATAGTATGATATATTAAGCCCTTTAATTAGTCCTTGTTTATGCTAAACATGAACATGAAATGTGATCAATATCGTCACATGATCATGAATTGTGTGATAAAGAATCAATGAATCCATGCATAATCAACATCGTCAACAAAATCAATTAAGTTCTACTTTTACCTTCCTCACGTTATATAATCAACATCTTCATCCAAAAATAAAAACTAAAAAGAAATTAAAACATAAAGCAAAGACTACCATGAAAACTGTTCGGGGTACATAATCATCCCCTAATTATTATCGTCTATCAAATCAAAGAAGAATGATAATATGTCCTGCAGAAAGGGATAAAAACCGGATAGTGTTCCGGAATCATTAATCTATTGCACCATTCAATCTCTCCCCAAATCCCTCCAAGCCGTCATATCACAGTTGAGAAGGAAAAAAAAATCACGATTGTAGGATTTAGGATCGAAAAAAAAACAACACGATTCCAGGTTTTAGGAAGAAGAAAAAGGATGCGGGTTTTTTACTCACGGCCAAAATATGAGTACCAAAGGGATTAAATAACAAATATCATAAAATATAGGGATTTAATAGATAATAAATATAATAAAAAAGAAATTATTTTTAAAATTTACCTTGAGATATGTGCACATCTAAGATGTGATATATAAGGGTTAGGAAGCGCACCTTTATAGTAGCTGTCACGAGGGTGACCTCGTCACAGCAAGACTCAAAATTCAGCAAGAAGTTATCCTTCCAAGCGGCAAAAAGTAAGCCGAAAACTTTCGAACGATCTACTTAACTGGAAGTACTAATTGTCTACTCTCACAGTGAAAGCTAATTAACAGTACCCTTTCCATTTCACTTTGAAGTGGTGTTCTACTTCGCATGGCCCCTGCTCTGAAAAATGACATTCTCTTGTATTTCATATATCGGTGGAGTAATTTTTTTTATTAATTTATTGTTCAAGACCAACAAGAAAATTACACTTATTTTTTGTGTATGAAATTACTGGTGATACGATTCCTACTTCGTTGTATGTGGCTAGCTCCCACTTTGGAATCACCACATTGAATAATAATGGACGAGTACACTAGTGCAACTACTAGATAAAACATTCCATATATTAATAAGCATTATTTAATTCAATATTTCAACAGTAGGCAAAACAATAATCGAAGTGCCTTTTGAGACAAATATTTCTGTTCCTAATCTATTCAGCCACAGTCTCTTGCCACATGTATCGGAACGAAAATATGCGTTCCTATGACAATGGAATTTAAGGGGGAGGTGTCAGTCCTTGGAAGGGACAATGATGACTTAAGGACTCATATAGTTGTCCTAAATATTTGTAACGGTTTTTCTCGCCACAAATAAGCAACAAATATACGTGTTGCGTTGCGAGGCAAGGACTAAAATTTCACATAGCAGTCGGCTGTACTGTCCAAATTTTCTTAGAATATATTCAACGGGCTTGTTTTTTTTGTCATCCCTTTCAACTGTTTATACTGGGAAACTTTAGGTCACGAGATAAATTTGAATTGCAGATTTCTGATTGATATGGTAAATTTTAAGTTTAAAATGATAAATTTTAATTTCGATCCCTGTTATTAAGCTATTCTTCGGTCATGTGAAAGATGTCGGTAAAAAGATGATTTGGAAATATATTTCTCATTAATATAATTAATTTCGTTATTATTATTCCATTACATAATCTCAAAAACCTAGATAAAAGTAGATCATTAATTACTCATTATTTTGTATATGGGTACATAAGATAAGATAAGAGCATCTACTAGTTTCGTTTGGTGTAAGTTTAAACTGGTTGGCTTAGTCGATTTTCAATTCGTTTAATTTTTTTATGTTGATATCTGGTACGTAGCCCTACGATGCACCTACGCGTCCACCATGTATTTTAAGGCATTAAATGACATTCATTAGCTTATAGTATTCGTCCAACAATATTTTGGCGCAACTTCATCATTACCTCCGTAACTGCCTAGCTATCTTGTTCATTTTGTCGAGCAGACTCATAAATTTCATGAGGAATTCTTGATATTAATTTTAGACAGCAGCAGGTGGTCCGTGCATAACCTACTTTAGTTGAGCTATTTGTCTGGCTACAATCTCAAAACGACGCAGTTGAACCTGCATGTACACCATTACAACCACAAGCTAACAAACATGAACAATATGTTGGCCTAGATAATAGAAAATCATAACATTATTGCGATGCTATATATGATGCAATCAATACATAGTACTATACTAATGGTCCAGTCCACAAGTGTGCTTAACAGAGATGAACATAAGTTGGCGTTGGGAGTAAAAAATCACAACACTTGCAAGCATGCGATGCTATTTATGATGCAATCAATATGTACGGAAATATGGATGGGATTAGTTAATTTGATGTATACTAGGATCTTTTTGTAGGGACAAAACATCCGATCGAAAATACAAGCTACGATAGCCATGTCATAATGGTTATGGTCCAACATGCGATTCACTAGGGTTCAATGAAAGATTTCAGTTGTTAAGGCCTAGTTTGGTATTGCTGTGAGATTTAGAAAAGTGCTTTTCTATTTTGCTGTGCTGTGCTGTGCTTTAAAAATAAAGTAGTCAGACGTTTAGTAAATTATAATATGTAAAGTGCTGTGGAAAAAACAAACTGCAAATTCTGTTTAGTAAATTATCATGTCAAAGTGCTTATGATGTGGCTAATGACGAAAATAAACATGGTTTAAATTTTTTTTATAAATTATATCTATTAATAATAATATTTTTTTTGAATATTATTTAAATAAATAATAATTTTTATTCATATCTTAAACATTTAATATTTTAATTTTAATTTTACCTTTAAATACTATTATTATTATTATTATTATTGTTGTTGTTGTACAAATAGATGCCATCAAGGATTTATTGTTGTTGTTGTTTTTATTATTTTATAACAAAAATTAATAAAATTTGATTAGTGAAATAATTGTACATAAATAAATATTGAAGGGTAGATTTTATCTTTTTAATATAATAACAAGTTTAAAATAGAAAATGAATTAATTAAAATAGAGTGGATCCACAGCTTCTGCTTTTACTGCTTTTAAAAGCTACTCCCGAGTAGCTTTTAAAAGTTGGCCTAAAACATAAGTGCTTTTAAAAGTTGGCCTAAAACATAAGTGCTTTTGGAAAAAAGCGTTTTGAAAAAAAGTTTACCAAACGCTATTTTCCTAAAAAGTTACAAGTTGGTTACAATGTGCTTTTGTAGGAAAAAAAAAACAATCCCAAATGGGGCTTAAATCCAGTCTAATTCAATGAAAAATGACCGAACATTCCCTGTAATATCGAGTTATATTGTATTCCCTCTGCCCCTATATATATAGACGGAATTTACCGATTCTCTTAGAATAAGAAAGAAAGTCGATTTCAAATACCCATCAATTTTGCTGTGTTATCCTTTATCTCATTAGACCATAGGGAACATTAACACCTTGTTTGTTTGCAGCTAACTCGGCGTCTGGATCTGAGTCAGCAGTCAGACTGTTTGTTTTCTACTTTGATACAGGTAACAAAATACCCCTGACTCATGGGACCAAACCACTGACTCACATATTTTTGAGTCAGTTGAGTCAGATCTGATTCAAAACAAACATATTGAGTCAGATCTAACTCAAGTCAAGTGATTTCACTCAGATCCAGACGACTCAGATGAGTCAGGAGTAAACAAATAAGGTGTAACTCATTTGTGACGATACCCATGCAAAACAAGTAACAGTATATGTGGAAAAGTCATCTTGAAATTGTAGTTCTACCTATCTAATGGGACAATCAAAACCAGCATTCCGTCTTTATATAGGGGATAGAGGAGTGCAAGATCCCATCAAATATACTAATATACTACCTTTACCCAGTTTACTTGAAGGTTTAGGGTTTATATGCTAAATATTCAACTATCACCAAGTTTTTAAAAGAGCCATGTCCATGAATAGGTTCAGGATCCCCCATCCCTTTTGTCCTAATTCTAGAGTTGATAAGTGGATGCTTTATTCCCTTAGGCTGGACTAATTACACTATGGGTGGTATTTTTATACCTAATTCTCTTGTATATGATGCAGGGTTTGTGATTCGTGACTCTTAGGGTGGTACACTCTGTTAAAGACTTGGTGGATCAATTCTCTCCTCAAAATTGTGAAGAAATCGCTTTGGCGCACGCTTTGCTTAAAGACCGTCTCTTTTCCAAATCTTCTTTGGTTTGCTTAAAGAAACCCATCACCAAGTAAGGAACAGATATTACGTAGGTGCACTTGAAATATTACTGATACAAGTAGATAAAAACAGACACATATGATTTGTCTGATATAATTGCATGGCATGTACGTAAGTTGAAATGAAAGAGGGGCTACTTCTTTATAGATGAATGCAATGCACAACTACTTTTAAATTTATGAATATGAGCCCCAAATAATTTACATGCATGCAATGCACAACTACTTTTAAATTTATGAATATGAGTACCAAATAATTTAAAAATTCGTTGTCTGTCCGATTTAAAACGTATCTATGGTGGGGTGGGGGCGGGTGCGGGAGATCTTTGTCAAATTCGTTAAATGTCGATTTCAGTTTTATGGCCTGCCTCATCATATAGGAGGGAGTATGTCTGTACACTTGGCTCATAAATTCCAACAATTACTTGAAAAGAATTTCTGTTTCTAAAAAGAGAGAAGCAGGAAAAAGTTGTCTCCAACAAAATGGTGATTGCTGCACCAATTACTCCTGGCCAGGTACTACAATCTGAAAACTCAGATGTTGGGAATTCATTATATATGTAGTAAGGAATTTCATGGCTATAATACTGTGACAATGCTCAACATTGTTAGCACACCATAGGACTAAGCCTAAGGATAGGGAATCCCAGGATGCTCTTCTTAGCAATCATTTTCAAAAAATTATGACTTCATCAGTTGCTGCGCAGATAGTTATCAGTTTCTTCAACATATTCATTCTCTTAATTATTACAGAAGCAGATAACCAAGAATTAAAAGCAATTCCATTAGAACAAGAAATTCACGATGCACTTATGACTACAGTAAGATAGTGTGTGATGTGTTTATTGAAAGTATGAATTATATCTAAAGCAGATTGATCTTTTCACTCTTGTAAGTGAAAACAGGTGAGGGTATATAGTAGTACGTAAGGTATGTAGTTTGGACTTGAATTTTCTTTGTTGTTTTGGTTCTTCTACTTCAGTGTAAGTTTTTAGACTGTTTTGATTGAATGATCAGTTTGTGATGCCTTAAAGTTTGTTTCTAAGGCTTGGTTGGTTATCCAGTAGATGTGTACGTATGTAGTTCAGGAGGCTCTTATCAGAGTACATGTATATCCAGTCTTCTGTAGGTTGTATCTCCTTTGATTTTCGAACTAACCTGAGTATATTACGAGACTTACGTTACGTCTAATCAAATCAGTATAAAGTAAAATCCTGTTGCTGTTAACGTTTAATTGAGATTTATTTATGATGATTTAGGAGCTGAATATGTGACATTGATATCCATGTACTCTCTAATGTCATGACTATTTGTTTGTGAAAGTGTTCCTTTTAAGCGTTCTTCTGTTTGAGATTTTTTAACCAGCCCCGATTCGACGTAAATGGTTGCAGGTATCATTTTTACTTGGAATAATCCCGTTATTTGCAGCAACGCTATATGCTGAATGGTTGGAGTACAAGAAGAATTCAATACTTTCTTCAGAAATGTAATTTATCTGATCTCTTTAACCTTTAACGCTGGAGACACCACTTTTTCCTTATTCTGATGAACAACAATACACGAGTTCCTGCTGGAACTCCACGGAGGCAGGGTTATCCTAAAATATTTTTTTTAAGTGGGGCTGATAATGATTTTTTCTTAAAAACAATCGAAATAATAAAGGAATCTAAACGGACTAGATAACTGCTGTAGGAGTGGAGCCGGCTTACTGAAACGTTTTTTATAGAGCAAGCGATGTTCGTTCGTTTTTTTTTTTTTTTTTTGCTTTTCACATGCTCTATACCATCACCTTTTTATTTGTCAATGTTGTCTGGAGTAAGAAAACGATAGGCTGGTTTAAGCAAAATCTAAAAAAGAAAAAAAATGGTAAAAGTACATTAGCAACTTATCTGAAAAAACTTTAGATACGGTTTTCCATCGTTCCTGATCATTAGCAACGCTTACAGAAGTCGCTTAATTAGGAATGATTATATAGTTCCTAAATGATGCAATTTGACCCATGTGCGTGATTCGTCCTTCTGGGTTAAATTTCAAACTCATAAATCTTCGATTATGGATTCAATTTCTCTAAATTTCTTTCAACAAATAAATTATAATGATCATTAACCATTTGATAGACAAAAATTGATGAAAAACAACGGTAAAATGAATTGAAAAATTAAATTCAAGTTTTATTATTTTTTCTTTTTCTTATTAAAATTTCAATCTCAAAATTCTTTGATCGTGATACCATTTATCGAAATATTCTAAATTTTTTGGGAAATGTAACGATTAAGAGCTCTGTTACAAAAAGAAAAAACAAAACAAAATGACCACAAATGGATCAATTTCGAAAAAAAGAAGAAAAAAAATCATTTAGGACCAAAAATGATCGATTAGGAGCTCTCTTTTTTTATTAAAATTTCAATCTCAAGATTCCGAAAATGGAACTCGATTTTTAGGACCAAAATAAGTGACGGACTAATACATTTAGATCACCAATCACAATATAGAGGCCTCCTAAAGTCGGCCAATAATGAAACTTTTAGGGGAGGGCTGAACTACCCCTGGCTTCCCCTTGGATGGTAAACTTATATTTATCTAACCATACACGGATTTTTTTTAAAATAATTCTCCAGTTATAGAAAGCCCTTTGAATTGTCTACGGAGCATAAATAAGAAGAGGGAGGGTACATACACACTCTTATTCATACATTATCTCATAAGATTTGTGTTAATTTTTCTATAAAACTCAAACACCAATAAACTTGAAGCTAAAATACTATATTGGTACAAAAAACGAGCAAAATTTAAGACGTATAACACCACCTTCTACCACTTTGAAAATCAGGGATTGAAATTAAAACTAAGATTAGTAAATGGTGAGATTTGGTATCTCGGATTAATTATGCTCATTTTTTGTAAGAATGTAGAGTTTAATAAGAGGAATGTGTCATGAAATTATTAAATTCGATTCCATTATCACTTGAGTTTTATAAAAAGAAATTTGGAACGAATCTTGTGTGAATAGGATTAA
>JAJJMB010014314.1:403778-415957 GCA_023531105.1 Papaver atlanticum | reverse complement strand
TTTATAGCACTTTAATCTCTCTAAAATTTCCTAAAATCGGTCACACATGTGACTTTCCATATTTTGCTTGTTGAGATAAAAATCCGTCGATTGAGCCCAGTTTAATCGATTTCAACACCCATGTTAGATTCCTAGACCCATAAGGAGTATACCTTATTAAAATCAGAGGTTTAATCGACCTCAAACTCCTCCAAATCACTACCACCAAAACTGCCAGAAACGTGTATATATTTTGGTTTTGGTTTCCCGCCAAAATTTAGAATTTGAACATGAAGGGGTAAGGTTACCCCTTATCCAGTGGTCGCCCCTTATCCGTTGCTGGAGTCCGTGATAGACGCATTTATGTGTCTATTTTCATCTCTTTTGTGTATACTGTTAGTACCCATTTCTGTACTAATTTTGGTATTTTATCCCTTTGTAGGTGTTTATGGAGAAATAGGCTTTTGCGGCGAAATTGGCTAGAAAAGTTGTTAAAGACACCTGGAAGGACATTTTCTATTTGGACTCTCATTTTGGATAAGGGGTAACCCATTTCCAAGCAGCTACTAAACATAGACCGGTACTGGATAGGGGGAGGTCACTTTCTTCTCAAAATTCAAATTTTGTTTTTGGCGGGAAAATACAAACACATTCTGGCAGTTTTGGTGGTAGTGATTTGGAGGAGTTTGAGGTCGATTAAACCTATGATTTTCATAGGGTAGACTCCTTATGGGTCTAGGAATCTAAAATGGGTGTTGAAATTGATTAAATTGGGCTCAATCGACGGGTTTTGATCTCAACAGCAAAATATGGAAAGTCACGTGTGTGACCGATTTTAGGAAATTTTAGAGAGATTAAAGGCAAGATTTTCTTCCCAAAGCTTAATATATATCTAAGGAAGAGTTTAGAATCAAAAGGAAAGCCCAGATATGCGTGGAAATTCTAAAACAAGAAATTGCCGCAACTTTGTCGTGAAGAGAAAGAAAGAGATTTTGGATGATTTTGGAGAGATTTAATCGCCCTTTTTGATATAAATAGATTGGTTGGGTCATATAGAAGGGGTGTCGAGAGTTTGGGGGCTGATAAGGGCTGAGGAGGCGAGAATCATAGGTTTACAGGCCGCTGCTGCTGCTGTTTTCTGCTGGTGCGGAGCTGAAGAACACGAAGAACATAAGACGCACACGGAACAGTCGCGAAGAACACGAAGAACTTTGACCCACACCAAACCGTCGCAGAAGCAGTCTTATATTCAACTACAGAAAGTTGTTATCGTTTTTGACTGTCTTTGCTTAATACTTTCAGCGACCATTACCTTCCTTACAACAAGCTTTCTGTAACTATAGCTCGTCCTTTCTAATAAAAACACCTTATTTGTTCAATGAAATCAACTTTTGAGCATATTTCTAATATGAGGAGCTAAACCCCTTAGCCGAGGCGACGGAGGAAGCCATTGTTCCATGAAAAGTGGTATAGTTCTATTTTAATTATTTATTGTAATTATTTTACATGATTATTTGCATAGAACTTAAAAGAAAAATTGGTTTTTATTGAGTAGTTGTGAAGTGTTTTGATGGGACATGCTTGGTTTTAATACTTTTGATGTTTCATGCTTCGTGCTTACAATTATTACTTCAAAAATCTATTAAAAGCAAAATATTAGAATCACTTTAAAAGAAAAAATTGCATGAATATTGATTAGAATTTATAACTTAATTGGTCAATGGTGGAATCCAGAGTCTCGGTATTTTCTTATTATTGTTGAAACAACTTTATTTAATTTTCGAAAATCCTTCACAGGCCCGAGTTGCACGAACTCTACTTATCACTTTTGACAACAACTTAAAATTCACATCAATTTTTGGCGCCGCCGACGCGGACTTGTTTTTCGGGTTTTAGATTTATTTTTATTTTTATTTATTTTTGTTCTATTTTACGTTTTTGGGTATTCGTCTTTTGTCTACAGGTTTTTGAACGTAAAGAAAAAAAAATTGAGCCAAGGAGTTTGGTGATTTCGTAAAGACTTGGAGCAAAAGATTAAAGCGAAAAGAACGGAAAAGAAGACAACTTTATTTTAGTTATTTTTTTTAGTTTATTTTTTATTTTTTTATTTTTTTAGGGTTTTGTTTATTTTTTTATTTTTACAAAAAAAAAAAAGAAAAAAAAATTGTATTAGGGTTTCTTTATTATTTTGTAATTTTTCTTTTCTTTTTTTGGACTTTTTGGACTTTGGACACTATTTTTATTTTTTATTTTTATATACCCTACGGAAGGGTATCCTTAAATATAAAAACTATTTGCAGAGAAGGAGGACAATTACGATATTGTCTCTGCACCTTGGGTTCGTACACTGACACAGGAGTCAGTGGCCCGAGTCGACTACAACCGATTCATCCCCCGTCTGGAACGGGAGGTAAGATTCTGAACACTCGCGAATCCCCTGTCAGCGAGTTACTGTATTCCTTAAGGTGCATATCTGTTGAGGTTCTGAATACGGACATTTATTTTCCTAGTAAAGGGCAAGGCCTGGCCATACAAGATAAGGGTTCGGATTTCATCACCGTTCTCTTCTTGCCCGCCTTAGGAAAATGATACCGAACACGAACCCAAGCTTAAAATATTGACTAAAACGAGACCGATAGGGTAACGAGATTATAAGAAAGTCGTTCAAAAGGATCGTATTGGGTATTTTGTTAGCCTAGCTCAAAGTTCAGGAAGATTACTGGAAGTCGATTAGAGCCGCCTTGTAACCCAGGGAAGCGTTGCCAAAGAGGTGGGGGTATCAAAGCTCCTCTGAGCTTCTCCTACTTCTCTTCGACTTACTTTATTCAGATCGTCCTACGAGGTTTGCTAAAATTATACCCAGTTGCCTCTTGGAAGAGTATAAGCTGATCTAGAAACAATCTAAGTGGAGCCATCATGCTTTTTGTTTGCTAGAAATCAATAGGGTTGATTTGGTTGAGTCGTCCTTGATTTGCGATTGATTATCCTTCCAATTTAGGGAATTCTTGTATTCCTGAACGTAAAAGAGACGCCCTAGGTAGATTTGTTAAAGAACAACCTAGCAGTTCTAAGCGTCTCGATTACCTTGACCTAGAAGGTCCGATTTTCGGAGAGTCTTGTTTTGAACATACTCCTTTTACTGAGGAGAGAATCCCCAATACTCCGATAGCACCAGAAATGGCTACTTTGAAAGCTTTATTAAATCCGACTAGGACTACTCGTCCCTCGTGTATTAAGTTAGCTGACACAGAAGCCACCTATGAACTTAAACCTGGGACCATACAGATGCTCCCAATCTTTTTAGGGAAAGAAAATGAAAACCCCTATTTCCATGTTAGGGATTTTGAAGAAATTTGCAGTACCCTAAGAATTAGAGTCTTAGATGATGATGCTTTGAAACTTAGGTTATTTCCTTTTTCCCTGAAAGATAAAGCCAAATCGTGGCTGTATAGTTTGACTGCTGAGTCAATCGAAACATATGAACAACTTACATCTGCCTTTTTCAATAAGTTTTTCCCTAGGAACAAAACATCGTCTATTAGGACGCGAATCTGCACATTCTCACAGCAAGAGGGAGAATCTTTGTATAGGTATTTGGAAAGGTTCAATGATTTGTTAACACAATGTCCTCACCATGGTTTAGAAAAGGTTAGGCTAGTTCAGATCCTTTATGAGGGTTTAGATTATTCCACAATAACCACGGTAGAAGCTTTGTGTACATGTGGGTTTGAGAACCAAACTGTTGATGCGGCAATGGCATTTTTGAATAAAGCCGCCGAAAAGACCCAACAATGGGAAAATAGTAGGGAACCCCGGAAAACGACTCTTCTAAACAGAGGAAACGTTAATAGGGTAGAAGGAGGCTCTGAATCAGATGCTAAGATTGCAGCGATAGCTAAAAGGTTAGAAGTTCTAGAAATGGGTCACACTAGTGGTAGATTGGAGCCTTTTTGGGAAGGAAATAATAATGAAGAGCAGGCCAATGCTCTTTATAATAACACTAGACTCGATAATCGTCAGAAATTTGACCCATATCAGAAACCTATAATCCTGGGTGGAGAAACCATCCGAACCTTGCATGGTCTAAAGACCAAAATCAAGGTCAGTTTAGTAACTCTAATGCTCCCCCAGGTTTTAGTTATGCTAAGAATCCTTCGGGACAAGCTCAATTTCAGAATCAGTCGGATAAGAAAATACAAAGCCAAGAGGAGTCTCTCGTGTTGTTAACTCAGCAAACTGCAAAATTTCATCAATCAGTAGAACTAAGTCTACAAGCTAGTAACAAGATGGGACAAGAAAATAGTCAGGCTATTTCCGAGTTAAAAACCCAGGTAGGTCTGATAAATGAGTCTTTGAGAGAAAAAGGTAGGTTTCCTAGTCAAACACAACCCAACCCTAGAGGAGTTCATGAAGTAGGTACAAAACCATCGAATCAAATGAATGCTATTAGAACCCTTAGGAGTGGTAGAGTTGTAGACAATAAGGTAAACATGCCCGAAAGTGAGCAAACTGTAGTTCACCCCTCAGGACCATCCATAGCTGAGGAGACTGATAAAATCTCTGATGATGTCAATTCGGTTCCTGAGAGGCCCTATTTTATTCCTAGAGCCCCATTTCCACAGCTACTAGTACCAACAAAGAATGAATCCATCTTTACTGACATTATGGAGGTTTTTAAGAAAGTTACCATAAACCTTCCGTTACTAGAAGCAATTAGGCAACTTACGGCTTATGCCAAGTTCCTCAAGGATATGTGTACGCGAAAGCGAAAGCTTAGTGTCCCTAAAAAAGCCTTTTTAGCCTGTCATGTAAGTTCGATCATTCAGAACACCACAACTCCTAAGTATAAAGACCCAGGTGCCCCTACCATTGCTTGCACGATAGGAAAACACAGGGTAGAAAAAGCTTTACTTGACTTAGGAGCTAGTGTGAACTTACTTCCGTACCATGTGTACTTACAACTGGGACTTGGTGAATTGAAACCCACTAAGATAACACTGCAGTTAGCTGATAGGTCTGTTAAAATTCCTCGTGGTGTGATAGAAGATGTTCTTATTGAGGTCGACAAGTTTATTTATCCTATGGATTTTGTAGTCCTAGATACACAACCTGTCCCTGACCCAGAGAATCAAATACCGGTGATTTTAGGTCGCCCATTTTTAGCCACGTCTAATGCCGTTATCAACTGTAGGACCGGACTTATGAACATATCCTTTGGTAATATGACCACTGAACTAAATGTCTTTAATGTTACTAGACAACCTTCTGATGATTTAGAGGAAGTGAATATGATTAGTACTTTGGTTCAGGATAATTGGGACGACACTTTGTTTGGTGATTCTTTAGATGAATTAGATGAGACAATTATCTTAGGTAAGATAGATGACCAAACTTTAGAACTAGAAGAAGCTCTCGAATATTTTAAGGACTCTACAGACCCAGAAATTCAGTCACTAGTGTTAGGTCTTTCTGTGAGTAATGATGACTCTAAGTTTGGGGGTAGAGAACTAGAAGAAGCTCTTGATTATTTTAAAGACTCTGAGGATCCGGAAATTCAAGCAATAATTAGAGGTTTGTCTGAGAATACTGACTACCCTAATTTTGGGGGTAGTGATGGTCAAGTATCTTTATTAGAAGTCCGTAACTTGGGACTCGAGTCTAGTGTGCCTGAGATATTACTTGAATCTTTCCCGACTCCACAACCTGATCCTCCTGATACCGTCCGGGAAGTGGGAACTCATAATTCGGAAAAATATGTTTGTCAAGACACTCACATGAAGCCTAAGAGGGCGTCACAGATAAACCAAGTTGTCTTGAAAGAGAGTTTAGATCAGGTTGTGCTCCATCTGTTAATTTTTCTAATCCTGTGCAGTTGTCTCATATTAGTGGCAGTGCTATTTGGTTCTGATGACCCACAGTTATTTCGACTACTGATATATGATTTGAAAGGGAATTATCCATTTTATGGTACTTGATGTCTGGCTGAAGACTTTAAACTTAGCACTTCTTGGGAGGTAACCCATGGTTCATGCAACACGGTAATATCTTTCCTTAACTCTTTTTCTTCAAATGGTAACAGTTTCTCCTTGTTCATGCTTTTAATTTCATCTTTAGAACATTGAGGACAATGTTAGATTTAAGTTTGGGGGTATGGGAGAAACTTTTTAGTTGCATAATAAACTCCATAGCCTAGAAATTTATGCCTATTAAGGATGGCACTAACCAATCTAAGTGGATGGAAGCATTTTGGTTTTAGGAGTTGAGGGACCAATCTGACTAGATGGAAACATCTATAAGAGTCTATTCATAAAAGCACGGAGCTCAGGTGTTAGAAATAACATGATAGTTTCACCGTATCTCGGAATCATCTTATTACTTCTGTTTTTGTTTTTGCAAATTTTTATGTTGATGTCTGCTGGGGTGAAATAGAGTGATTGAGTTAATAAAAAAAATAAATAAAAAAAAAAAAGACCAGACCAATTAGACCAATCGGAATAAATATTAACACTTGGATAACAATATGTGTGTGTTCTCCCTGTCTCCGTCGCCTAAACAAGCGTGGAACGCAGGATCCACGGGAATTACCATGTAATCTGCTGACAAGAAGCATGCGCTTGGATCCAAAAGATCTAATCATGTCGTTAAAAATAAAATAAAATAAATAATGGTTTATTATAAAGTCGACCACTGGTTCCCTTGTATATGCCAGCTGAGTTGATGTAGATTTAGGATTGTCGACCACTGGTTCCCTTGTATATGCCAGTTGTGTTGATATTAGTCCAGACCAGTATCTCCATCCATTAGGTCTTAGGTTCATCTTGGCATTGAAGTCCATTCGCAACCATCTATTTCTATATCCATTTTCTTAATCTATTCATGTGATTTGTTTGATTGCGGATATTGATGTCCATAATGCGACTATCTGAGTAGAGCTCTGTCACTTATATATGAATTTTAGTATGCTTGAGTGCAAGCTCATATACAGCAATTGGAATTTCGCATCAGGGTACTTCCTCCCGTAATCAATAAGTATGCCAACCAAGGAGGTTCTTTAGTGCATTCTAAGGTTCTGCGTAGATAGCTAGGGTCTGGAGTAAAGGTTTTGTGGGTACACCTCTGGTAAACCCTCCCGAGACTATAACTCGGCCACTAGGGCCACCTAGGGGTTTAAAGGCTTATTGCACATGCTAAGTGCAATCGACGATGCCTGCGACAGTGAGTTAGGATTTTATTTTGTAGTTTTGATTTGCTCGGGACTAGCAAATAATAAGTTTGGGGGTATTTGATAGACGCATTTATGTGTCTATTTTCATCTCTTTTGTGTATACTGTTAGTACCCATTTCTGTACTAATTTTGGTATTTTATCCCTTTGTAGGTGTTTATGGAGAAATAGGCTTTTGCGGCGAAATTGGCTCGAAAAGTTGTTAAAGATACCTGGAAGGACATTTGCTATTTGGACTCTCATTTTGGATAAGGGGTAACCCATTTCCAAGCAGCTACTAAACACAGACCGGTACTGGATAGGGGGAGGTCACTTTCTTCTCAAAATTCAAATTTTGTTTTTGGCGGGAAAATACAAACACATTCTGGCAGTTTTGGTGGTAGTGATTTGGAGGAGTTTGAGGTCGATTAAACCTCTGATTTTCATAGGGTAGACTCCTTATGGGTCTAGGAATCTAAAATGGGTGTTGAAATCGATTAAATTGGGCTCAATCGACGGGTTTTGATCTCAACAGCAAAATATGGAAAGTCAATTGTGTGACCGATTTTAGGAAATTTTAGAGAGATTAAAGGCAAGATTTTCTTCCCAAAGCTTAATATATATCTAAGGAAGAGTTTAGAATCAAAAGGAAAGCCCAGATATGCATGGAAATTCTAAAACAAGAAATTGCCGCAACTTTGCCGTGAAGAGAAAGAAAGAGATTTCGGATGATTTTGGAGAGATTTAATCGCCCTTTTTGATATAAATAGATTGGTTGGGTCATATAGAAGGGGTGTCGAGAGTTTGGGGGCTGATAAGGGCTGAGGAGGCGAGAATTAGAGGTTTACAGGCCGCCGCTGCTGCTGTTTTCTGCTGGTGCGGAGCTGAAGAACACGAAGAACATAAGACGCACACGGAACAGTCGCGAAGAACACGAAGAACTTCGACCCACACCAAACCGTCGCAGAAGCAGTCTTATATTCAACTACAGAAAGCTGTTATCGTTTTTGACTGTCTTTGCTTAATACTTTCAGCGGCCATTACCTTCCTTACAACAAGCTTTCTGTAACTATAGCTCGTCCTTTCTAATAAAAACACCTTATTTGTTCAATGAAATCAACTTTTGAGCATATTTCTAATATGAGGAGCTAAACCCCTTAGCCGAGGCGACGGAGGAAGCCATTGTTCCATGAAAAGTGGTATAGTTCTATTTTAATTATTTATTGCAATTATTTTACATGATTATTCGCATAGAACTTAAAAGAAAAATTGGTTTTTATTGAGTAGTTGTGAAGTGTTTTGATGGGACATGCTTGGTTTTAATACTTTTGATGTTTCATGCTTCGTGCTTACAATTATTACTTCAAAAATCTATTAAAAGTCCGAGTTGAACGAACTCTACTTATCACTTTTTACAACAACTTAAAATTCACATCAGTCCGCATAACACTCATCCCTTGGGTTGTATTTATCAACTTTTCAAGCCAATTTCGCCGCAAAAGCTTATTTCTCCAAAAACACCTACAAAGAGATAAAATACCAAAATAAGTACAAAAATGGGTACTAATAATATACACAATAGAGATGAAAATAGACACATAAATGCGTCTATCATTGAACCCTAATCAATCTCACACTGATTCAAGGTACAGTTGTGTTCCTTACGTCTCTGATCCCAGCAGGATACTACGCACTTGATTCCCTTAGCTGATCTCACCCACAACCAAGAGTTGCTACGACCCAAAGTCGAAGACTTGATAAAAAAATCTGTCTCACACAGAAAAGTCTATTGGAATAGATAAATCTGTCTCCCACAGAAATACCTATGAGTTTTTGTTCCGTCTTTTGATAAATCAAGGTTAACATGAACCAATTGATAAACCGGTCTTATATTCCCGAAGAACAGCCTAGTATTATCAATCACCTCACAATAATCTTAATCGATTAACGAAACAAGATATTATGGAATCACAAACGATGAGACGAAGGTGTTTGTGACTACTTTTCTATCTTGCCTATCGGAAATATAAATCTCGAGCTAATTCTTACAATTGTACTCAACACGATAGAAACAGCAAGATCAGATCACGCAACTACAGAGAAAATAGTTGGGCATGGCTTCACAATCCCAATGAAGTCTTCAAGTCGTTAACCTATAGGGTCTCATGAGAAACCTAAAGTTAAAGGAGAATCGACTCTAGCTTATGCAACTAGTAACACACAGAAGTGTGGGGATTAGGTTTCCCAGTTGCTAGAGTTCTCATTTATATAGTTTTCAAATCAGGGTTTGCAATCTAAGTTGCCTTGGTAACAAAGCATTCAATATTCACCGTTAGATGAAAAACCTGATTCAACCAAGCTAATATATTTCAACCGTTAGATCGAACTTAGCTTGTTACACACAAATAAAATGTACCCTCATTTAGGTTTATGTAACCGTACCTAAACGTGTACACCATGTTGGATCAACAATAGTTAACCGAGGTTAGCCATATGATCACTCTCATATCAACCTTATTCATCTTAACCATAACTAGTTCAAATGACTCAAATGAAACAAGTTAAAGAGTTGTTAAATTGCTATAGTCTCATAGAAGTATACAAGAACACAATTGAATCAAAATCGGTTTGATTCACTCTAATCAATTCATGAACATTATAGCCACGGTTTGCAAAGATTGCATTCCTTATTATATAAATGTTTAAGTAACCGATTTTAGAACTTTAACCTTCAAGTATGCAAACGGGTACGCATACTTCAAATACCCGGACCAAGATTAGGTTTCGCCAGTACGCAAAAGGTACGCGTACTTCCAATCCCAGCAGAAATATTCGTACATGAACCTTACGCCAGTACGCGAATGGGTATGCATAATTAGGTTCCCGGATTTATCAAGCCAATAAGTACGCGTACGGGTACGCATACTATGGTTCCCGGACATGGATTACATATGTGCAAGAGTACACAACATGTCATATCCAATAATGGTTAAGTGTTCTAAACTCTTATTTCAATCATTGAAACTTTCTTAAAGGATGACAATAGCCATTTTCACACACTATTAGCATCAAAGCAATTTTCAAGTTATTGAAATAATCATAACGAAACATTCCAAGTGAAAAGACGAGGGTACCCAAATATACCTCAATCTAAAACTTTTCCACCTATAAGTGCTTTCTCCGAAAGTGATTGTCTATGGACTGAGTCGAGACAATACAACGAATCGGTTCACACTTCGTGTGATCGTCTATGGATACGAGATCGAGACAATACAACAACAAGATAACTTGCGTGATTGACTATGGATACAAGATCGAGACAATACAACAACGAAGTATGATTACTTGATAATAGGTTAGGACTTAACCAAACACTATAGGATTGCTATCAAGTAAATAAGAATTAACGTTTGTGTATTTTACTTCTAACTATAATAAAAACAATTATAATTGCGGAAATAGAAAAGTAAAAGACACAGCAAGATTTTGTTAACGAGGAAACCGCAAATGCAGAAAAACCCCGGGACCCTGTCCAGAATTGAATACTCTCAGAATTAAGCCGTTATACAAAATCTAAACCAACTTCGTATAGTTGAGACCAAGCAACTAAATCTATAGTTCACCTAGTTCCAACAGTATCCCTGCGCCTCAAACTTGTAATAAGTCACGCACTTGGAACAATTCCTTTGGTTCGTATTCCAAATAGTAAAGGAACAACAAATCTGTTCGGTAACAACTCTTTTCAAACAACGTGATATGAGTTTTACAAAAGGCTCTTCCGTTTATCCCAATAAACTCCTTTGTCGGGTTCTTAGATCAATCTATTAACAACTACCAAAGTAATTGTTTAGACTATGCATTCAATACTATGAATCACAAAGAAATGTATTGATGCCGATCTACACAACTAATCAGTCCAATCTATCAAAAGATAAACCGATTATAGTTGGATCCCCAGCCGATCAAGTTTTGTGCACACCAAAGATTATGAACTCAATTAAAAAATCTACTTTGTCTTCAAATCTTCTTAGATCATCAATAAACACCTGCACATGAATCTCTTGTGATCAATCACACACAGAACGAAGTCTGTTAACGACGGATTATCACAAGACGTCTTTAGATCTACAAACAGTCTAAAGATCCCGTCGATACTTCGATCTAGTTTGAGTGAATCTTATATCAGAAAAAAATATTCTCAAGCATAAACAAACTAGGTGCAATTAAAGTTCAACAACCGCTAGTCAATCAAATCAATCGAAAACTAATAATAAACTGCAATTATCTAGTGTCCCACCAACTGTACTCGTAGTGCTTCTTAATCCCAGAGAAGTCTTTAAAACGAGCGGTCGTAAGAGATTTCGCCTAATTAGGGTACTTTCCTCTCCGAATAGACGGCTCCACCAGTAACAACACAACTAGGTAGTTTTGCTGGCTCTGAGGATTAGTTTGCTAGAAATGCAAACTTCAATATTTATAGACCAATGAAGTTTGGACACCAAGGAATTTCCAAAACCGAATATTCTCAAAGATATGCAATAAATGCCCAAATCGGTTTTCATAATTACTGGAAATGCTCTGTCCAAATATTGACCGAAATCTTAGTAGAAAATCTCCAATTAGTAAATGCACATTGCCAATTTTTATTTTCTAAAGATATGCATTTAATTGCTGGAAATTAAAAGCATATAAAACTAAAAACCTTAATTAAAAGATTCTCAATTTATTTCGATCCGGGATTCTCCTTTAGTTATTAAGGAATATCTTTGAACAATAATAGATAAGAATTACTACACATGTTCAAAGTATGTTGCCATCTTTACTTTGTAAATCCTTTTTCATATTTACAATCTTGGAACCGATTTTCCACACTTCCAAACGAGTTTAGAATTGGTTAATCTGATTTCCAAGAACTATGTGATTGATCAAAAACATTCAATCACCATTAATGGGTTTAACGGTTCTACCAAACACAAGTTCGGTTCTACCTCCAAGTGG
>JAJJMB010014314.1:350433-403768 GCA_023531105.1 Papaver atlanticum | reverse complement strand
AACGACTCAGATGTACTCTTGATTTTCGTAACTCCTGGATCATGGGTCAACGAATTGGTAACATCTTCAACTTTTGAGTTTTCATATTCTTGCATAACGTTAACTGAATCATACATAGATTCAATTTCTTATAGGTTGGATCGCACCAAAACTAGATTGTTAAATCTTTTCGTGTTTGCCTGCTCTGATAACAATTGAAAAGACGAGGGTACCAAAATATACCTCAATCTAAAACTTTTCAACCTATAAGTCCTTTCTCCGAAAGTGATTGTCTATGGACTGAGTCGAGACAATATAACGAATCGGTTCGCACTTCGTGTGAGCGTCTATGGATACGAGATCGAGACAATACGACAACAAGATAACTTGCGTGATTGACTATAGATACAAGATCAAGACAATACAACAACGAAGTATGATTATTTGATAATAGGTTCGGACTTAACCAAACACTATAGGATTGCTATCAAGTAAATAGGAATTAACGTTTGTGTATTTTACTTCTAATTATAATAAAAACAATTATAATTGCGGAAATAGAAAAGTAAAAGACACAGCAAGATTTTGTTAATGAGGAAACCGCAAATGCAGAAAAACCCCAGGACCTTGTCCAGAATTGAATACTCTCAGAATTAAGCCGCTATACAAAATCTAAACCAACTTCGTATAGTTGAGACCAAGCAACTAAACCTATAGTTCACCTAGTTCCCTCAGTATCCCTGCGCCTCCAACTTGTAATAAGTCACGCACTTGGAATAATTCCTTTGGTTCTTATTCCAAACAGTAAAGGAACAAACAAATTTGTTCGGTAACAACTCTTTTCAAACAACGTGATATGAGTTTGACAAAAGGCTCTTCCGTTTATCCCAATAAACTCCTTTGTCGGGTTCTTAGATCAATCTATTAACAACTACCAAAGTAATTGTTTAAACTATGCAATCAATACTATGAATCACAAAGAAATGTATTGATGTCGATCTATATAACTAATCAATCCAATCTATCAAAAGATAAACCGATTATAGTTGGATCCCCAGCCGATCAAGTTTTGTGCACACCAAAGATTATGAACTCAAATAAGAAATCTTCTTTGTCTTCAAATCTTCTTAGATCTTCAATAAACACCTGCACACAAACAACTTGAATATCTTGTGATCAATCACACACAGAACGGAGTCTGTTAACGAAGGATTATCACAAGACGTCTTTAGATCTACATATAGTCTAAAGATCCCCGTCGATACTTCGATCTAGTTTGAGTGAATCTTATATCAGAAGAGAATATTCTCAAGCATAAACAAACTAGGTGCAATTAAAGTTCAACAACCACTAGTCAATCAAATCAATCGAAAACTAATAATAAACTGCAATTATCTAGTTTCCCACCAACTGTACTCGTAGTTCTTCTTAATCCCAGAGAAGTCTTTATAACGAGCGATCGTAAGAGATTTCGCTTAATTAGGGTACTTTCCTCTCCGAATAGACGGCTCCACTAGTAACAACACAAATAGGTAGTTTTGCTGGCTCTGAGGATTAGTTTGCTCGAAATGCAAACTTCAATATTTATAGACCAAGGAAGTTTGGACACCAAGGAATTTCCAAAATCGAATATTCTCAAAGATATGCAATAAATGCCCAAATCGGTTTTCATAATTCCTGGAAATGCTCTGTCTAAATATTGACCGAAATCTTAGTAGAAAATCTCCAATTAGTAAATGCACATTACCAATTTTTATTTTCTAAAGATATGCATTTAATTGCTGGAAATTAAAAGTATATAAAACTAAAAACCTTAATTAAAAGATTCTCAATTTATTTCGATCCGTGATTCTCCTTTAGTTATTAAGGAATATCTTTGAACAATAATAGATAAGAATTACTGCACATGTTCAAACTCTGTCGACATCTTTACTTTGTAAATCCTTTTTCACATTTACAATCTTGGAACCGATTTGCCACACTTCCAAACGAGTTTAGAATTGGTTAATCTGATTTCCAAGAACTATGTGATTGATCAAAAACATTCAATCACCATTAATTGGTTTAACGGTTCTACCAAACACAAGTTCGGTTCTACCTCCAAGTGGCTACTAGGATCGGTCACAATAGTTTCCAAAACTTTGTTAACTAAGTACCAGGATCGGTTACCATAATTTATGGTACATACTTGTGATCGGTTGCACAAGTTATAGGATCGGTTACACCAATTACTAAAACTTGTTAACCTACTACAAGGATCGATTACACATCTTGTGATTAGTCCCACCAATTTCTAGGATCGGTTACCCAATGACTAGGAATGGTCACACCAATTACAAATATCGATCATACCATCTTAGGTGATTACTTAAGATTGGTTTCACTAATAAAAGTCATACCGATACATAAGTCAGGCATTGTGAATAGTTTTACCAAGATACATAAACAAGGTATGAGCGGTTATACTAAACACATATATTGGTAATCCAAATATTTGCAATGAATAACAATACCAATAAGCCTAGCGATTTCCCTTTCGAATCACAGAAGAAGTTTATGAATTGTACTCCCTTTAAACGAATGTAAAACATTGTTCCTAGGACCAAATCTTCACCCATACCCATACACATAACCACAAAGGCATTCATACGATTATGTCGATGTCTTATATACGAAGTTCAAAAGATAGGCGTTATACTTCGTATTATAATTCCTTAATACTACGTCTAACTATTTATAATCATTAACAGCTTCGCAGTTATGTTTTCAATATAGCACGACTTGAAAGATACGTTAGAAATGAAACAGGTCAAGTCAAAATATTACTAACCTCAAGAGGAAGGATGATGTCGTCGTTGTAGTTCTTTACTTCTTCACATTCTTCAAGTCTTCGAGTAATACTTGTATGTCTCATATCCTAATAACTTTCTAGCTAACCTATACGAAGTTGACTCTAGTAAATAATCAAGCGACTCTTTAAATAAGTTTTGGTTTACTAAAATATGACAGCCAAACTTGACATACCAATGCTTGGTGGGTTCAACCGAGCTATGCTCTAACACCAAGTCTGCACCAAATTGTTGTATCACACAAACCATGTATGATGTTACTCGGCAATTTTCACATGATCATCTTTTGACTTGCGTCAAGAATATAAGATGAACTTGGTCGAAGCGAAAGCTTGCCAACACATATTCCGAGAAATATGTAAGCGAGATAAACTCAGCTCAAAATCTCAAATGTGTATAATAGAAAACTATATCGTAATTCGACTTATGTCTCAATATAGGAGATAGAGTAGAAATAGAATTTCCAAGTGATAGATGAGTTTCAGTCTCCACATACCTTTTGTTGATGAAGTTCCACAAGCTCTCCTTAGTAGTTCTTCGTCTTCAAATGATGAACGCCGTGAAGTCTAAGACTCAACTACACAATTTATGTCCTAGTCCGAGACATCTATAAGTAGACTAGAAATCAAGACTTATAGTTTTGATCACTAACATTGACAAACATGCTTGAGATAGCAACGCATGCGAGTTCGACCGAGCAGTGCTCTAACAATCTCCCCCTTTGTCAATTTTAGTGACAAAACTATCAATACGTATGGATTACAAAATAAATAAGACTTTGTAGCTTCTCATCCAAATGCTTGATCTCCTTGGCATCTTCAACTCGACTCGAAATCTTCGTCACTTCCAAATACTCCATGATTCTAAACGTGTTTAACTCAGCATCATAGTTGTTGAAGATCCCTAGCGATAACAATGAGAAAATAGTTGCTCTCAATCATTGTTATACAGTGTCATAGTATAATTACTCAGCATCAAAGTTCAATTGTATCACAACTTTGGCAACAATACTATGGTGATATGTATCACTCACCCTTAGTCAATACTTCATCTCGACATGAAAACCACTCCCACTTACATAATGATCCATAAACCATATGTATTTGTAGTATGAAACTACACATTAATTCTCCCCCTTTTTGTCAATATAAATTGGCAAAGGTACGAAAACTAGTGGGATCCTCATGAAATTTTCATAGAGATACTTCATGACCAAAAGAGAATAACATACCAACATATTTAGATGCAATCATATAGCCGAAGCTAAATGCATTCATCAAGGAGTTTACAAAGATACAAGATAACTCCTACAATATTCCACAGCCGCACTCCCCACAAAGATTTGGCAATTAAGCACAAGTTCAAAAATAACTCTCCCCCATAATATGTCATTTCCAAAAGAACAACAAGAGCGACCTTACTTTTACGAGAAAAGAAGGATTTCTTTGGACATAATCAAATCACATGAGAACATGAATTTGTATCCAAAAATCATAATTGAATTAGCCACAAAAATGATCAATTCAATTGGCCATGCTCGACATAAGAGAACTTACGGAGCAACACAGTATATGAACAAATATGTGGATCAGGGAAGGACCAATACTGCAGAATAAAAAAATATTCATTCTATTTTTCATCACTATTTGCACAATGACATATAATCGACTTAATCTTTGTAAACAAAGGTTTATCCTTTCTTCCATAAAAATGACATAAAAGGCTTAACTTTTGTATTCAAAAGTCCATTCTATCTTTTATCAACACATTCATATCGACATATAATAGAGATAACTTTTGAACAAGTATGGGACAGTCAAGGTTCACTACCTAAACAACATATCCCATAACAATTTGCAATATATGAAACCATAAAGATTAATACTGCAAAAATCATCTTCCAAATAACTTAGAATTTAAATAAATAAACCTAAAAACATTGAAGATGAAAACGTTGGACATAGCTATGTGTACTCACAATAATGGCTATTCCAAACCCTAGTTATCCTTCTTAAAAAACACAAGAATAAAATTCTCATAAGAAGTTTTCTAGAAAAAAAATCAAAAACAACTCTAAAAAACACAGAGAGTCCACAAGCGATAAGCAGAGTTCCGATATGGAGACTTCATTGGTTCCTAGACCTTCAAGCTTGTGACAGACGAAATTAACCGTATCTTCAGACACAACATTGAGACGATCCTTAAGTCGTGTCTTCATTAGAGTAAGATCGGAGTTAACTTTTATCAAATAAGTTCTTAACACATCTAGATCTTTCAGAGTGTTAACAAGCAGCATCTTTGCATCATTAATGTAATACCCCGATATTCGGCAGTGGTTGGTCGAATGGAATATAAATAATGATTTGTCCTTTCCTAACACCTAGGCCTTTTCAGCACAATTGGCTCAAGAGTTGGCAGAAAACTCTGCAGTTAAGCGTGCTCGGGCGGGAGTAATCCAGGGATGGGTGACCATCTTAGAAGTTGTTGCTGGATTACCGCAGCGACGCCCGTTGAAAACCCCACACTGCCGGATAACCGCGGTGGCTAAGTGGGGACAGTATCGGTGGAGGGACGGGTCATTACAATTAAACTGATTAAAAAAGTTTTGAACAACTTCATTAGAAATCTCTTCATCATCCTCAATATCTGAGAAGTTATTAGGAGATTGAGAAGACGTGTCATCAACTTCCATGAGAGTTCCTTTCTCCTCCTCTTTGAGTGTGAGACCAAAACCCTTATCAAGAAAACCTCTTGGAAAATTACAAGTTCCGGAAGGTGATGCCATTCTTGACAGAACAAGTAGCCTGGAGTATGCTACTTTTCAAAAGTCGGGTTTGGTATTTAAATGGTTTCACAAAAACCCAGAGGTTTGGGTTTCCAAAGTCGGTTCGTGACATGTAACAAGGATACCGGTACGAACACAAACTAGGCCCATTATTCATAAACGACTCAAAAAGAGAAAGACTCAATTAAGACGATTATTCAGCGATAATGTTTGCCTATGTGAGAAAACTCATAGATCTTAGCTCAATAAAAATTATATTCTTACAGGAGAACAATTTTAGAGCAAGAGTAGCAATTTTGACACAGCAAAAAGATTTAAGACTAAGAAAACAACGATTTGTCAAAAAAAAAACACAAATACTTAAGCAGAAATGTTTGTGAATGATCATCCAGCTAAGAACGATAAGAGAATAGCATAGAAAATCAGAGAAACATTTTGCCATCAAGTATACCTGAATAAATCTCACTCTGTCAGGATTTTTCTTGAGAGTGAGGTTTCAACCTTGTGATTAATTAGCACAAGTATGAGCCTTGAGCTCATCAAATAAACGTTGTTTCTGGTTAAACCTCTTTCTTTTGAACTTTAGAGGAAACCCATTATGATGTGAAAAGTTATCATAAAACTTGATATCATCAAAATACGACGCAGAGAATGGATTCTTACCTGAAGGATTTTGTCTAGAGGGAATTGACAGCTTGTTGATAATTTCTTTATATCCTTCAATTCTCCTTTTTAGGTTGATTTCCATCTCTCTATTGCATCCTTCTTCAGGTACCTTTTCCACATCATCAACAACATAATCTCCCTTCTTAATTAAAGAATATCCATGAGTTCTTCTTCGACGAAATGGTTTAGGAAGACTGTTTCACATTTGAACATTTGAGGAACACATTGAACTGACTTTCCTGGTGGGGTACACATAGTGAGTACTAAAACCAATAGGTTTAGACATACGAATGTCAGTTACACCTTTGAGAATTAAATCTAAGGTGTGTTGAAGACGAATAATAGAATTGTTATTCAACCTAGAATTCCTCTTTTGTTTATCATGCCCTTTTGAATTACAAAAGAGACACACTTTCTGATCACCTGAGTGATTAGACAGAACAGTCTTAACACCATCGTTGAGAGAATTCTTCCTTCCAAGTGATGTGAATATTCCTTGATTAGAGGAAGACACATGCACATCTTTTTTAACAAGAAGGGATTTCGATTTTGCTTTTGAACCGGAATTTATTTTGGTTAATCAGAAGCAGTTGGTATAGTGGACTCTTTGGAACATTCTTGAATAAAGAGTTTACTCAAAAGAAGTTCAGTTTCCAAAGCATCCTCTTTGAGTTTTCCCTCATGCAAGGTCTGTGAAGGACAGACAGAGACGTTTTCCTCACGTAGGATTTTTAGAAGAGAGTCACGCTCATTTACAATACCAACAAGAATTGTGCTTCAACCGATTGACACTATCAGCCTGGATTCTAACAAGTTTTAGAATCACTGCACTCTCTTTTGATGCATTCCTTTCAACTTCAGAGTCAGACTCATCAGTAAGGTAGTTGGTGAAACACTTGTCAATGCAAGTCTGTTTCGTTAGAACACTGGTTTCATCTATATTCGAGATTGACAAATCTTTCTCTTTAATAGATTTTATAAAAACAAGACTTTTGTTTCTGGCGATGCGTTTATCAGAGATAGCACTTCTGTCCATATCAGATCGCTACAAACACAAACTTATAAGGTCTTTAATGTGTTTGCCTGCTCTGATACCAATTGAAAATGCGGGGGTACAACAACCACACCCAACAATTCGTTTGGCAATCTGAGAGGACTTACTCAAATATACTTTCTAGAGAATTAACTAGATAGTCAGACTCAATCTAAAGAAAAGTATATACAAGAGTTTATATCTCTATCTTTGAATTCAATCTGCAATCAGCAAATAGAAATTTGCGAGCCCAATTGAATACAAGAGAAGTAACTTGAACGGTACCAAAGACCAATGTTCAAGGATCAATCAATTTTAATCAACAACCAAAGGTTGGATTTCCTAATTGATCGATACAACGCACAACCTGTGATATTTCAATTATATAACAAAATATAATGCGGAAAAGAAATAACACAGATACAAGAATTTTATTAACGAGGAAAACCGCAAATGCAGAAAAACCCCAGGACCTAGTCCAGCTTTGAACACCACACTATATTAAGCCGCTACAGACACTAGCCTACTACCAATGAACTTCGGACTGGACTGTAGTTGAACCCTAATAAATCTCACACTAATTCAAGGTACAGTTGCGTTCCTTACCTCTCTGATCCCAGCAGGATACTACGCACTTGATTCCCTTAACTGATCTCACCCACAACCAAGAGTTGCTACGACCCAAAGTCGAAGACTTGATAAACAAATCTGTCTCACACAGAAAAGTCTATTGGAATAGATAAATCTGTCTCCCATAGAAATACCTATGAGTTTTTGTTCCGTCTTTTGATAAATCAAGGTGAACAGGAACCAATTGATAAATCGGTGTTATATTCCCAAAAAACAGCCTAGTATTATCAATCACCTCACAATAATCTTAATCGATTAACGAAAAAAAATATTGTGGAATCACAAACGATGAGACGAAGGTGTTTGTGACTACTTTTCTATCTTGCCTATCGGAGATATAAATCTTGAGCCAATTCTTACAATTGTACTCAACACGATAGAAACAGCAAGATCAGATCACGCAACTATAGAGAAAATAGTTGGGTATGGCTTCATAATCCCAATGAAGTCTTTAAGTCGTTAACCTACAGTGTCTCGTGAGAAACCTAAGGTTAAAGGAGAATCGACTCTAGCTTATGCAACTAGTAACACACAGAAGTGTGGGGATTAGGTTTCCCAGTTGCTAGAGTTCTCCTTTATATAGTTTTCAAATCAGGGTTTGCAATCTAAGTTACCTTTGTAACAAAGCATTCATTATTCACCGTTATATGAAAAAACTGATTCAACCAAGCTAATATCTTTCAACCGTTGGATCGAACTTAGCTTGTTACACACAAATGAAATGTACCCTCATTTAGGTTTATGTAACCGTACCTAAACGTGTACACCATGTTGGCTCAACAATAGTTAACCGAGGTTAGCCATATGATCACTCTCATATCAACCTTATTCATCTTAACCATAACTAGTTCAAATGAAACTAGTTAAAGAGTTGTTCAATTGTTATATTCTCATAGAAGTATACAAGAACACAATTGAAGCAAAATCGGTTTGATTCACTTGTATCAATTCATGAACACTATAGCCACGGTTTGCAAAGATTGCATTCCTTATTATATAAATGTTTAAGTTCATATACACAACCGATTTTAGAACTTTAACCTTCAAGTATGCAAACGGGTACGCATACTTGAAATACCCGGACCAAGATTGGGTTTCGCCAGTACGCAAACGGGTACGCGTACTTCCAATCCCAGCAGAAATATTCGGACATGAACCTTACGCCAGTACGCGAATTGGTACGCATACTTAGGTTTGCGGATTTCTCAAGCCAACAGGTACGGGTACGCATACTATGGTTCCCGGACATGGATTACATATGTGCAAGAGTACACAAAATGTCATATCCAATAAAGGTTAAGTGTTCTAAACTCTTATTTCAATCATTGAAACTTTCTTAAAGGATGACAATAGCCGTTTTCACATACTATTAGCATCAAAGCAATTTTAAAGTTATTGAAATAATCATAACGAAACATTCCAAGTCTACACCAAATGATTGTATCACACAAACCATGTAAGATGTTACTCGGCAATTTTCACATGATCATCTTTTGACTTGCGTCAAGAATATAAGATGAACTTGTTCGAAGCGAAAGCTTGCCAACACATATTCCGATAAATATGTAAGCGAGATAAATTCAGCTCGAAATCTCAAATGTGTATAATAGAAAACTATATCGTAATACGACTTATGTCTCAATATAGGAGATAGAGTAGAAATAGACTTTCCAAGTGATAGATGAGTTTCAGTCTCCACATACCTTTTGTTGATGAAGTTCCAAAAGCTCTCCTTAGTAGTTCTTCGTCTTCAAATGATGAACGTCGTGAAGTCTAAGGATCAACTACACAATCTATGTCCTAGTCTGAGACATCTATAAGTAGACTAGAAATCAAGACTTATAGTTTTGATCACTAACATTGACAAACATGCTTGAGATAGCAACGCATGCGAGTTTGACCGAGCAGTGCTTTAACATATTTAAATAAGAATTAATCAGGGTTTCCCAATACAGGCAAGAGAAAGTTTCTCCTAGGGAGAGACAACTTTCAGACCAAAAATACTCAGGAAATTCCGAAAATATATACAGAATATATTTTTGTTTCCTATGTCCGAACTTCTCAAGCTGGAAGGTTTATTAAAATTCGAAAATTTCAAATAAAACCTATTTTTGGAAGATCATGATAAACATGAACAATTTTTTTTAGACAAAAAATGGATCCGTAGCTACCCGGAAATTGTCACTGAATTTTTATGATAAAAACACAAACTAAAAATTGTGCTCTCGTTTTATGTGCTTTCTCATCCCAAGAGTTATGAGCACGAACTAGGATGAGAGTGCAAAATCTGCATACAAGAAGATGGTTCTCTTGCTTACAACGAGTATCAGAAACATAGTTCATGTTTCTCTTTGGAAATTTATGCCCAAAGTATTTTCTCCCAAGAAGATGATCCTTCCTTGATCTAAATGTTATATCATGAGGAGAAACTGTACTGATGTGAGAATTTCCAGAGATCGATAAATCTCTCTTAATTATGTTGATGGGATTTTCATAAGATTTTCTCATTCTAAATATTTCCTTATTATGCACATCAGCGTGATTATCTGAAACAATTATCGGAAATTCCTGATTGTTTCCTTTGGCAGAGATTTTCTCTTTCCCTTTCTTCTGGAATCGTTCTTCATGTAAACAAGGAATGTTTCGACATGAGTGAGGAGGAACCTTTTTCCAGAAGTGATTATCAACTCTTACTTCTGATTTTTAAGTTGATCTTATCAGTTAGGGGTATATTCTGTCTTTTTACTAAGGAATGATCTTTCAGTTTTTTAATACAAGAAACTTCTTTCAATACTTTTACCACGGTATTTTGAAGGAGTATAAGTTTCCTGTCAAGTGACTGAAAGTTGTATTCCTTAAGATCTTTTTCACGGAATCGGTTCAAAGTTTCCTTTGGACAAGATTTCGTTTGATCATCAGTAGTTGTAGAAGATGGTTTCTCATTATCTTCTGACTTGATGTAGTTAGGCAGACTACCATCATCATGATCTGTTTCAGATATGATCAAACAAGTTTTGTTATCACAATCTCAAAAATTCGAACAAGGACTTTTGGTTTCTTTATCAGAAGAAATTATAACAGAATCATTATTCAGAGTCATAGGATGATTCTCTTGATCTTGAGTAAGAGATTTACCAAGAGCTTTTAATTTGATAGTGAGATCCATATTCTCTTTGGCTAGAATATTTAGTTGAATGTCTTTTTCTATGATCTCATGCTTAAGAAGATTAGATTCCGTATTTAATATTAACATCCATGTAGACTGAGATCTTATAGGCCTTAGGAGTTTTACCAACTCTTTATCAGTATCTTATTTTCCATCAGAGATAGACTCAAATGTTTTCGTAACTCCTGGATAATGAGTCAACGAAGTAGTAACATCTTCAACATTTGAGTATTCATACTCTTGTATAACGTTAACTGAATTAGACATAGATTCAATTCTTATAGGTTGGATCACACCAAACACAGATTGTTAGATCTTTTCGTTTTTACCTGCTCTGATACCAATTGAAAAGACGAGGGTACCCAAATACACCACAATCTTTAATTTATCCACATATAAGTCCTCTTACCGAAAGTGATTGTCTATGGACAAAGTCGAGACAATACGACAAATCGGTATTCACACTTTGTGTGATCGTCTATGGATACGAGATCGAGATAATACAACAACCAAAGTGTGATTACTTGATAATAGGTTCGGACTTAACCAAACTCTATAGGATCACTATCAAGTAATACGGAGTTAACGTTTGTGTATTTTACTTTTAATTATAATAAACAATTATAATTGCGGAAATAGAAAACTAAAAGACACAACAAGATTTTGTTAACGAGGAAACCGCAAATACAAAAAAACCCAGGGACCTAGTCCAGAATTGAATACTCTCAGAATTAAGCCGATATACAAAATAAAAATCAAACTTCGTATTGTTGAGACCAAGCAACTAAACCTAGTTCACTTAGTTTCTTCAGTAACTCTGCGCTTCCGACATTCAATTAGTGCACGCACTGGAACAATTCCTTTAGATCGTATTCCAAACAGTAAAGGAACAACAAATCTGTTTGGGAACAACTCTATTGATTCTTTCCAGATAAAGATATCTCAAGTCATATGCAAAGGCTCTTCCATTTAATCTAATAAACTCCTTTGCCTGGTTAGATCAATCTATCCAAAAACTACCGAAGTAGCAGAGTTTAGATTTGCAGTCAATCAATATAGAATCCAATAAGAAACTATAAAGCGATGCAGATCTCACGCAACTAATCAATCGAATAAATCCGATTCTAGTTGGATCGCAACCGATAAAGGTTTGTGCTACACAAAGATATGAGAAACCAATAAGAAATCTTTTTCGTCTTCAAATCTTCTTTAATCTTCAATTAAACCTGCACAACACCACTTGAATCTCTTGTGATCAATCACGCATAGAACGGAGTCTGTTAACAATGGATTATCACAAGATGTCGTTAGATCTACAAACAGTTCTAAACATCCCGTCGACACTTGGATCTAGTTTGAGTGAATCTTATATCAGAAGAGAAGATTCTCAAGAATAAACAAACTAGGTGCAATCAAAGTTCTAACAACCGTTAGTCAATCAAATCAATCGAAAATTTATAAAATGCAATTATCTAGTTTCCCACCAACGGTACTCGTAGAGCTTGTTGATCCCATAGAAGTCTTTAAACGAGCGGTCGTAAGAGATTTCACCTAATTAGGGTACTTTCCTCTCCGAATAGACGGCTCAGCCATAAACAACAAAAAAATGAAGTTTTCCTGGCTCTTCGGATAGTTTTCTAGAAATGCAAACTTAGGTATTTATAGACCAAGGATGTTTGGACACCAAGGAATTTCCAAAACCGAATTATTCTAAAGATATGCAATAAATGCCCAAATCGGTTTTCATAATTCCTGGAAATGCTTTGTCCAATATTTTCCGAAATCTCTCAATAGAAAATCTCCAATTAGTAAATGCACATTACTAATTTTTATTCTCTAGAGATATGCATTTAATTTCTGGTAAATAAAGCATATAAAACTAACAACCTTAATTAAAAGATTCTTAATTTATTTCGGACCGGGATCTCCTTGAGTAATTAAGGAATATCTTTGAACAATAAAAGATAAGAGTTACTGTTCGTGTTCAAAGTATGTTGACATCTTTTCTTTGTAAATCATCTTTCATATTTACAATTTTGGAATCGATTATACCACACTTCCAAACAAGTTTAGAATTGGTTCATCTGCATTCCAAGACAACTATGTGATTGATCAAATATCAAATCATAATCATGGGTTCAATCGGTTCTACCAATCACTAGGATCGGTTATACCTTAATATGGTTTACTTGTGATCGAACACACAAGTTACCAGGACCGGTTACATCAGTTACCGGGATCGGTTACGTCAATTACCAGGACCGGTTAACATATACTCATGGTATTGCTTGTGATCGGTTACACAAGTCACTAGGATCGGTTACACCAATTACTAGGACCGGTTACATCAATTACAAGGATCGATTACACAACTCTTTTATGATCGTTCACACCAATTACTAGGATCGGTCACACAAATTACAAATATCGATCATACCATCTCAGGTGATTGCTTAGGATCGGTTACACTAATTAATCAAAACCAGTCATACCAAATCATAAGTCAGGCATTGTGATTAGTTATACCAAGATACATAAAAAAGTTATGATCGGTTCTACTAACTCACACATATTGGTAATCAAAAGATATGCAATGAATAACAATACCAATAATCCTAGCGATTTCCCTTTTGATTCATAAAACAAGTTCATGAATGTACTTCCTTTAAATAAATGTAAAGATTGTTTCCTAGGATGAAATCTTCACCTTTACCCATACACATAATCACAATAGCATTCATACGATTATGTCGATGTCATATCTACAAAGTTCAAAAGATAAGCGTTATACTTCATAGTCTAATTCCTTAATACTATGATTATATGATCATGTCTCACTGCTAGAGCCAAATATTCATTCACAGCTTCGCAGTTATGTTTTTCAATATAGCACGACTTGAAAGATACGTTAGGAATGAAACAGTTCAAGTCAATATTACTAACCTCAAGAGGAAGGATGATGTCGTCGTTGTCGCTCGTTACTTCTTCACATTCTTCAGGTCTTCGAGTAATACTTGTATGTCTCATATTCCTAGACTTTCTAGTCTAACCTATACGAAGTTGTCTCTAGTACATAATCAAGCGACTCTTAGATGAGTTTTGATCCACTAAAATATGACAACCAAACTTGACATACCAACGCTTGGTGGGTTCAACCGAGCTATGCTCTAACAAAGATGAACAAGTTTGATATGAAAGTGTTCATATGGCTAACTTCGGTTAACTATTGTTGAGCCAACAAGGTGTACACGTTTAGGTACGGTTACTCATATCTAAATGAAGTCAATTTTCATATGTGTGTAACAAGCTAAGTTCGATCTAACGGTTGAAAGATATTAGCTTGAGTCTAATCAGGTTTTCATCTAACGGTGAATATTGAATGCTTTGTTACCAAGGTAACATTGATTGCAAACCCTGATTTTAAGACTATATAAGGGAGAACTCTAGCAACTGGGAAACCTAAAACCCACACCTCCTGTGTGATACTAGTTGCGACTAGAGTCGATTCTCCTTTAACCTATGTTTTTCCTAAAACCATTATAGGCTAACGACTTAAAGACTTTATTGGGATTGTGAAGCCAGGCCAACTATTTTCTCTGTAGTTGCGTGTTCTGATCTTACTGTATTTTATCGTATTGAGTTCTATCTTCTCTAAGATTTGCTCGAGATTTATTCTCCGATAGGCAAGATAAAAAGTAGTCACAAACATCTTCGTCTCATCGTTTGTGATTCCACAATATCTTGTTTCGCTACCATACGATTTAGATTATTGTGAGGTGATTGATATTACTAGGCTGTTTTTCGGGAATATAAGTCCGGTGTATCAATTGGTTCCTGTTCACCTTGATTTATCAAATGACAGAACAAAACTCATAAGTATTTTTGTGGGAGACAGATTTATCTATTCAATGGACTTTTCTGTGTGAGACAGATTGGTTTATCAAGTCTTCGACTTTGGGTCGTAGAACCTCTTAGTTGTGGGTGAGATTAGCTAAGGGAATCAAGTGTGCATAATCCGGCGTGGTTCTAGAGGCGTAAGGAACGCGACTGTACCTTGATAAGTGTGAGATTGGTTAGGGCTCAACTACATTCCAGTCCGAAGTTAACTTGGAGTAGGCTAGTGTCTGTAGCGGCTTAATATAGTAAGGTGTTCAAATATTGACTAGGTCCCTGGGTTTTTCTGCATTTGTGGTTTCCTCGTTAACAAAATTTCTGGTGTCTGTGTTATTTCTTTTCCGCATTATATTTTCTATATAATTGAAATATCAAAGGTTGTGCGTAGATCAATCAATTAGATAATCAAACCTTTGGTTATTGATATAAATTGATTGACACTTGAACATTGATCTGTGGTACCGTTCAAGTTGTTTCACATAATAATCAGACTCATGGATTTCTATCTGTTTGATTTGCTGATTACATTGTTAAGCAAAGATATAACTCTTGGATATATTTCCATTGATTGAGTCTGACTGTCTAGTTGATTCTCTTATAATTATATTGCAGTTTGTCCATACAGATTGCCTAAACGAAATATTGGGTGTGGTTGTTAGACCCCCGCTTTTTCACATAAGATTTGCTAGTGATAAGAACTATAGCATGACTTTTGAGGGTGGTGACTTCTAGAAATCTCAAAAGTTTTTCTTCTTCATCATCAGTTCCTCAAACCATCTATTTTAACCGCTAAAATCCTTACATCTGAAACCCTAATTTTCCAATCTAACAACATCCCAACACTAACCCTAGTAGGGTTAATAGTATACCAGGAACGTCGTCGTATGACGGCCGGAGATGGTGGTTGTTGTCGTACCCATGGAGAAGAAGAAGAACAACGGGGGAAAAGAGTTGATATCTCTGTATCAGTGGTCTACCCTACATCATTTACCTTGGAAAAGAGAAAGGACTCGATGTCGAGCAAAAATATTTTCATTCAACTCCAACAACGCGTGCCTATATTAGTTTAGGTTGCCTGCCACGAGGGAGACCATTTTTTCCTAAGGAACTACTCACTCCGATTCAGGAAAAGAGATATTATCACTTTTTCAATTTGGCCTAGTAGTTCTTTGTATGGCTCGTCTTAATGAATCAAAATTATTAAATATGCCTCGGACTAGTCTAACTACGAAACCAAATTATTTTGAGTCCAAATAAATATGCCTCAGACTAGTCTAACTACGAAACCGTACTTAACTCAGATATTTTTTTCGGAGTCTAAGCCGCATCAGATTTCGAATCAGACATAAGATAATAAAGTGATAAAATATTTCACTTGGTGCACTAAATCAAACCCAAAAACAAGTTACAAAAACATTAAGTTGTCGAGAGAGCCCCATATAAGACGTATGATCTCTCTACACTAAGCAGACCCTAGAAAATATTTATAAGTTTTGATGCATTGATATGCCTGGACGAGATTTTACCAAAATTGTGTAAGAAATCACATATATTTTCAGATCACTTATCTCTTATTCTCCTTGGAAATATCATGCATTTTGAGAACTTATATTAAGAAATTAACATTCATGTGCAAAGGGAAAGAAAAACAAACCAGGTTATAGATATTGCAAGTGCTATAAAAACCATCGTAAGATTGAAAGTATGATAAATGTATGCAATTGAATTTCGGATGTGTATAGTTAATTTGGTACTTTTTATCACAAAGTAAATTTATCAAAATTTTGTTGTGTGTCACATTGTCAGCTGAACTAGACTAGAGAACAAACCACATACCAATGAATTATCTATTTTAAAATCGTAAGAGAAGCCCAGTGGAGCTGTCGGAATGTCCAAAAACCACCTACTTATTGTCTAAAATAACAGGGTATAGTTGTGTAGTTTTCTAGCCTTTATACTTTGTGTGTAAGTAATATCTTAACCGACTATTACAATAGTCAGACAAGATTCTGCTACCATTTTGTTACGACACTGGCATCCTGTCTGTGTATAGTTATTGTTTGTATTATTACTTTAATCTTGTACAGATTATAATAACAAATCTGTGATTTTCCCCAGTTTATCCTTCTTATATGGTATCAGAGTCGATATGAGACTGATAACCTAACTCTTTTACCTTCTTCGTTTCCGCCATTGAATTTTTTTTTCTTCAATCTTTACATCTTCCGATTCGATATGGCATCGAATATCTCAAAAGTTCCTATCAATACAATGGCAAACATTGTTCATGTAAAGCTTAAAGATCGCAATCCTGATTATTACTTCCATTACTCAAGAAATACAAGGTCATTGGTCTTATAGATGGATCTACACCTTGTCTTATCAAATATGTCTATACTGCTCGAACTGCTGAAACAAGTGAGAATTTCAATTCTAATTATATTCACTAGAATAATAAAGATCAAAATTTGTTATTTTGGATTCAATACACAATCTCTGCTAGTGTGATTTCTTACGTTGTCCAACAACATCCAATGATCTGTGTCGATAAAAGGTTTGCTGCTACATCCTCCACTCATGTGATTCAATTATGCACCAAACTTTCTCACATCAAACAAGTTAATACTCCTATTTTTTCACTTCTTACATTCGCTGATGTTGGATCTGGTGTTAATAGTGAAATGCTTGTCAGTGTACTCGATAGTCTTAATTCCAGTTTTTCTTCGTTTTTTACATCTATTAGAGTTAGTAATCCTCTAGTAACTACAGAAGAATTATATAATCTTTTAATTAGTCAGGAGATTATCTTGACAGAAAGATCTAAATCTACTTTTGTTGATTTTCGACCAAACAGACCTTTCTAAAGTAGTAGCAGGTTCGTCTAAAAGTTCGTCTACCCCTTTTCTGTTATGGTCAATGGATTTCTGTTTTAGTGCTTGAGCAAAACTCTTAAGTGCCTCCTCTTCTACTTTGCTAGCATATTTAGTGTTGCTTTTGTCCGAAATATTTTTCTTTAAATTAATAGATGGTTGTTTTGAAACATCATCTTCCACTTTTTTGTTATGATCGATGGACTTCTGTATCCGTGCTTGAGCAGAACTCTTTAGTATCCCCCCTTCTGTTTTGCTTGCATCTTGGATATAAGTTATATAAAATCTCTGGATAATAAAAGAATATCAAAGTCGGACCACGAATGTTACATATTTAAATATTTACGTTGCAGGGAAATACAAACAATTAAAAAAAAAAAAAAGGAAAAAAATATATCCCTTTCTTGTTACATGGAAAAATTGACATTCAAGCTTTGGGTTTTTGATAAGGTCTATTTCAGGTTCATCTTTACAAACTAATCCAGTAGAAACATTCCACGCTAAGAAAATAAAACTGGCCAGGATGGTGTTGAAGGGAGTACCAAGGAGAATTTGGTGTATATCCATTTATTAGAGTACAAACCAATAAGCATATAAACCCTAAGAGAAATCACAAACCAAGAAGCTTATCAGTTTCTTTTCATGCTAAAAACAATTCTTATACAACAACTCTTTACTTTTCCATAGAAAGATATTTTTTTTCTGTTGCGTGACTTACATGATAACCTTGTCTTCAGAAAATAGAGTTCATAAACGAACATGAGGAATGTGGAAATTTGGTCACCCATGCTAATGGACCTTAGGTAAATGCTACACTAATTTTCTTCTGAAATAATAAAAAATCAATGATCTAACCTTTCAACCAATTAAGAATACTAAGTTGATCAAACGAAAAATAAACAATTAGAAAACACGCAACATTTGCACAAGATTTATATCCCGTTTATATGTCATGGATAAATAACAAAAGAGTAAAAACATACTTCACGTGCGGAATCCTAACACCAAGCCTGTCTAAGTGTGTAAAAGCTTATTTCCTTGCTAGAAACTGCAAGAACTTTTTCTTCTTGACATGTTTCCCTTTACAAGACTCTATGAGCTCAACAAAGTGTGTAATAATTTTTTCACTTGTTATCTTATGAACTTGTATGACATAGGGAAGAACAGAAAAATATTGAAGAACAACTGGATGCTTCAAAAGAGGTCCCAATTTCAGTCCTTCAAAATTTTCAATACCCTCACTTTTACAAATTGCAATCTCCAAATCATACACTGATGTAAATCTCTGCGCCATAACGAAACAATGGATAAATGAATTAACCAAAGAAAAAGACAAACATACCAAAATCAATTAATAATAAACATAAAAAGAAATACTGGAATTAAGAAAAACAAAAAATTACCCTTGCTTCAGTTCTCATAAGAAGCTTCAACAATGGAATTTGATGTATTTGAAACCCTAGTGAAGCCCATGAATCTACTTGAAGATATACACGTACATCTTGAGAGACTGCCCATGCCGTAACTGGAAAAGCGGGGGTATAACAACCACACCCAATAATTCGTTCGGCAATCTGTATGGACTAAACTCCAACTTAATTCCGAGAGCACCAACTTAATAGCGAGACTCAGTCAAGAATTATGTCAAAGAGTTTATATCTCTTTCTCAATACAATCAGCAAATCAAACAGATATAAATCTGCGAGCTTGATTGATATGAGAAATAACTTGGACGGTAGCAAAGACCAATGCCCAAGTGTCAATCAATTTCTATCCAACAAACAAGGTCAGATTTATCAACTGATTGAACTACGCACAACCTGTGATATTTCTGTTAGAGCACTGCTCGGTCGAACTCACAAGCGTTGTTATCTCAAGATTGTTTGTCAAGTTTAGTTGTCAAAACTATAAGTCTTGATTTCTAGTCTACTTATAGCTATGTCTCAGATTAGGATAAAATGTGTAGTTGAGCTTTATACTTCACGACGTTCATCGATTGAAGATGAAGAACTACTAAGGGGAGATTATGGAACTTCATCAACAAAAGGTATGTGGAGACTTGAACTCATCTATCACTCAGAAGTCTATTATATTCTATCTCCTATTGAGACAAAGTCGTATAGCTATATAGACTTTACATTATACACATTTGATATTTCGAGCTGAGTTTAACTCGCTTATATCTTTCTCGAAATATGTGTTGGAAAGCTTTTTTCTTTATCTACGTTCATCATTATTCTTCATGAAAGTCAAAAGATGATCATGTGAAAATCACCTGGTAACATCTTACATGATTTGTGTGAGACAGTCATGTAGACTCAGAATGTTTCGTATTGATCATTCGATCACTTGAAAATTGCTTATAAGCTAATAGTTTGTGTGAGACAGCTATTGTCGTCTTCTAAAAATGTTTAAATGTTTGGAATGGGAGTTGAGAACAATTAACCATTGTCTGGATATATCACAGTATGCATACCCGTATGCAAACTGTTGTAAGAATGATTCAGGTCCGGGAACCAAGTATGCATACCCGTATGCGAACGGTTTTAACTGTCAAAGTTCGGAAACTAAGTTTGCAAACTTATTCACCTGAGTTCGGTCAGGAACGGCAGTATGCGCACCCGTTTGCGAACTGTCGGACATGACCAAAGTCCGGAACTTAAGTTTGCGTACCCGTTTGCAAACTTATGAGGTTAAGTTCTAAAATTGTCTAAGTATGTTTTCATACTCATGAACAAATACATTTATAAATTAAGGAATGCAATCTTTGCAAACCGTGGCTAAAATATTCATGAACTAATTTTTGAATCAATCCGATTTTGCTTCAATTGTGTCTTGTATACTTCTATGAGAATATAAACAATTGAACAACTCTATGAATAACACAATTAGATTCATTTGATTATCATTTTATCTAGAAGTGTTAAGATGAACATGGTTAACACAAAAGTGTTCATATGGCTAACTTCGGTTAACTGTTATTGAGCCAACTCAATATACATGTTTAGGTACGGTCACCCATATCTAAATGAAAGTATATTTCATTTTTGTGTAACAAGCTAAGACCATCTAATGGTGGAAAGTTATTAACTTGAATCTTAAATCAGGTTTCATCTAACGGTGAATATTGATTACTTTGTTACAAAGTTATCAAACCCTGATTTGAAGACTATATAAGGGAGAACTCTAGTAACAGGGAAACCTAATCCCCACACCTCATGTGTGATACTAGATGCGACTAGAGTTGATTCTCCTTTAACCTAGGTTATTCCTAAAACCATGATAGGTTAATGACTTAAAGACTTCATTGGGATTCTGAAGCTAGGCCAAACTATTTTCTCTGTAGTTGCGTGTTCTGATCTTACTTGTTCTATCGTATTGAGTACTATATTCTCTAAGATTTGCTCGAGATTTATCTCTGATAGGTAAGATATAAAAATTAATCACAAAGCTCTTCGTTTCATTCTTTGTGATTCCACAATAACTTGTTCTACTACCATATAGTTAGGTTATTATGAGGTGATTGATATTTCTAGGTTGTTCTTCGGGAATATAAGACCGGATTATCAATTGGATCCTGTTCACCTTGATTTATCAAAAGACGGAACAAACTTCGTAGGTATTTCTGTGGGAGACAGATTTATCTATCAGAATAAACTTTTCTATAGGAGACAGATTTGTTTATCAAGTCTTCGACTTTGGGTCGTAGCAACTCTTAGTTGTGGGTGAGATCAGCTAAGGGAATCAAGTGCGTAGAGTCCTGCTGGGATTCAGAGGCATAAGGAACGCGACTGTACCTTAATCAGTGTGAGATTGGTTAGGGCTCAACTACATTCCAATCCGAAGTTAACTTGTAGTAGGCTAGAGTCTGTAGCGGCTTAATACAGTGTGGAATTCAAATCTGGACTAGGTCCCGGGGTTTTTCTACATTTGTTGTTCCCTCGTTAACAAAACTTCTGGTGTCTGTGTTATTTCTTTTCCGCATTATATTTGTTTATATAATTTAAATATCACAGGTTGTGCGTAGTTCAATCAATTGGTAAATCCGACCTTTGGTTGTTGATTGAAATTGATTGACACTTGGACATTGGTCTTTGGTACCGTTCGAGTTGTTTCTATTAATAATCAGGCTCGCGGATGAAAAGACGAGGGTACCAAAATATACCTCAATCTAAAAAAATTCCACCTATAAGTCCTTTCTCCGAAAATGATTATCTATGGACTGAATCGAGACAATACAACTAATCGGTTCACACTTCGTGTGATTGTTTATGGATACGATATCGAGACAATACGACAACAAGATAACTTGTGTGATTGATTATGGATACAAGATCGAGACAATACAACAACAAAGTATGATTACTTGATAATCGGTTCGGACTTAACCAAACACAATTGGATTGCTATCAAGTAATTAGGAATTAACGTTTGTGTATTTTACTTCTAATTATAATGAAAACAATTATAATTGCGAAAATAGAAAAGTAAAAGACACAGCAAGATTTTGTTAATGAGGAAACAGAAAATGCAGAAAAACCCCGGGACCTTGTCCAGAATTGAATACTTTCAGGATTAAGCCGTTATACAAAATCTAAACCAACTTCGTATAGTTGAGACCAAGCAACTAAACCTATAGTTCACCTAGTTCCGTTTGTATCCCTGCGCCTCCAACTTGCAATAAGTCACGCACTTGGAAAGGAACAACAAATCTGTTCGGTAACAACTCTTTTCAAACAAAGTGATATGAGTTTGACAAAAGGTCTTCCGTTTATCCCAATAAACTCCTTTGTTAGGTTCTTAGATCTATTTATTAACAACTACCAAAGTAATTGCTTAGATTATGCAATCAATACTTTGAATCACAAAGAATTATATTGATGCCGATCTACTCAACTAATCAATCAAGGTTATCACAAAGATATACCAATTATAGTTGGATCCCCAGCCGATCAAGTTTTGTGCACACCAAAGATTATGAACTCAAATAAGAAATCTTCTTTGTCTTCAAATCTTCTTAGATCTTCAATAAACACCTGCACACAATCAACTTGAATCTCTTATGATCAATCACACGTAAAACGGAGTCTGTTAATAATGGATTATCACAAGACGTCTTTAGATCTACAAGCAGTCTAAAGATCCTCGTCGAAAATTCGATCAAGTTTGAGTGAATCTTATATCAGAAGAGAAGAATCTCAAGCATAAACAAACTAGGTGCAATCAATGTTCAACAACCGTTAGTCAATCGAAAACTAATAATAAACTACAATTATCTAGTTTCCCACCAACGGTACTCGTAGAGCTTCTCAATCCCAAAGAAGTCTTTAAAATGAGCGGTCGTAAGAGATTTCGCCTAATTAGGGTACTTTCCTCTCCGAATAGGCGTCTCCACCAGTAACAACACAACTACGTAGTTTTGCTGGCTCTGAGGATTAGTTTGCTTGAAATGCAAACTTCAATATTTATAGACCAAGGAAGTTTGGACACCAAGGAATTTCCAAAACCGAAAATATTCTCAAGATATGCAATATATTTCCAAATTCGGTTTTCAAAATTCCTGGAAATGCTCTGTCATAATATTGACCGAAATCTCAGTAGAAAATCTCCAATTAGTAAAAGCACATTAACAAATTTTATTTTCTAAAGATATGCATTTTAATTGCTGGAAATTAAAAGCATATAAAACTAAAAACCTTAATTAAAAGATTCTCAATTTATTTCGATCCGGGATTCTCCTTTAGCTATTAAGGAATATCTTCGAACAATAAAAGATAAGAATTACAGCACATGTTCAAAGTATGTCGACATCTTTACTTTGTAAATCCTTTTTCATAGTTACAATCTTGGAATCGATTTGCCACACTTCCAAACGAGTTTAGAATTGGTTCATCTGACTTCCAAGAACTATGTTATTGATTATCCTATCAAATCACCATAAATGGGTTTCACGGTTCTACCAAAACACAAGATTCGGTTCTACCTCCATGTGGGTACTAGGATCGGTCACACTAGCTTTCCAAAACTTGGTTGACTAGGTACTAGGGTCGGTTACCACATATTTATGGTATTTAACTTGTATTCGGTTGCACAAGTCATAGGATCGGTTACCAATATCTAAGACTTGTTGTACCTCTTACAAGGATCGATTCCACATACTTGTGATCGGTTTCACCTCTTACTAGGATCGGTTCCCCAATGTCTAGAGTTGGTCATACCAATTACAACATATCGATCATAACATCTCAGGTGATTACTTAAGATCGGTTTCACTAATAAAAGTCATACCAATACAAAAGTCAGGCCTTGTGAATAGTTTTACCAAGATACATAAACAAGTTATGAGCGGTTATAATAAACACGCATATTGATAATCCAAAGATTTGCAATGAATAACACTACCAATAAGCCTAGCGATTTCCCTTTCGATTCATAAAACAAGTTTATGAATTGTACTTCTTTTAAACGAATGTAAAACATTGTTTCCTAGGACGAAATCTTCACCCATACCCATACATAATCGCAATAGCATTCATACGATTATGTCGATGTCTTATATACGAAGTTCAAAAGATAGACGTTATACTTCGTATTGTAATTCCTTAATACTATGTCTAACTAGAGTATAATCATTCACAGCTTCGCAGTTATGTTTTCAATATGCACGACTTGAAAGATACGTTAGGAATGAAACAGTTCAAGTCAAATATTACTAACCTCAAGAGGAAGGATGATGTCGTCGTTGTAGCTCTTTACTTCTTCACATTCTTCAAGTCTTCATGTAATACTTGTAAGTCTCATATCCTAGTAACTTTCTAGCTAACTTATATGAAGTTGACTCTAGTAAATAATCAAGCGACTCTTTAAATGAGTTTTGATTCACTAAAATATGACAACCAAACTTGACATACCAACGCTTGGTGGGTTCAACCGAGCTATGCTCTAAAAGCGGATTTCTATCTGTTTGATTTGCTGATTACATTGACAAACAGAGATATAACTCTTGGATATATTTTCCTTGATTGAGTCTTACTATCTAATTGATTCTCTTGGAATTATATTGGAGTTAGTCCATACAGATTTCCTAACCAAATATTGTGTGTGATTGTTAGACCCCCGCTTTTTCAATTTCAATTATATAAAAATATAATGCGGAAAAGAAATAACACAGACACCATAAGTTTTGTTAACGAGGAAACCTCAAATACATAAAAACCTCGGGACCTAATCCAGATTTGAACGCCACACTGTATTAAGCCGCTACAGACTCTAGCCTACTACAAGTTAACTTCGGACTGGAATGTAGTTGAGCCCTAACCAAGTCTCATACCGATTAAGGTACAGTCGCGTTCCTTACGCCTCTAGAACCACGTCGGATTCTGCGCACTTGTTTTCCTTAGCTGATCTCACCCACAACTAAGAGTTACTACGACCCAAAGTCGAAGACTTATAAACATATATGTCTCCCACAAAAATGTCTATTCTTTATTCTGTTTTTATTCCGTCTTTTGATAAAATCAAGGTGAACAGGAGCCAACTAATAATTCGGTTGTAGTAGGGTAAAAACTGATTTTGCTGAAAATGGTAAATTGGGTGTGCCGCCGAGAAACGAAGCTAAACCCTAATGCATAGGAGTACCTTAGATTCGAGAGATCAATCTGTACAATTCTAAACCCTAATGCATATGAGTACTTTAGATTCGAGAGATCAATCTGTACAATTCTGGCCTAAGCCAAGAAATGGCCTTTTCAGTCTTGCTTCGGTCACAAAATGAAGGTGAAGGGTTGATCTTATGGAGGGAAGCAAAGAAGGTGTTGAGATCAGAATGATGAACTATGAAAGTGTGGTTATTTTATGACTTATTTCAGAATGTACAACCTGCTTACAAGATGTAAGCTGTAAGTTCTTGGTGTTTTCTGGATACTTGCGTTAATGAACTCTTGTTTGTTGAAATAGATTGAAAACCTATTTATACAAGTCATAGTCGAACACATCCTGACCGCATAGGAAGTGGAAGTAGTTAAGTGATGGAGAAGTGGGGATCGTGTAAAATAGTGAAAACCACGTCCCTACTATGAGGGGTAGATTGGTCGGTTTACACCCACTACTTCTCTACTGCCACTTACTGTCCGCCTATCCTGACACTTTCTCATAATGGGCGTGTTGCACGCCACACGCTGTAAACCGCCAGACCAATACCCTGATGAACATCCCCCAGTTTATGACATATTTGATGTCTCGATTATTTTGTAGAAAAATATGTAGCAAGTTATTGAGTGGTCTTGCTTGCAAAACCTAATTATTTTGACCAATCACACGCAAGCTAGGCGGCGGGTAGTCATATATGACAAGTCAAGTCATGAGACTTGCTGTAAAAAATAGCATGCAATGCTCTTAGGTTAAATAATTAAGTTATTTGTGAAATCGATATTCATGAAATATCGCATGTATCCGATGTATGTAAAGCATCGCTTTTAAGCAAGCAGCTCAAAATAATCGATGCTCATGAAGCATCGTTGCACAAAGCTTGTTTTGATTAGTCGCGGAACTTAATGTCTTAAAAGGAGCATGACCGTCCACCTTCAGGAAGCTGCCAGGAGCTATCCATGTACATTAAAGATGAGGTGGTCGGTCCCTACAGGAGAATGATAGCTGATAACCATTTTGACATCCTATTGGTTGGCCCAAATTAAATCTAAAGCGATTAAATCGGCTAGCCAAGTTGGATAGCTGAGATGATTTGCGTAATTTATTGGCTGCCGTTGAATTCATTTAAGACCCATGTAGGCAGCGCGACTAGCCATCTTTGAGCAACTGTTAGGAACTATTCGAGCAAGTTGAGGATGGGCTGATCGATTCCCATAGGAGGTGGGCGGCCGGTAGTTACGATGGCACCTCATTAGCGGTCCAAAATCGGATATAGGCTGGTCGATTTGGCTAGCCAAGTTGGACGGTCGAGATCGTTTTGCGACAGTAATGTGCTGCCGCTAACATAAATTAGGGTTTTTTAAGCCGCGCCGCCAACCTACTTTGAGTGATCTCGAGGCTCTGCTTGCAGGCTGGGAGGGTTCCGATTGGCTGAAGTATGAGTGGGCCCGCCGGTGTATATTACGGAGCTTGTCCAGTCGCGTCAAGAGGCAGCTAAGCTTGATAAATCGGCCAGCCAAATCGTGCGGCCGTGATCGTTTTAAGACTGACATGGACAGTCTAGATTCAAATTCTTAAGGAAACAAGCACATCGACCAGCCAACTTTCATCTTTAATTAAGAGTGTAGGGTGCGATTTTGGAGCCATTTGATTGGCCGGTGGGAGAGAAGGGTCGGCAGGCAGCAATATGGTTATGGCCGGCCGGTGGTAGGGCGGCGCAAGCTAGGGCAAACCGGCCGGCGAAGTATCATGGTTGCGCCCCTTTTGATGTTGCCTTTATTTGCCGCAATCTCTTTTATTTCTTGTTTTCCAACTTTTGGTAGGATTTTTCTCCTACTAGTTCCATGATAGATCAATTTCCTAGTTTGCCTAGGTTTAGTCTCGACCAATAGGGATCGAGATAGTGCGCAGATTGCAAAAAACCTAATTTTTGTAAATTGATAAAATTAGGTTAGAAAAATTGAATTTTGTGAGTTGACACAAAATTAATCGATTCTGGTGAATTTTGCGCGTTGATACAAAATCACTAATTTTATTCTCAGAGAGCAGCGTAGCTCGCGTGCTTCTGATTGAGTACTTTCATGCATATCTTAATCCTGACACTTCGGGAAATTCATGCTACTCAGACGCTAGTGAACATTAATTGTCATATCATGTCAATATTAAGAGTTCAGCTGGGGAACATAGCATAGGGTAAATACTCAGTAAGCCATGCATTAGTGAATAACGCAGGCGAGATTTCAATAAAATTTACAGAATACCAGGGATTTTTTCGACCAACATTATTCTTAGTAAATTTCATATATAAGTATACTAAATTGCTCAATGCATCTGTAAGCAAAGAGGCATGAGCACTCATCGCCTTTAAATGGCTCTATTTCTTTACAGAATAAAGGCTCATAAACATAGGGTTTTACGGTTTTAACCCTTTGATCAAATTTTAGATAGTGGTAAGAAATGAGGTTGTCGTTCACTCGGATTTGTAGAGATTAAAGTTTTTAAAAATACTAAATAAATATATACAAAGATATTTAACAATGGGCGAGAGGTACTGGAACTAAGGATTCGGCCAATTTTCATAACATAAGGTTCACTTATTTATTCTCAACAATTTTAGCTCAAGAAATGTAAACATGGACTCTTATTTTTGCCAAGGTAGATTCTAAAAACATTAGTTATAAATCGTAAGCATGGGACATCAAACATCTAAGCAAGCATGACCCATCTAATAAAATAATAACTAATTAATCAAAATCATATTTCAATTAATATTAGTGCAAAAGTCATAAAATAAAAAAAATAAATTTACCCATGTATGAAGTTCGGCCTCCTCCGTCGTCCCAGTGTTGGGGTTTAACTCATCATGTCGAAAACACACTCAAAATATGTATTCATGGCTCAAAAAGTGTTTACAAGAAGAGAAAATAATGAAACAGGAAATCTGCAACAGCACAGGTGCGTTACAGACCGACTGTTTCAACTCTCAACTGTTATGATGAAGTTAATCGTTACAAATCTGAAGATAAATGTTGCAGAAGAGGTTGAAGAAACTGTTACAATGAAGATAAATGTTGCAAACCAATTGAAGAAACTGTTACAACGAAGATAAATGTTGCAAATCAGTTGAACAAACTGTTACAACCAGTTGAAGAAACCGTCGTTGTTTTCCTGTTCTTCACGAGCAGCAGCAACAACAATAACAACAGAGTTCTGAAAACTCTTGATTCACGCCTCCTGAGCTCTCCTCTCGACCCCAAACTCTCGACACCCCTTATATATGACCTGGGTAATCTATTTATACCCGAAATATGCATCGAATCTCCTCCATAACTTCAAAAAATCTTCTCTTTATTATTTTTATTCTCACGGCAATAATTTCCATTTTTTGATCTTCCACGCGCATGCAGCTGTATTTCTTTCATTCTATACCTTCTTCACGCTCCAGGATATCTATTGAGTCTTCCAAACACGTGCAGTACACGTTTAAATTTCTCACAACTCGTGCAAGCTCATGTTTTTCCTCCAACTCCCTGTTTGGATTAAAACAAGTTATCCAGCCAAATTTGATCGATAAAATCACCCATACTAGCTTTCTATAGTCATATCACGTCTACCCACTAAGTTTCAGGGATTGAATCTCACTATATCACGTCCAAACATCCGATTGAAATTCTGCCAGTGAAAGGGAATATTTTCCCGCCAAAAATATTTTTTTAAATTTGAGAAGAACATGTCCTCCCCCTAATCCTGCACGGGTGTCCCTTTAGCACTTGTCTTATGGGGTGCAAATAGTAATTTTTGGGCGTAGATAGTAATTTTTCTGGGGTTCCTCTGACACATTTTTGGGGTGCTTCCGGTGCATTTCTGGGGTGCCTTTAGTACTCTATCCTGGGGTGTAAAACACCACTTTTCGAGCCAATTTCGCCGCAAGAGCTTATTTCTCTAAAAATACCTACAAAGACATAAAATAACAAAATAAATACAAAATCGAACACTAAAAATATATACAATTGAGACATATTAGACACAATAATGCGTCTATCACCCTTAACTAAAAGCTATCATCAACACCGGTCTACAGCAACCTAGAAATATTAGTCACCTCACAATAACCCAACTGATTAACAAGAAAAGTTATTGCGGAATCACAAGAGTCTGAGACGAAGAACTGTTATGATTACTTTTTATATCTTACCTATCAGAGATAAATCTCAAGTAAATCTTAACGAAAACTCAATACGATATAACAAGTAAGATCAGAATACACAACTACAGAGAAAATAGTTAGATCTGGCTTCACGAATCTTAATGAAGTCTTCAAGTCGTTAACCTATAATAGTTTTGGAAAAACCTAGGTTAAAGGAGAATCGACTCTAGTGTGCAACTAGGAACACGCAGAAGTGTGGGGATTAGGTTTTCCAGTTGCTAGAGTCTTCCCTTATATAATCTTTCAAATCAGGTTTTCTTTCAATCAAAGCTAAGATATCTTAGTAACAAGGCATTCAATATTCACCGTTAGATGAAATCCTGATTTAAGATTCAAGCTAAGTCTGCTTAAAAATAAAGCAATCAATCTTCACCGTTAGATGGTCTTAGCTTGTTACACACAAATGAAATATACTTTCATTTAGATATGGGTTACCGTACCTAAACGTGTATATTGAGTTGGCTCTATAACAATTAACCGAAGTTAGCCATATGAACACTTTTGTCTTAACCATATTCATCTGACACTTCTAGAAATATGATGATAAATCAATTATGAAAGATAATCAAATGAATCTAATTATGTTTCAAATAGAGTTGTTCAATTGTTCACCATCTCATAGAAAAATATATGAAAAAATTGAATCGAAATCGGTTTGATTCGTAATCGTACAAAGTACTTATCCAAGAATCAATTTCATGAACATTAAGCCACGGTTTGCAAAGATTGCATTCCTTGGATCATAAATGTTTTAGTTCATGAGTATGAGAATCATACATAACCGATTCTAGAACTTCACCATTGTGTTCGCCAACTAGGTATGCGAACAGCAGCTCCGGACCTTGGCCTAGTCAAGCCGTTCGCGAACAACCGTTCTGGACCCAACTCAAGTAAACCTGTTCGCATACTAGGTACGCAAACAAGAGTTTCGGACCTTCTCAGGTAAATCCGTTCGCATACTAGGTACGCAAACAAGAGTTCCGGACCTGAATCATCACAATACAGTTCGCATACTAGGTATGCATACCGTGTTGTATCCAGACATGGGTAATTGTTCTGAACTCTCATTTCAATCATTGAAACATCCTTTGAAAACAATAATGGTTGTCTCACAGAAACCATTAGCTTCAAGTAATTTTCAAGTGATTAAATGATCAATAGGAAACTTCCCAAGCTAACATCAACTGACTGTCTCACACAAATCATGTAAGATTTTCAAGGTAATTTTCACATGATCATCTTTTGACTTTATATTTAGTTTCCAACAAATAGATTGTTTCCAACTAAACTCCTCAAGAATATGATGAACCTAGCTAAAGCAAAAAGCTTCCAACACATATTTCGAGAAATAGTTAAGCGAGATAAATTCGGCCCGAAATATCAAATGTGTATAATGTGATAAGCACGTAAGTGTGACGCATTTTCACCCATCACCACATTATCTAGGACTCATTTTATTTCTAATAAAGTTGTTTTAATTCTTTTCTAGGGAATAAGCTCTTGCGGCAAAATTGGCTCGAAAAGTGGTGTTTTACACCGCAGGATAAAGTACTAAAGGCACCCCATAAATGCACCGGAGGAACCCCTAAAAAAGTGTTGAAAACACCCCAAAAAATTACTGAAGGCACCCCAAGGGACTTCTTCTTCTCAAATTCAAAAAATAAATTTTGGCGGGAAAACCATTTCTTCTCTGGCAGAATTTCGATCGGATGTTTGGACGTGATTTAGTGAGATTCAATCCCTGAAACTTAGTGGGTAGACGTGATATGACTATAGACAGCTGGTATGGGTGTTCGTTTGGATCAGAATTGGCTGAATCGTGTCATGGAGCAAAACAGGGCAGCACGTGCATGAGATAAATATTTCACGGGATTGCATGAGTTTTGGAGAATTTGAACGTGTTCTGAATGTGTATGATGACTAGAGCAACAGTTTGGAGCGTAAATAAGTTGTATTTGGAGATTAATCCAGCTGCAAACGCGTGGAGAAGCTAAAACAGGAAATTATTGCCGTGAGAATAAAAATAATAAAGAGAAGATTTTTTTGAAGTTATAGAGGAGATTCGATGCATCTTTCGGGTATAAATAGATTACCCAGGTCATATAGAAGGGGGTGGAGAGTTTGGGGAGCTGAGGAGAGCTCAGGAGCGAGAAATCACGAGTTGCAGAAACTCGGGTTCTGTTGCTGCTGCTGCTGATGAACATCAAGAACACGAAGAACAAAGACCCGTCAAAGAAAGTCGTTGGAAACTGTCGCATTTACTCGACAGTTTGCAACACCTTTCAAGCGACTTCGGAATAGTGACTGCAGCACTTCTCTTGTATCGTTCATTGTAACAGTGATTCTGCGACGTTTTTCATGCGTCACAAAATCCTGTTTTTCACCATTTTCTCTTTATTTCATCTTTGTAAACCATTTTTGAGCCTAAATAAATATTTTGAGAGCATGTTTACTATGATGATCTAAACCCCAACACTGGGACGACGGAGGAGGCCGAACTTCATACATGGGTAAATTTATTTTATTCTTTTTATGACTTTTGCACTAATATTAATTGAAATATGATTTTGATTAATTAGTTATTATTTTATTAGATGGGTCATGCTTGCTTAGGTGTTTGATGTCCCATGCTTACGATTTATAACTAATGTTTTGAGGATCTATCTTGGCAAAAATAGAGTCCTTGTTTACATTTCTTGAGCTAAAATTGTCAGAGAATAAATAAGTGAACCTTATATTATGAAGATTGGCCAAATCCTTAGTCCCAGTACCTCTCACCCACTGTTTATAGTTTTTGTATATAATTATATATTTTTATTAAATTTAAAAACTCGAATCTTCACAAGTCTTAGAGTTCGAATCATTTTTACTACAACTTCAAAATTACATCATAATGTAAAAGTATATATAGCTATACGACTTAGTCTCATTAAAAGATAGAATAGAATAGACTTCTGAGTGATAGATAAGTTTTAGTCACCACATACCTTTTGTTGATGAAGTTCCTCCAAGATCCTCAGTAGATCTTCGTCTTCAATTGGTGAATGCTGTGAAGTCTAAAGCTCAACTACTTTTTTTATGTTAATCTGAGACATAGCTATAAGTAAACTAGAAATCAAGTATATAGTTTTGATCAACTAAACTTGACAAACAAGCTTGAGATAGCAACGCTTGCGAGTTCGACAGAGAAGTTCTCTAACAGTAACAGTATCACCAATTGCAAGAAGATTATCATGAGAATTCTTCACACAACTTTCAATTCTGTCCAGAGATGTAGTAGGGTTAGTGTTGGGATGTTGTTGGATTGGAAAATTAGGGTTCCATGTGTAAGGATTTTGGCGGTTAAAATAGATGGTTTGAGGAACTGGTGAATAATAAGAAAAAGAAAAAGAAATAAAAAAGGATGAGTTAGGAGGTGGGGGTTTTGGATGAAGAAATCAGGATTAATAGTATACTTAGTTGATATGGTTCAGGAAAGAAAAATAATTCTCATTACTTAGAAAGGATTACAGATTGTCTGTATATAAACAGCTGAGAAAGCAGAATATAAAGAAAAGATAAATCGGGAAGGTCTCGTTCTAAACTATCCAATACAAAATACACGTGTGCAAAATAATAGACAAAATCTGAAATTAAAAGCTAACGACCAGTCTCACATTTACTACCCTCCCGCAAGCTAAAGAGGGAGATAACTAGAAGCTTGTTTCTCAGAAAATTAAAACAAGGAGTAGCCAAACCCTTGGTGAATATATCTACAGCTTGATGTAGAGTAGAAATGGAGATAAACTTAAGATGCTTGGATTGAACTAACTCACGAACAAAGTGATAGTCAATATCAAGGTGTTTCATTCTGCTATGAAACACATAATTGGAAGCCAAGGAAATAACACTCTTGTTATCACATGTAATGGAAGGAGGATCAGGTAGAAATATGTGAAGATCTTTTAAAACTTGACAAATCCATAAGACTTCAGCTGCAGTGGATGCAAGAGATCTATACTCAGCTTCAGTACTGGATTTAGAGACTATGGACTGTTTCTTAGAAGACCATGAAATGGGAGAATCACCAAAAAAGATACAGTACCCACTAGTTGAACGTTTATCATCTGGAAAACCAGCCCAATAAGCATTAGTATAGCCTTGAATAGCTAAAAAACCTTTACTAAAGAATAAACCATGAGTAATAGTGCCTTTGACATATCTGAGGACTCTTTTAGCAGCAGTAAGATGAGCTGTACTAGGTGCTTGCATGAACTCACATATTTAGTTGACTGCAAAACTGATTTCAGGTCTTGTCCAAGTCAGATATTGTAATGAACCAACTAAGGATCTGTACTCAGTGGGATCAGGCAGCAGCTCTCCATCAGAAGCAGATAATTTCAAATTAGCTGGACAATGAGAGGTACAAGGCTTGAGACTAACTAGATTTGTTTTCTGAAGTAGACCAAGCACATATTTACACTATAGGAAAAATATACATCTACAACTGGAGTTTTACAACTTTTTGCTAAAGGTCATAGAACATCCCATGTTTTACAACTTTTTTCAAAGGAAGAGTCGTAGAATGGCATCACTACTAACCCCCAAGACCAAAGGGTTGCAACAAGAAAACAAACGACAACTCTTTAAGCAAAACAGTTGTGACGACATTTAGCTTTAACAACCGTTTTCCGGATATGTAGTTCATAATTCTATCACAACCGGTCGCAAGAGTCGTTGAAGATAAACAAAATATGATAAAAAAAATTTAGTGTTGAGGGGATTCGAACATGAACCTATTGTATGTTAGTTTAACCCATCAACCATCCTTACACTTCACAAGTTTAGGTTTTTTGTGTTATTTTTTTGAAAATGTATAACAACCTTTAGAAGAGTTGTTAAAGTAAAAATATAAGATGTTGGAAAATGAGGTTGGGGGGATTTGATCTTGAGCCTCCTACGTGCAAGTCCACACCATCAACCATGCCTACACTATCACAATTCTGTCAGGTTTATGGTTTTTGTTTATACTAACTTCATGACAACCTTTATAAGAGTTGTAAAAGCAAAATATGATGTTTAAAAATAAGGCTCAGTCACCTGAGCCGCAAACATCGCAAAGCCTTCCCTATAAACAATCACATACATTCTACAATGATAATGCATCTCATTTCATATCTATTAGTTCCCCGACACTTCATTTCACAGTTCAAGTACCCAATTTCTTCCAATCCACCAAAAAACATAAAAAAAGGGAATTTTTTCAAAAACAATGACAACCAATAGCACCAAATGGTAACTGAACACAAAAAAAAGAAGATAAATTACTGTGCATTTCTAGTTCTCTGACTGTAAATGACTGTACCATCACAAATTCCCTTCTTCCCTCCTTCTTTTTCCGGGCTTGAGACCGGCAATGAAATGATAAATCATTTACACCGGCGGAGCTAAAAAAAGGGTATTCACTCGGAACTAAGGTCAAACATTACAATCACAGTAGTAAGATCAAACATCACAATCACAAGAATAATTATAGTATCAGCAAAGGAAATGCACAAGAACTGTGACAACAAGATCCATAATGACAGCAACGAGAACGACAAAGACAGTAAAAAAATATTACAGTAAACACAATACACTACGTACTGACCTAACTTGTGAACTTATTTTTTCTTCTTCCTCTTGTTCTTCCTCTTTGTCGGAACCACTACGACAGCTTCAACATCTTCTCTTGTGTAACTCTTGCTCTCGCCATCCATTTGTAAGCCAAGAGTTGAAGTATCCAACGGTTGGCAACTTGTGTCATCCTTTTCATTGTATTCCTCTAATTCATGGAAACCCGTAGGTGGTGGTTTCAACATCACATACCAGTTAGATGTATCCGACTCTCGAGAATAGAAAACTTGTGGCGCTTGTGATGCTAAAATGAACGGTTCGTTACGAAATTGGTTCTTATGCTGCTTTAAGTTGACTAATGTGAATCCTTTCTCTACCTTCACACCAAAATAGGTGTGAGCCCAGTCACATTTGAATATGTTAAGTTGAAGAGTAATGTAGTCAAACACCAGAATTTCTTCTAAAACACCGTAGAAACCAGTGGTTTCTGATCGTCCTGCAACTAAGGTTTTTGATTCAATTGAGACACCACTGTTTTGTGTGACTCTTTGAACATCCTTCGTAAGAAACCTATACCCATTGATTAGCAAGCCTTTATATGGCACGCAGTTTTCTAAAGGACCTTTTGACAGCCACTCTACCGTGTTTGATACTGACATGCCTTGTTCAGTTTGCATATAAACCTACAAATGCATACTCAGAACATAAAAATATAACTAAAATGGTTATCTGAGCATGAGAAGACATATTTATAGCGATTATGTGCCAAACATGGATGGTTTTAAGTGACAAAATCAAACAGAATATCTTGAACCCATACATGAAAACAGAATCAAACAATCTATACAGCACATCCAGGACGATGGTTCTATTTGTGTTTTCTGAAGTCTCAAAAGCCATAAGTGATTAAACTACTAAGGTGCGCAATCTGACTAAAAGTGGAAAAAACGTACCTTTTGTTTAAACCAATCTCCGAATGTGTCTGACTGTATGGAAATGAGCTGGTCTTCATTGGTAATAGACCTCCCAACGGAAGATTTTAACTCATCAATATGCATTCTAAGATAAAAGTAAAATCAAAACATGACGTATTAACTGACAAACCATTTCTAATGAACAACAATGTGATACTTACGTTAGATATGGGTCAATTTCTGTTGTGTTAAAAAGCACATATCTGTGAGTAATCTTTAGCTTTTCACTATCCATATGCACTTGGTCACCTTTAGAAAGAGGACGTGCTGCCGGTGTGGTACCATGGTTTTTATCAAGCCTTGGATTGTCTCCTATTTCAACTGCTTGATCCATGAGAATAGAAAACCTAACACACTCCATTCCAAGATAACACTTTGCTATACAAGCTTCATGTAGTGCGGAATTTTTAACATATTCTTTGAATGTCTTCATCAATACTTATACAACAGTAGTGTTTGTTGTGTCACGCAACGGTTCAGATATATCCAATTTTCTAATAGGCGGCTAGGATCTTCCCTTTCTGCATCGATACTTTATTGTATCAACGGTGAGATTTCCGTGAAACTGAAACCGCTTTCATTCTCATTCCATGAAGTTCAATCGAATGCACCGACAAATATTTTGTTTCTTCGTCTTCGCTAGAGAAAAAATGTAAATCTTTATTAATCATTCTCATGATAGACGGCTTGAAATCGACTTATAAATTGTCTCAAGGAGGAATTGATCCTGTCAAATCAACTGTTAGATCTAGAATCATTCATCTATTAAGAGAGATTTGTGTTGCTAGCTTCTACAGAGGTTTTCTTTAACGATCTATTTTATCAGATCTTGAAACTTCCAGCGATTTAATTTCTGGAGTATGGTTTTCGATATTTTGATTCATTGTTTGGTCAATTTGAATTTGTCGTGCAGGCTATATTTGATTATGGGTTTTGAAGACTTTATCCTTTAACAGTGTTATGAAGCAATACTAACTTTTTGATGTTCTCTGTGAATGGCAAAATTAGTTCTTCCTATGCCAAAGCTGAATCACAGAACAATCAAGAAGCGATTCTATTGAAACCCAGGTAACTTTTTTTTTTTTTAAGTTTTTTCCCTCTTACCTTCTTTTCATCTCAATCTCTCTTCAGTTGATTTTCCCCAAATTCCCCTAATTTTGTTAAATTTCGTTTCTTGATTTCTAATGTTGTTGAAGATTAGAGCTCATATTTTGTCCAATTGTTGGTCATTGATGAACTATAGATTAATTTTTTACTGTTGAACCTTCCTTTACCAACTCAGCATCTTCATGATGCCATACTCATTAATTGGGTAGGTTTATAAAATGTGTAAACATATTGCTCCTGTTGTATTGCATTTGGTTTGTGGTATGTGGTTGAACTTTGTTTTGTGTTCTATGGTTGATCTTTGATTAGATTGATGTGCATCAAGTTAAGTTGCTATCAACCCTGAAGCACATTCAACTTTTTCTTTGGCTTTCTTTGTCAGTAGAAGCAAATTTCCATTTTATCATGCAAGTATAAACACCCACCAACATAGATAAGCAAATTGTGCTCTGGCTTAGGTATTGTTTTGAGGCATATTGTGTTTCTGCTTAGCTACTCAATCCACAATTGAACATTATGGTTATATATTTGACCATTATTTTTGTTTTTATACTTTAGCCTTTGCACTGTATGTCTCTCTTGATTATGTGTAACTAAAGTAGGTAGAAACATTTGTAGTTTTGACTAACATCTTCCTACTTTCTGTGATTGCAATATCTTTTGTGCTTACTTAGTTACCTCTTTTTGGGTTGTGCTGGGGTAAATTTCAGGGTGTACCTGATTGCATAACCAATAAGGCGTCCATTGGCATGTCAAAGGATTAAACTTCATAAACCCAGCTGAGCTTTCGAAGCACTGCATATTGATCTGATTTCTTCAGGTGACAATATTTAATTCATTGAATGATGTATGGGTACATCAATTGTGTATGACAATATTATTTGTGTAGTTTCTTTTGAAATAAAATGCTGGCATAGATAACTAAGTTATCCAACAAAGAAGGCCCTTCGCCACCAATTACTGAATACCCTTATTGATCGTTTAAAATATCAAGCATATTTGTTGATATTTTATGCCCATGAAGTGTTCTTTTGTTTTTCTTAAAAAGAAATGGGTTTTGTTAGTGTCTTGCTGTTGATATGCGATTATGGTATTTTTTTGAAGGTTCATACAACTCAACACGATCGTTATGAAAAAAGAGTTATTGTATAAAGAGAAATAAATTGCTTTACTGAACCTTCTTATGGTACCATGTATCGGTTGTCTTTGTCAAGATCATATGATACATTTGTCAGTAAGCTAGAAACCAGGGAAATTTGTGCATCCGATACCAAATGATGAAACATATCTATTTGGTTCAAAGTCTGTATGGGCAACCATGGAAAATTTCAGATGTTTGACCTTAACAAGTTGGTCGGTGTCAGAATCTTCTCTTACATGAAGCTTCAACATTTAATGACCACCGCCAGTTTCCCTCCGGGTGTTAACCAAGTGAGCTATGGGTTACTTATAAACTATAATGAGTTTTATACAACTTTCCAGTATTTCGATAAAAATTATACTGGGTAAGTAGTACTTGCAAATCTACATGCATTGCCCGTAACAATAATAGTATATACTTGCGAATCATAGGTAACTGCGTTGGTATCAAATCTGATGTTTGTGCTGTTTTTTTCAATCCTTTCACTAGGTAAAGAGAGCAACCAACGGTGATTAGATAAAACTGTTGTTCTCCCAATTCCGCCAAGCAAGTACAAGTTCTTAACTGCTGATGATTGGGAGAGGTGGGATCGCAAGCCAGCTCATTTCGATGTATCAAGGTAAACTACTATTTCTCAATTCAAGGAAATGGGACACATTGAAAGACATGAAGAGTTAACAAACTTATTTTGATGTATTCCTTCTCACTATGGTCTAACCCTAAAGTCGTCTTAAATATCGCTGGGAATATAAACCATAAAGAGCTCTTTGTTTTTCTATGTATCTAGGTTAGAACATCAGATTTTTCAGGGTTTGTTTCTTTTGTTCTCATTATTTATTCAATTTTTTTAGCTAGGTTTATGGTTGTCATCTATAATGTACCTTCATGAACAGGGGGGCTAACCACTGTTTGTTCTCATTATCCTTTTATGCACTTAAAAGAATATGAGGTGGCTTATTTTCTTAGTCAATACTTAATTGGCCATAAGAAATGTTCTTTTGAAACTGAGTTATACAGTAAAGATAGTCCATAAGAAATATACACTACGTAGCATAAGGATGGAAAATACGTCAATACTTATGGATTTCCTGGGCAAATGATTACTTGGGTTGTTGAGCATCATGCAACGAGACCCAAAATCCAAACAAAAAAACAACAGAATTTGGAGAGTCTGGCACTTGCAAGTTTTGCGTGTCGAAAATTTGATTCGGTTGATCTATTACTTTTAGTATCGGGCCCTAACGGGCGTATATATAGGTCTTCCATTTAATACAGTTTGAATCTGATGGGTCTTGATCGCTTGCATGGAGAACTCGGTATAATTCACACAGGTTCAAAACCTCAGAATGGAATATTGAAAAATCAATATGTGATATGTGTTGGTTACAGAACCCATTTCTTAGTCTCTCTCTCTTTTACTTAATGTTTTCAGTCCATACATTAATAAATTCGTATCTTTACCTCCATTTTTGTGTTGCAGGGTATGGTGATGAAGATATCACATCAATAACTACAATTTCGTATATCATATACTATTGGGAGTTTACTTCAGTATTTGTCTAGGTTTACTGCAACTTCTATATTTTCAATTTCGCAGGAAATTTTCAAATCGGTCTCACCAAGAGGTCCAAAAGATTCAAAAGTGGTAGTGTTTATGCACAATCTCATTAATGTACCGACTGACTCCGGTTGTTAACTGTATATATGTTTAAATTTGGTCAATTGTGCTTGCAATTAGATTTGTTTCTGGGACGTATTTTGTCGAGCCTTATCATTGTTCCTTGGATTACATTTGTGACTTTATTTGTCTGTGTTTCCTCTAAAAAGGTGCACAACATATATCTTTAAAACTGAAATATACATAAACTTCTCAGCTTCTCAATTAGTTTACTAAATGTTTTTGTTCCACCACTTTATAGATTATTCATAGTAAAATATTTCAAACTTTTTTTTTACTGAGACGTTTAAAAGAAGAAAGGTTACCATCTTTTTTTGGCCATCGTTAAAAAGTACACGGAATTGTATTATAATGTTGAATCTGGATCGTCCATTGATTAAATGAAAAAAGAACGTGAGTCTATGGTACACCGCTCCACAAAAGTTGTACCAACCTTACAATTGCCAAGAGGTTTAACCATGGTTTAGCCAAATAATAATCAATGTTCTAAGGAAAGGAGGTGTATATGTATCAAAATCGGCATCAGCAGGCCTTCTTCTCCACGTTTATCAAACTCCACAGCACCATAGTAGTTTTTGTAGATACGTTAAACTGATTAGCTTATGTTTAACGAGTTTGAGTATTATTCAAGTTTTCGGTTCCCCAGGGCCGTGTTTGGATTATTTGATGCGTTAATGAAGGTTTGGATTTTAAACTTTGTTGGTTCAATACATTCTCAAATACTTATACTATTATTATAATGTTTTTGGAGTCTAAGATTGTTTTTGGAGTCTAAGATTTTGATAAACTCTCATCTTTAAATTTGTTGGGATCATAGTTAGTTTTTTTTTTCATGGTCAATTGTATCGGGCATCCAACTCAAAACCAATTGGCAATTAGTGGAGAGGCCCATAGGATTATAAATCGCAGGATCTTAGATTGCCCATACCAATTGGCAATGAGTGGAGAGGCCCATAGGATTATAAATCGTAGGATTTTAGATTGCCCAGACAATGTGTAACTAAGAATCCCAACATTATGTAGATCAAAGTTATGTTGAACGATTGAGAGTTTGATAAAAGGTGTGGAGTTTTTGATTCTAGCGCGAGTTTTTAAGCCATGAGGAGTGAGGACGTCACCTATGGTTCCACAGAACCGATGATTGTAAATTAATGAGGAGTGACGCTTATTGCCACTGTAAGTTGGGCGTGTATATTCTTAAATTCAATTCATACACTGAAATGCTACTAAATTAGTGGGCGACGCCAAAACACTGATGGCGAACAATTAAATTACAATAAAAACTTATTATATCAGCCTATAACAAAAATTTCACAAAACTTCATTATAAATTTCAAATTCGTACTTATAAATAAATTATAGAGATTATTGCGGCTGTGTAGTTTTAGTTTATTAAGAATATTATCAGTCTCTCCTCAATCCACAAACAACGATGTTTTTTCTAAGCTTCCATGGGAAAAACTTTATCACCGTCCGAAGCAGTAAGAAGTAATAATTTAAGTTAGTTATCAATTGACAAATTGAGATGAGCTTTGGACTGAAGTTGTATATACTTTTCGTTCCCATGGCAGAGAAAAGAAACTAACACACAATCCCACGGTGAACTGAAGACATTATATATAAGTCTTGGAGCTCAACAGAGTCCTTGATACATTCAATGTCTTCGTCATACAGGCTTGCAAAGTTCTGGAAATGGTGAATCTTTACCTTCAGAACGGGAAGTTAACGTTTGTACGAGTAATACTAAAACCATGGTAATAGTTGGTATTTTTGTATTTTGCATACTTGAACTCACTTCTAAGACAACTTCTGTTCGGGGTTACAAAATTAGGAATGCTAACAAGCTGTTTGAGTCTTAAAAAAGCACGAATTCGTAATTTAAGCTTTTGAAAATAGTGATTATATGAATTTTAATGTGATATGGTATTAACCGACTTTATCAAGTCATGAAAGGGGTGCTCACATAAATCAATGGAAATGGTTGAGCCGGGGCCGTAGGCCCCGGTGATTCCTAGTGCTCACCTATAATATTTGTGAGGAGCCCGTTTTATCATGAATGCAATTATTGGAGCTTGGAGAATTCTCTTTAGGGAACTTGCTGAAACAACAGATTGTATGGGCAAGTTGGCCTTACTGAGATTTTTATAAATACTGGCAGTTGTAAATTAAGATGACGACTGCCGAGAAGCAGGAAAGCCAACCCTCAATTGTGGTTTTAGCTTTCCATTATCCGTCTATCTCCATTTTACATTTAAGTTGATTGGTTTAAAGATTTCAGCCTTTTTATTGGTGGTTTTAGATGCATAGTGAACTACCACAGTCGATCACCCTGTGAAATAGCCCGTGCCGAAATATTCCCTAGTATACCTATACGAAAGTAGCATATGAAACAGTTATACCAGTTAGAACACTTAAATATTAGTAACTCTAAGCTACAAGGGAAATCTACTGACATGTTACATAAAACAGAAAAATATTGAAACAAAAGAAGAAAAAAAACACAGAAGTAACATTTAACACACCTTTCAAATGGATACATCCAACGATATTGTACAGGTCCACATAAACGCACTTCTCGAGATAGGTGAATTATCAAGTGCACCATCACATCAAAAAATGATGGAGGGAAGTACGCCTCTAACATACACAAAGTCTCAGCAACTTCTACTTCAAGTTCTACTAATCCTTCGAGATGAACTACCCTTTGGCATATTTCGTGAAAATAAGAACACAACCTGAAAACGCCTTACTTGGCCCCTCAGGTAAAAGTCCCCTCAAAGCTACAGGTAATATTTGTTGCATAAGAACATGGTAATCATGAGCCTTAAGGACACCTAAGCAACCATCTTTCGAGAAATGCTTCCTAAGATCCGAACTATACCTATATGCAACCTTCAAATTTCTCAACCTATTATAAAGTATAGCCCTATTCTTGTTGCTTAAGCTGTATGGTGCTGGTGGAAGAATTGTTTTGCCATTTATCTCTTGTGGATGCAATTCTGATCGTATTCCCATACTCTTGAGATCATTACGGGATTTTAAATCATCTTTTGTTTTGAACTTTATATTCAAAATAGTACCAATGACGCTCTCACAGACATTTTTTTCTCTGTATGCATAACATCGATATTATGCCGTAGAAACAAATCCTAGGAATTCTTGAAAAAACCTAACATTAGTAATGTTAGAGCATTGCTCGGTCAAACTCGCAAGCGTTGCTATCTCAAGCTTGTTGTCAAGTTTAGTTGCCAAAACTATAAGTCTTGCTTTCTAGTCTACTTATAGCTAAGTCTCGGATTAGGATAGAAAGTGTAGTTGAGCTTTAGACTTCACGGCGTTCATCGATTGAAGACGAAAAACTATCAAGGGGAGCTTGTGGAACTTCATCAATTGAACTCATCTATCATTCAAAAGTCTATCGACTCTATCTCCTATTTGAGACAAAAGTCGTATAGCTATATAGACTTCATTTATAAACATTTCATATTTCGAGTTGAGTTTAACTCGCTTACATATTTCTCGAAATATGTGTTGGTAAGCTTTCACTTTAGCCAAGTTCATCTTATATTCTTGAAGAAAGTCAAAAAATGATCATGTGAAAATCTCCTGGTAACACCTTACATGATTTGTGTGAGACAGTCATTTGATGTAGACTCGGAATCTTTCATATTGATCATTCGATCACTTGAAAATTACTTTGAAGCTAATAGTTTGTGTGAGATAGCTATTCCCGTCTTCTAAGAATATTTCAAGGGTTGAAATGAGAGTTTAGAACAATTGGATTTAAGCATAGTGTGTGTACTTACACATATGTAATCCATGTCCGGGAACCATGGTATGCATACCCGTATGCATACTTGTTGGTTTGAGAAGTCCGGGAACCTGGTATGCAAACCGGTACGCGTACTGGCGTAAGGTTCAAGTCCGGGAATTTCTGCTAAGTTTGGATGGTATGCATACCAGTTCGCGTACTGGCGAAACCAAAACTTAGTCCGGCTACTAAGGTACGCATACCTAAGTGGATGATGTTCTAAAATCGGTTTGTTCATGAACTAATACATTTATATAATAAGGAATGCAATCTTTTGCAAACCGTGGATATAATGTTCATGACTTGATTCGAGTGAATCAAAATCGATTTTGTTTCAATTGTATCTTGTATACTTCTATGAGAATATAAACAATTGAAAAACTCCAGAACTAGTTTCGTTTGAGTCATTTGAACTAGTTATGGTTAAGATGAATATGGTTGATATGAAAGTGTTCATATATATGTCTAACTTCGGTTAACTATTGTTGAGACAACAAGGTGTACACGTTTAGGTACGGTTACCTATATCTAAATGAAGGTACATTTCATTTGTGTGTAACAAGCTAAGTTTGATCTAACGGTTAAAAGATATTAGCTTGAGTCAAATTAGGTTTTCATCTAACTGTGAATATTGAATGCTTTGTTACCAAGGTAACATTGATTGCAAACCATGATTTGAAGAATATATAAAGGAGAACTCTAGCAACTGGGAAACCTAATCCCCACACCTCCTGTGTGATACTAGTTGCGACTAGAGTCAATTCTCCTTTAACCTTAGGTTTTTCACGAAACCCTATAGGTTAACGAATTAAAGACTTCATTGGGATTGTGAAGTCATACCCAAATATTTTCTATGTAGTTGCGTGATCTGATCTTGCATTTTCTATCGTATAGAGTACTATCTTCTTTAAGATTGGCTCGAGATTTATTCTCCGATAGGCAAGTTAAAAAGTAATCACAAACATCTTCGTTTCATCGTTTGTGATTCCACAATATCTTGTTTCACTACCATATGATTAAGATTATTGTGAGGTGATTGATATTTCTAGGATATTCTTCGGGAATATAAGTCCGGTATATCAATTGGTTCCTGTTCACCTTGATTTATCAAAAAACGGAACAAAAACTCATAGGTATTTTTGTGGGAGACAGATTTATCTATACAATAGACTTTTCTATGTGAGACAGATTTGTTTATCAAGTCTTCAACTTTGGGTTATAGCAACTCTTAGTTGTGGGTGAGATCAGCTAATTAAGGGAATCAAGTGCGTAGAGTCCTGCTGGGATTCAGAGACGTAAGGAGCACAACTGTACCTTGATCAGTGTGAGATTGGTTAGGGCTCAACTACATTCCAGTCCGAAGTTAACTTGGAGTAGGCTAGTTTCTGCAGCGGCTTAATACAGTGTGGTGTTCAAATCTGGACTAGGTCCTAGGGTTTTTCTGCATTTGCGTTCCTCGTTAACAAAATTTATGGTGTCTGTGTTATTTCTTTTCCGCCTTATTTTTTGTTATATAATAGAAATATCACAGGTTGTGCATAAGTTCAATCAATTGGGAATCCAACCTTTGGTTGTTGATTGAATTGATTGACACTTGGATTTTGGTTTTTGATACCGTCCAAGTTGTTTCTTATATTAATCAGACTCACAGATTTCTATCTATTTGATTTGCTGATTACATTAAGAAACAGAGATATAACTCTTTGATTTACTTTTCTCAAGATTGAGTTTGACTGTCTAGGTTATTCTCTTGAAAGTATATTGGAGTTAGTCCATACTGATTGCTAAGAGAAATATTGGGTGTGGTTGTTGTACCCTCGCTTTTTCAAGTAATTCCAAAAACAAAAGATGAGTCGTTCAACCAAAATCAAGTTTTACACATATATAATTACCTATAAAGCCAGTTTGACAATCTAATATATATCTAGCATACGTTTGGTAGTTGTTGGTGGTTGTAATTTTAAATGATTTTATGTAATGAACAATAACCGTATTAATAATGATTTGAAATTGCACATTGGTACGTACTACTACTACACACTAAGAAAAAGAACTAGAAAAACATGATACATGTAAACCAAAAAGCACATATATATGAAGTTATAGTGAGTTCAAGCAAACATGACAGAACCTCATAAAACATCATTGGAAGTTCAGGGGCTAATGGGTATTCAGGTTATAGTGAGTTCAAGCATAGATCATGTGCACGAAATTATTTAACAAGTAAATTTGAAGTTAGAACTGACCTTCCAATAAGGAAAGTCGAATAATATTGACCGTTTGTTAAACACCCGAAACTCAGTTTCCTCGTCAAGTGCACCACATCTAGCCGCATCAGAAACAACATCCCTTTTCCGCTTCCCACACTTAGAATTACCATCCTTTGCACCTTTTGCCGCACTACTCTGACCCTTTTCCTTTAGCTTCTTCTTCTTCTTATTCTTTTTCTTTCCTTTTCTCCTCCTCGTTTTTATCCGCTTTCCCAAAATCATTCACAATACTGCTCTGACGTTCAAACACCGCAGCACCAGACATAACATGTGGTTTTTCCCTCCTCTCAATTTCTCCATTATTATTTTTTAGTCAAAATGGATGATTATGACGAAGAAATCTCCTATGATTCATGTATACAGTTTTACGACTAAATGGCAACCAGTTGCTAAGTGTATTATCACCACAAAGAGGGCATGCTGCCTTCCCTTTATGCGTACATCCAGATAGATTACCTTATGCAGGGAAATCATTAATTGTCCACATCAATAAAGCCTTCAAGTTAAATTCTGTTTTACTAAACGAATCATATACCTTCACGCCGTTCTCCCACAATTCAATCAGATCATCAATCAATGGCTGCAAGTATACATCAATGTCATTACCCGGTTGCTTTTTTCCTATAATCAGCATGCTCAGAGTAATGTTTTCGGCTTGCATACACATATGAGGGGGCAAATTATAAACCACGAGCATCACCGGCTAACAACTGTGGGTTGCGGAAAGATCGCCAAACGGATTGAATCCATCAGCAGCAAGCCCAAGACGCAGATTATGCGAATCTGAAGAAAATACGGGAAATCTTCTGTCTATGTGCTTCCAAGCCAAAGAATCTGAAGGATGACTTATCTTCCCATCTTTACTCTTGTACGTTGCGTGCCATATCAACTGCTCAGCCAGCTCAGTCGATTGATACAATCTCTTCAATCTCGGTACAATGGGGAAGTATCTTCACCGGTATCTTCTTTTTGGGCATGTCTATCATGTCCGCATCGTCGTCCATGTTAGATGTGTAACACCATGAGAATTTTCCTAGGGCTTTAAGCCATAGCCCAACCCATAATGGGTGATTTATATAAAATGGTTATCCCTCAGTAGTATTAGTGAGCTTGAAATAGTATATGCTAGAGAGAAACCAGATATTTTTAGCATGAGAAACACGCGTAAGGCATGAGCAGCCAGGGGAATTTAAGCCTTTTTCTGTCTTCTATAAGAATTGCAACATAAACTTTGTTTTTCCCAAAAGATGTTTGCTTCTGTTTTCACTCAAAAGGGCTCTCAAGTAAAGGAAAATTGTAGCCTTAAAAATCAAAAATTGAGCTCAACCCACCAACTGTTTCCGGCTGAATTTATATCCTGCAAAGGTAGGGGATTTTTCTCCTGAAATTAATTTTCAGTACCAACTGCTTCTGCCCTAATTTGATTTGAATATGTTTTTCTCTCATTTTTCTGTTGATTTATGTTTCATTTACTTCAATTTCTTGAAGATGTGCAATACCGTTTAAATGTTAATCTTCCATGTGAATTAGTAAATTTCTTGAAGATGTTTTGATAACTATGAGTTTAAATTTTTTTGTTCAAATTCCTTTTCCAAATGACCCCAGATTTTCTTGGCTTTGTGTAGCCACAAACTTGTTTTAAAACTCCCTTGTTCTCTGCATTTCAACCCTTGCATGTCTCTATTGTAATAAATTTCAAGTGTTACAAGTGAATGTTATAAATGCCATTCAAGTATTAAGTTTGTTTTTACATCACAAATCAAAGTTTAAACTAATTTTTAAACAAGCCCTTTGACTGTTTGTTAAAATGACCAAATGGGATTTGTATTTGAAGTTCCATCTATAGCCAACAGTTGAAATCATTTTATAGATTCTTGTTTGTCTTGCTCTTCTCACTACCCTGCAACCCATGTTTTGTTTTTGTTGGCCGTGTTCTCATGGGTCCCCAAATTCTTAAGCTTACTTGTATCCAAAACAAAATGGAGTTACTTCAGTTTTGAGAAATTTTAAACTAATTCAAAACCATCATTACTCCTTGATTTGTTAATTGTGCTTGACGGAAAATTTTGAGAATTTTGCATCTGTTTTATTAGACATAGTTTTCAAATTTGTTTTACTGCTCAATTTTGTATCTTCTGTTTTATCCATTTTGCGCGTCATCAATTCATATGACCTCATTTCCATCTTATGTTAATCCCATGAAGTTTGGTTAATAACTTTGGTATACCTATTTTTGTCTTCACTGTTGGGTGTTGATCATTACCATCTTTAAGCTATTAACATCTTGCTGTTAAATGTTTTGTTCTTGTCAAGATTTTGTGAAATGATCCAATGTATTCATCTGTTCAATGATTTACTTATTTTTATGAAGTGTAGTTACTTACTGTAATGTTTTTGTGAGATTTCGTTCTTATGAACAAGCATAGTAGGAAGCTAGATGACTCTACTATAGGAAGGTCAGGCCTGAAGTGGCACCCCATCTACGGATGGCAACCCGGAAGACCGTTTGTTTGATAACGGTGGCTGGTATCGGACTACCCTGACAATGGGGCACTGAATTTGCGGCACTGAATTTCAGTTATCAACTGATTATTTTAAAGCTTTACATTTCATAAATTATTATTGCTGCTGCTCTTGCATATGCCTTTATATATTTTTACGACAACATTTCTTACTAAGTCGTATATCTCCTACTGAGTTGTGGCTCACTCCTTTTAGTTTTTGTTTTCCACAGAGTGCTTATGGGCAGAGCTTATGGCAGGCCTTGCAAGCGTAGAAAGTTAGTATCTTGTCGGTTATAATATATCACGGGGACGGCTCTGGGGTGGTCTTATGTTGCTTATGAACCATACCTTTATTATATATTGTTGCATATAAAATATGGGAATCTTTTCTTGCCTCGGTATCGACTAATATGCATTTTGTCGCATTTTGCTTAGTTATGATGTAAATGAAATGTCTAAACTTAAGTATATATTTATGGGTCTGTTGTTGTTTTTTACTTATATTACCATCTTTTAGACTTAACTGGATTAGTAGTGTTGGATCTCTTAAATGAAGTGCTGTGAAATTTTACTCATGTTTTAGTTCATTTGTCTCTTCTTCATGTGGTTATTTATTTGAATTGCTCTTGCAAACTATGATTTTCTACCATACGTAATACTTTGGGGGCTAACTTTAAACTAACCTAAATTTTCTTACCTGAACTACTAGGGGTATTTGCAACCTTTTGTGCTTATTCCATCTTAAATTTTTACTCATTTTGCAAGTGTGATTGCATCTGAAATATATCCCAGTTAAATTGCATATCCTGTTCATGCCTCCGTTGTCATGTTGTTTAGCCTAAAGTTCTAAAATGTTACACTTGAATGTTAATTACTAAATTTCCATACTTATAGTTTTGGTATTGTTAAATTATAGTAATTTTTTCGACTTTGTTAGAACCTTAAATTTCTATTCCTTGATTTCTTTTTCGTAAATTTTATGTTGTGGTAACTTGTTTTAAGAAACTGTAAGACTCTTTGACTTAGTCGGAGTTACAAAAAAAAAAAAAAAAAAAATGCAGTTGTGTATCCTTACTGTTTTATACTTTGAGTGATGCACGGGGGTTTGCTCTGCTAATCGGGTTGAAATCCAACCCGTTAGAGTGGAAATTTTCCAGTCTGTCACAAGATGTGTCTTGCTTCCACCTAGAATAATGACATTTAGGACATTCTTCTGCATCTTTCAACTCCTTTCTAAACAAGCAACAATAAATGTCATTCATCTGCATCTTTCAACTCCTTTCTAAACAAGCAACAATCATTCTCACAGGCATGTATTTTAACAAGCAACAATCATTCTCACAGGCATGTATTTTCTCGTAAGTTAATTGACAAGCTTTCAGCAGTTTCTTCACTTCATATGTGCTTTTAGGAAGACAATGACCTGGCGGCAACAACGAACCAATTGTCTTGAGAAGTTCGTCAAAAGCCTTCCTAGATATACCACTAACTGTCTTGTGCCTATACAATTCAACAGTGATAGATAACTTTGTGTATGTTTTACAATTAGGGTATAACGGGGCGTCAGCCGCCTCATCCACCTGGTTGTCCAACCCCTCTTCCTGCCTGATTTCATGGCCCTGATCTTGATGTGCATCACCTTTAACATTATCCTCTACATACATATGTTCTGAACCATGTGTCGCTCCCTCTTAGTGAACATCATTAGAAATGATAGCCGGCTCCCCGTGAAAAACCCACTCGGTGTATTTAGGATCCATACCTCGTTTCAGTAAGTGAAGATGCACTGCATTCAGAGGAAGTGGCAAAGCAAGATTCTTACAATCAACACAAGGACAACTGAACTTAGAAGGATTTCCAAGTTTCTGACAAACAGTCTCTATGAAATTCTTCAATGCATCCTGATATGGAAGACCACCCCTACATAAAAGATAGATAAAATTAGAACACCGTAATAATAACGTAAACAATCTAGCAAACCAATGTAATATATATCCTTAAGTTAAACATATAAACCTTGGCCAATGAATCCAATCTTTATTCATCATTTAGAACAAATTCAATGGATCTATATATATATATATATGTTAAAATAAAACTTGAATCTGCGCGCAACAGAAAAAAGAAGAGTTAGAATATGGCTCACAGATCTAGCCCTGCAACTTAATTATGTAAGTTATAACCAGCATAATTAAGTAACCGTAAAAATCATAAGCTGTAACTTAAAACTTTTCTTAACCAAATAAGATAGGAGAATAATACTACCAATAATCATAAGTTGTAACTGAAATGAAATACTTTTTATTTCTTTCAAATCAGGTCTTACACATAAAATTATAAATTATTACATATGAAGACTTTTCCCTAGCTTTGTAACTAGATCAGCTATTTGATTTGTAGAAACTCTAACTTTTTCTTTGGCAGCAATGAAGATAGCATCTGAAGCCCATGTAAAAGCTCCACATATATAAGGTAAGCTATGTGTTGATTGTGTTGATTGTTGGGTGAGTTTCCAATTGCAGGTTGAAGAGAAGCACAATTGATTGTGCAGTGGATAATGTTTAAAAGAGTGATCATCTTCTCCACAAGCATTACAGCTTTTCTCTGATGGTAACAACAACAACTTGGCTTTGCAAGGTTCAGAAGCATCATTAAACCATTCAAAGTAGGTGCAGGTAGGTATGGTGCACTTGAAGAACATTTTTCCATAGGTTTCAGTTGTTGTAGATCGTAGAAATGCTCTCACACCATTACAAGGATCATGCTTGCACCTAGAATAGAGCCAAGGACACACTTTTGTCTCATGGTTCCCTTGTTCACACATATCACACTCAGTTATGATTTTTTTTCATTCTCATCTTACTGTTGCTGTTGTTGCAACTATTACTGCTACTTGGAGAGTCTTTCACACCTCCACCCATGACTGATTCAGTATTTTTAAAGTTAATTAGAAACTAATTTTAGTCCCTAGCTAGTAATGCAATCCTGCCACATTTTACTACTTCTTTTAACAACAAGTAAACACACACACATATTAAACAAAGAGCTCCAAAGTCTGTGTATAACAATCAGTTCATAATGCTCTAAATATCTAAAGCATATACCTTTGAACTCTTCTCTCAAATTAAGATTTGTTTCCCTTTAGTGAGAATATTACCCCTCCCAGTTCAGCCAAGTATGTGTACATGAAATTTTTATGAAATCCTAAACTGATTTGAAGATAAAATTGAAGCAAATCCTGCAAAAGAATTCAAATTTCAATCAATATAATGCAAATCACCTGAATTCAATGCAAACCCTAATTCAAAATATTAATGCAACTGATTTTATTGCAACCACCTGAATTTAATGCAATGATTGAAAAATTTAAATGAAATTAACTGAAATAAATGACCCCAATCATCAAGCGAATTAAATTCAATGATTAAAATAAAATAAAAATCAAACTCAAAAAAATAATCAAAATCGAGAATCAAAATCGAAAAAAAATTAAAACCCTAAAGACATCGAGAAACCCGATTTACAGACCTGTGTAAGTCTTCAGCTAGGTCGATCTGTTGGTTGTTATAAGTCTTCAACTCGATCTGTTGATTGTTGTAAGTCTTCAACTCGATCTGTTGGTGTAGAAAACTTTAGCTACCTCGATCTGTTGGGTTGATGATGGTGGTTTTGATGATGTTGAGCTGTTGATGATGGTGGTTTTGATGGTTGCGGGAGATGGTTGTTTTACAGAGAAGTGATGAAGAAGGAGGAAGTTGCAGGAGATGCGGTTAGAATGAAAAAAAGAAGTGGCTGAGAGAATGATTAGATAAGGTTAGGGAAAAGGAAAAAACAAATGGACGGTTACAGATTGAAATGGAGGGTTAGGATGTAATATTTTCTACAACCCCTTTCACAACCTTTAGTAGAAGTCGTCGTAGGGCGTTTGTCGTTCTGTTAATTTTTTTCCACTTCTGCTAATTTTTTTTCACTCCGGCTAAATTTTTGACGAAAATGGGTGTGTTTAGGCATTAAGATATATTTTTGTGATGGAATCTTACATGTAGATGGGTGAGTTTGTGTGTGTTTAAGGTTTTCGAGAATATTCCAATGGAATCTTACTTGTAAAAGTATAGATATTCATCGTTCTTACGAAGTTTATGACTTATAGTAATCCGCTCCTTGCCAGGTTTCGACCTCGGAGCCAGGTTCAATGTCGAACTTGACGAATTTGTGTGTTTAAGGTTTTCGAGAATATTCCAATGGAATCTTATTTGTAAAAGTTTAGATATTCATCGTTCTTACGAAGTTTCTAACTTATATTAGTCCGCTCCTGGCCAGGTTTCGACCACGGAGCTAGTTTCTTTCTCGAAGTTAACGAATTTGTGTGTGTTTAAGGTTTTGGAGAATATTCCAATTGAATCTTACTTGTAAAAGTTTAGATATTCATCGTTCTTACGAAGTTTCTGACTTATAGTAGTCCGCTCATGGCCAGGTTCAATGTCGAACTTGACGAATTTGTGTGTGTTTAAGGTTTTCGAGAATATTCC
>JAJJMB010014314.1:279638-350423 GCA_023531105.1 Papaver atlanticum | reverse complement strand
GTTTAAGGTTTTCGAGAATATTCCAATGGAATCTTACTTGTAAAAGTATAGATATTCATCGTTCTTACGAAGTTTCTGACTTATAGTAGTCCACTCCTGGCCAGGTTACGACCTCAGAGCCAGTTTCTTTTCGAAGTTGACGAATTTGTGTGTGTTTAAGGTTTTCGAGAATGTTCCAATGGAATCTTACTTGTAAAAGTTTAGATATTCATCGTTCTTACGAAGTTTCTGACTTATAGTAGTCCCCTCCTAGCCAGGTTAAGACCTCGGAGCCAGGTTCAGTGTCGAACTTGACGAAAAGGGGTGTATATATTAATTGGTTTTTTGGTTATTATTTCTAATCCGACGATCTAGAATTAAGCAAAAACAAAAACAAGGATCACTACTCAATCTAACGGTTACAATTCCTTGTTTGGTATGACAAAAACAAACACATTTCTCAATCCGTAACCTATTCTCCTAACCAATCAGATTGCACAAAATCTAATCTAACGGCTCTAAAGCCCAAATTTAACATATCATGCGGATTGAGGATTTTACACCCCAACATCCCTCCCAAAATTTGCCACGTGTCACCTCTACAATTCTCAGAAAAATAAAAATTAAGGACCACACAAAATGTCTCCCTCGGTTCCTTCTCCATTCAACTCTTTCTTTTTTCTTTCTCTTTCTCTTTCTCATCTCAGAGAAAAACTCTCTGCAAATCAAAAATTTAACCTCATAGTTTTTAACATTTTTTATCTCAGAAAATCAAAATAGGACCTCATAGTTCTTTCTCCGTTCAACTCAAATCCTCTTATCTCAGAAACTCTCCTCAAATCCAACTATCTACAGAAAATCTCTCAAACCTCAGATCTATCTGCAACCCTCATCAGAATATCTCTCTTTAGTGGTAAAAATTAATCTCTGAAACCCTCTTTTCTCTTATTTCTTTTGGTTGAGTAGAGTATTTTGTTCTAGGGTTTGGTATATTAACATGCAATTTTACATGGTTAGAAAGTTTTTTTTTTTTTAATAACATGCAATTGGATGTGATGGTTGTTCTAGGATTTTTGATTTTGTTTTGATTTGTTTTAGGGTCCTTTTAATTTTACTGATTTTTGATTTTAGTTTTTTTTTATAACATGCAATTTTGTTTTGATTTTAGTTCTTTTTGTTTTGGTTTTGCTTGTTTTTACATGCTAGTAACCTTAAATTGAAGCTAGAATGGCATGATTTTGTACTTAGTAGCAGGAATTTAGTATTTAGTAGCAGGAAAAGAAAGTTAGATTTTTAGTGGGTTGTTTTGATGTTGCCTGTTAACATGATGCTTGGTTGATTTTGCTTGTTTTTACATGCTAGTAACCTTAAATTGAAGCTAGAATGGCATGATTTTGTACTTAGTAACAGGAATTTAGTATTTAGTAGCAGGAAAAGAAAGTTAGATTTTTACTGGGTTGTTTTGATGTTTCTTGTTAGCATGATGCTTGGTTGATGTTGCTTGATTTTAACATGACAACCATCAAGTGAATCTGTAAGACCTGCTGGTGGGATTACTGAACTTCTGGCTCATTCTCAACTGAGAATTGTGCAGGGCTTCAGTATTCCAACCAGCAGGTGTCAGTTGCTTGGTGGCTATAGGTTGCTTTATTTTGTTTTAAGCTGTAGACTATTGTCACTCTAGGTTGATATTGTTTTAGATGTTGAGTTGATTCCTTTGCACTTAAGAAATATTTATGCCTGATATACATGCTTGTTTGTAATTTTGGTTAAGGATTGATGAAAGCTAGTGGGCTCTCTATCATATGGGCGAGACAATTGCTTCTTAAGCGATCGACTTACCGATAAGATAGTGAGTGCACTAGCTCATTTAAAAATCCTTCCAAGTTGGTATGTTAGTGTCCATAAGTACAGTTGATGTAGTTTGCATAATGTCATACTGATTTCATTTTTGAATGCTGCTTTTTTAGATCATTGATGAAAACAAATCTTACAGCAGTGGGAAAGAATAAGGTAAAGACTGATTTCATTATGATTCAGTTGCTCTTATCCATGTAAATGATTCTCTTTAAGTTGTCAATATATACTAATCTTTTGTATTTAATGTTGCAGAAGTCAACAGTAAAGCATAATGTCAAGCAGTTTCCAATCAAGGTAAACTCTTTTCATCTCAATTTCATTATATTAACAAAACAAATTTCTTTACCTTCTCATTTTAACTAAGTTGTATATGGTTTTTGCAGATGAAGAAGGGACTGAAGAGTCAACAGTCCCAACCTGATAATGCATCTCCATCTAAAAGTGCTTCACTTTCTTCAAAGTGCCGAACACCGAGAAAGAACCAGTCCGCAGAACCAACTGACCCTACATCTCCAACCGATACAAATACTTCTCAGAGGCGATCATCACCAAGGTTCAAAAAGTCCACAGAACCAACTGATACAATTACTTGTCAGAGGCGATCATCACTAAGGTTCAAAGAGTCTGCAGAACCAACTAATCCTAAAAGTACTACACAAACTTCATCGCGTCCACAACCTAAAACTTCCCAACCAACTCCATACTCTCGAAAGACAGTAGTTACTAAGAAGAAGAATGTGCTGACACCTACAAAGTCTAAAGAAGATGCTACAAATTCCAAAGAAGGGCGCAAGCAAGTAAAGAGGAAATTGGACACAAGCACTGGCCCATGTCCAAGTATTCAACTCAGGAATCCAAATGACACTCTTTCAAATTTTGAAGAGGAAGAAGAAGATGAAACTTTACAGCACAACAAAGACGTGCAAGAGGAAGAGTCTGATGTTGATTCTGACGAAGGAAAAGATAATGGTGATGGTGCTGAGACTGGCATGGGAAAGGAATTGGAGAATGATGATAATGGTACTGATGATAAGCCAGAAGATGAGGTTGTGGAACCAACGAAGAAAAGAAAGTTTGTTCCACGTGGACCAACACAGATGCATGCAATGAAGTTAGATAACACAGATCCAAAAGCCATAGTTCCCTTCAACTTTAAAGAACAACCAATTGGTGATCCTTCTGTGCAGCTGGCAAGTTGTCTAGGGGTGTTAGTTCGGCGAAACATTCCGTTAACATTCAAGGATTGGAGAGTTGTTCCTCATCAGGCCAAGGCCAACATATGGAAGATAGTCGAGGTAATTAAAATGATTAATTCTTAACTCTTCAACTCTTTTCATTAGTCGACAACTCTTTAACTCATAGCAGATTCTAACTAAAATGATTTACATTTATTTGCAGCAACGCCTGAACATTACCAAGACTACTATTTTGTCAAAATGGGAGCATATCTCAAAGAATCTCGATCTAGGAAAGCCGGTTTGGTACTCGATGCTTTGGATCAGCTACAAGGGGAAGAAATAGAGAAAAGGCTTTCAAAGCTAATGCCCACGAGCATGACTATCAGTGAGTGGGACACGTTTGTGAAACGTGTAAACTCGTCTGAATTCATAGCAAGTGTTTCTAATATAATGAATGACTATATTTGAAGCTTGAAAATTTGAAATGTGTCTATTGACTTCTCAATTTCCCTTTGCAGGTCAAAAGGCTCAAAATGCAAGAAATTCGTTCAAAGCATAACACCCCTCACACGATTAGCCGAAAAGTTTACGCCCGACTGGAGGTGGAGATGGTATGTTTTATAATTTTTATTTTTATGTACTGCATTTGTTTGCTAGTTAAGGGTTTTAATCTGATTTACAGAAATTTTGGGTGTTTTTAATTTATAATCATAGGGTAAGTTTAACTGAAATGAAATTGATTGATGAAATTATGAATGATTTGAGCATCAAATTATTATTTTATGAATAATATGATTGCTGAAATTGTAATGATGTCCTACCATCGATTGGGAATTTTGTGTGTTCCATGGCCTGCTCTTTTGTGCTCTAATTTTGACTTATTAGTGTTGCATATGTACTGTTTATGCAGTAACTGTTGATTGATAAACATATAATGGAGCCTAGAAGTAGAAATGGATATGTTTAGTCATATCTCAATTACGTTAACCTGATCATACTTATGCATGTCATAATGAAATCATATCTTAGTTATGTAATGTTTTCCCGTATGTGTATCCTTCTCTTTGCAACCTATATGTGTATCCTTCATTTCCCCTGTATGAAATTACTCTTACGCTAAACCTCGATTATACTGATGCATGTCCAAACAATAATAAAGACTACAGTTTACTTGACTTCATTTGTGGAAGTTGTTAACTAACTGGGATTCACATTTTCTTTGCAGCAAAAAGATCTGAACACAACTGAACAGATTGATAGAGCTGATTTATGGAAAGAGGGTCACAAACAGCGTGAAGGAAGGGATCCAAATCCTGGTGTTCTAGTAGCTTTTGTGACAAATCTTCTCTTCTTCTTTTTTTGAATTTATGTGTGCTTCAATAATGCAAAAATATCTTATATGTTTCACACTTGTACAATTTTTTTTTTGAAGAAGCTCAAGCACAACATGGTTCTGATTGTGGATCGTCCGTGACAGACGATGTTCTTACAAAGGCTCTTGGTGAAGATAAAGGGGTAAGACTTAAAGGCATAAGGTTTGGAGTGACACGTAAAAATATTGCAGCCAATGCCCATTATAAGTTGATCATTAAAGGGTGTAAGGAAAATTGTAGAGCAATGAATGATCGTCTTGTAATGTTAGAGGTGAGAATTTATTTTGTTCATGGTTTGGTTTTTGGTTTTCTTTTTAAAGTTGATGAATTCAAACATGATTGTGCCACTCATACTGTCTATTTGTTTTTTCTACAGGAAAAGAGCTCAAAATGTGTTTGCGTTGAAGTCCACTCTCATAAGGACAGTCCAGTTGCAAGCAACTACCTGGCTAGTACTAGAAGAGTTGTTCCCTGCAATGGAAAAGCCTCAACTCCTACTACCAGTCCTGTTAGCAGATCAAATGAGGTGCAAGTGCCAGAAAGATTTACACATTGCCGGTTACTAAGTTGGTACAAGGATGGAGAGGTGGTGGCTGATGCGGAAATTAGTGAAACGGATCCGACGCAGGAGATACATGGGATGCCAATAGGTTTTGGAGCCTACACTGTGTGTGTGATAATTTCTCATGTGGAAGGTGTTCATGTCTACAAGCTGACTTCAGAGTTCAAGTATGTTGCTGATGATGTCGGAAGTATTATCTCATGGCTCAAGGATTGAATAGTGTTCTCATAGACATGTTATCTTAACTTTAACCTTATGGTATGTGTTCAGGAAACTTTAACTTTTGGTAACAAACATCTATAGCACTGCCATTTTTTTGAATGTGTGTTTAACACTAGCAGGTGAACTTGAATGAATGTAAATGTGTTACACTGGCAGGTTTAATATGAATGTGAATTACTTTCGGCAATTCGATTTCAGCTCTGATTTTTTTTTTCAAAACAGTTTTATGCACACAACTCTTAACTAAGGTTGTAGGTCAACATTTATCTATTGAAAACCTTTGTTGTATTAGAGATTATGACTACACTAGGCACAGGTTGTGAAACAAAGTATAACAATATAAGTAAGGGTTGTGCAAATTGTTTCAACCAGTCTAACAAGGGTGGTAATAGTAATATTCACACCATTCATAGAAGTTGTGTTATGGACTTGTACTATTCATATCAAAGGTTGTGCAAAAAATTTCAACCATTTTAACAAGAGTATTAATAGGATTATTCACAACATTCATAGAAGTTATGTTATGGACTTGTACTATACATATCAAAGGTTGTGCAAAAAATTTCAACCATTTTAACAAGAGTAGTAATAGTACTATTCACACCATTGAAATAAGTTGTGTTACAGACTTTTACTACACTTATCAAAGATTGTGAAAGAATGTATAACAATATATATAGAAGTTGTGAAAGAAACTATACAAAATTATGTTAGAGTTTGACAACCCAACTGGGGGGTTGTGATAAAGTTTTATACTATACATAGAGGTTGTTGTGGAAGGGTGTCATACAACTCCTGTAGGTATAATGAAAGAAAGATTCACAACTCTTATTAGAGGTTGTGTTTGGATTCCAAAGTAAAATCGAGAGAGAATCACAACTGAACCACAAGGTAGTCCAAACTTGAACCAAAACTACTTTACGACTCTTAGCTCGAATTCATAGTAAATCGGGGACCTTCTACAAACCCCCTTCCACAACCCATAGAATAGAGTCGTCGTAGGTCTACTTAAACACCTGTCATGGGTTGTCAAAGTATGTTTTTCCCGTAGTGTTAATTTGAGATAGAAATAACCCATGAGAATTTCTCTTCACTTTCAGCCCCAAAAAGAAATGCAAAGTGCCAAAATCCTTAACAGGAAACTGTGTACTTAAATGGGCAATGATAGCATCATAGTGAGAAGAATCATTTCATGTTATGAAGATATCATCCACATATACTAGAATAACAGTCAATTTAAAACCAAACTTCTAAACAAACAAGGATGAATCATCTAATGAAGGCTTGAAATCCATAGGAACAAGGACATCCACTTATTTTTCATACCAAGCCCCTGGGGATTGATTAAGTCCATAAAGAGACCTATTAAGCTTGCATACATAGTCTGGTTTGGATGGATCTTTATATCCTGGAGGTTGAGTCATGTAAACAGCTTCTTTCAAGTCTTCATGAAGGAAGGCATTAATGACATCAAGTTGTTTTATGCACCAATCAAATTGTACAGCTAGATACAGAACAATTCTAATTGTTGTAGGTTTGAAAACAGGGTTGAATGTGTCAGTGTAGTCTAATTCTTCACGCTGATGAAAGCCTTTGGCTAATAATCTAGCTTTGTATCTCTCAATTGTACCATCAGCCTTATGTTTGACTTTAAAAACCCACTTATATCCCATAAGATTTTTGGATGGATCAGGAGGTACAAGAGTGTATGTATCAGCATCAAGAACAGCTTTATGTTCCTTATCCATAGCTGTTTTCCAGATAGGTATCTTTACAGTTTGAGAAAAGCATGTAGGAGTAGGTGGAGTAATAGTAGAAAGAAGGGAAGCTGGAAGAGCATGTTTAGTGATGTTAGAGCATTGCTCGGTCGAACTTGCAAGCGTTGCAATCTCAAGCTTGTTTGTCAAGTTTAGTTGCCAAAATTATAAGTCTTGATTTCTAGTCTACTTATAGCTAAGTCTCGGATTAGGATAGTAAGTGTAGTTGAGCTTTAGACTCCACGACATTATCGAATGAAGACGAAGAACTACTCGAGGGAACTTGTGGAACTTCATCAACAAAGAGGTATGTGGAGACTTGAACTTATCTATCACTCAAAAGTCTATCTATTCTATCTCCTATTTTGAGAAAAAAAATCGTATTGCTATATAGACTTCGATTATACACATTTGCTATTTCGAGCCGAGTTTATCTCGTTTATCAATTTCTCGAAATATATGTTGGTAAGCTTTCGCTTTGGCCAAGTTCACCTTTACTCGTGACGAAAGTCATGTTGATTATTTCAATAACTTGAAAATCGCTTTGATGAAAATAGTTTGTGGATAACAACTATTTTAACATCCTCTAAGAAAGTTTCAATGATTGAAATGAGAGTTTAGAACAAGTAACCATGTTTGGATATAACCATAGTGTGTTCTCACATTTGTGTAAAAGTCCAAAACCGGGAACCTAAAGTATGCGTACCCGTACGCATACTGGCGGAAGTTTCACGTCCATGAATTTCTACTGGAGTTTGGAGTTAAAAACAAACTCAATCCAGTCACTTAAGGATGCGTACCCGTTTGCATACCTAAGCAGGTTACTTTCTAAAATCGGTTTGTTCATGAACTAAAACATTTATATAATAAGGAATGCAATCTTTGCAAACCGTGGCTATAATGTTCATGAATTGATTCGAGTGAATCAAAATCGATTTTACTTCGATTGTGTCTTGTATACTACTATGAAATCTAAGAAATTGAACAACTCTCTAACTAGTTCATTTGAGTCATTTGAACTAGTTATGGTGAAGATGAATAAGGTTGATATGAAAGTGCTCATATGGCTAACCATTGGTTAACTATTGTTGAACCAACTAGGTGTACACGTTTAGGTATGGTTACCCAAACCTAAATGAAGGTACGTTTCATTTGTGCATAACTAGCTAAGTTCGATCTAACGGTTGAAAGATATTAGCTTGAATCTAATCAGGTTTTCATCTAACGGTGAATATTGAATGCTTTGTTACCAAGGTAACTTAGATTGCAAACCCTGATTTAAAATCTATATAAAGGAGAACTCTAGCAACTGGGAAACCTAATCCCCACACCTCCTGTGTGATACTAGTTGTATAAGCTAGAGTCGATTCTCCTTTAACCTTAGGTTTTTCAAGAAACCCTGTAGGTTAACGACTTAAAGACTTCATTGGGATTGTGAATCCAGACCCAACTATTTTCTCTGTAGTTGCGTGATCTGATCATTCTGTTTTCTATCGTGTTTGAGTACAATCGTAAGATTGGCTTGAGATTTATATCTCCGATAGGCAAGATAGAAAAGTAGTCACAAACACCTTTGTCTCATCATTTGTGATTCCACAATATCTTGTTTCGTTAATCGATTAAGATTATTGTGAGGTGATTGATAATACTAGGATTTTCTTTGGGAATATAAGTTCAGTTTATCAATTAGTTCCTGTTCACCTTGATTTATCAAAAGACGGAACAAAAACTCGTAGGTATATATGTGGGAGAAAGATTTATCTATTCAGTAGACTTTTCTATGTGATACAGATCTGTTTATCAAGTCTTAGACTTTGGGTCCTAGCAATTCTTAGTTGTGGGTGAGATCAGCTAAGGGAATCAAGTGCGTAGTATCTTGCTGGGATCATAGACGTAAGGAACGTGACTGTACCTTGAATCAGTGTGAGATTGATTAGGGTTCAACTACATTCCAGTCCGAAGTTAACTTGTAGTAGGCTAGTGTCTGTAGCGGCTTAATAAAGTGTGGTGTTCAAATCTGGACTAGGTCCCGGGGGTTTTCTGCATTTGTGGTTTCCTCGTTAACAAAACTTCTGGTGTCTGTGTTATTTCTTTTTCGCATTATATTTTGTTATATAATTGAAATATCACAGGTTGTGCGTTGAATCGATCAATTGGTAAATCCAACCTTTGGTTGTTGATTGAAATTGATTGATCCTTGAACATTGGTCTTTGGTACCGTTCAAGTTATTTCTCTTGTATTCAATCAGGCTCACAAATTCCTATTTTTTTTATTGCGGATTGAATCGAGAAATTGAGATATAACTCTTTGATATACTTTTTCTTAAGATTGAGTCTGACTGTCTAGTTGATTCTCTTGAAAGTATATTGGAGTTAGTCCATACAGATTGCTTAGCGAAATATTGGGTGAGGTTGTTAGACCCCCGCTTTTTCATATTTCATGTGTGTGTAACAAGCTAAGACCGTCTAACGGTGGAGAGATATTGCTTTGGTTTTTAGCAAACTTAGATTGAATCTTAAATCAGGATTTCATCTAAAGGTGAATATTTAATGCTTTGTTACTAAGCTATCTTAGCTTTGATTCTAAGCAAACCTTGATTTGAAAAACTATATAAGGGATAACTCTAGCAACTGGAAAACCTAATCCCAGCACTTTCCTGTGTCCTAGTTGCGACTAGAGTCGATTGTCCTTTAACCTAGGTTTTTCCAAAACCATTATAGGTTAACGACTTGAAGACTTCATTTGGGATTCGTGAAGCCAGATCCAACTATTTTCTCTGTAGTTGCGTATTTTGATCTTACTTGTTCTATCGTATTGAGTACAATCTTCTCTAAGATTTGCTCGAGATTTATCTCCGATATGTAAGATATAAAAAGTAATCACAAAGCTCTTTGTCTCATTCTTTGTGATTCCACAATAACTTCTTCTACTACCATATAGTTAAGTTATTGTGAGGTGATTGATATTTCTAGGCTGCTCTTTGGGAGTATAAGACCGGATTATCAATTGGTTCCTGTTCACCTTGATTTATCATAAGACGGAACAAAACTTCATAGTTACTTCTGTGGGAGACAGATTTATCTATCAGAATAGACTTATCTATGGGAGATAGATTTGTTTATAAGTCTTCGACTTTGGGTCAAAGCAACTCTTAGTTGTGGGTAAGATAAGCTAAGGGAATCAAGTGCGTAGAGTCCTGCTGGGATTCAGAGGCGTAAGGAACGTGACTATACCTTAATCGGTGTGAGACTTGGTTAGGTCTCAACTACATTCCAGTCCGAAGTTAACTTGTAGTAGGCTAGTGTCTGTAGCGGCTTAATACAGTGTGGTGTTCAAAACTGGACTAGGTCCCGGGGTTTTTCTGCATTTGCGGTTTCCTCGTTAACAAAACTTCTGGTGTCTGTGTTATTTCTTTTCCGTATTATATTTTATATAATTGAAATATCATAGGTTGTGCGTATTTCAATCAATTGGTAAATCCTACCGTGTTTGTTGGATAGAAATCGATTGAAGCTTGGGCATTGGTTTTTGATACCATCCAAGTTATTCTCATACCAATCGGTTCACGGATTCCATCCTGTTAATTTGTTGATTGATTTGAGAAAGAGATATAACTCTTGGATATCTTTCCTTGATTGAGTCTGACTGTCTAGTTAATTCTCTTGGAATTATATTGGAGTTAGTCCATACAGATTGCCGAACAAAATATTGGGTGTGGTTGTTAGACCCCCGTATTTTCAAGTGGCAAACAAAACTTTAAGTTTGTAGATGTGATTCTTGGATCCGGTGATCATAGTACGAGAATTGAGAGTGTCAGGAAAGATGAGAGAGTTACTTGTGTCAGGAATGTAAACAGAGAGAGGAAAAGCAGAAGTGATAGGTGAGGATGTAGGAGTAGAATAATTATTAGAAAGAGTGGACACATGATCAAGAAGGTTGTGGACATATCAAATTGACAGTCTGACACACTAGAGTAAGAAAAAACAGTCTCATAGAAAGTAACATGTTTAGAAACAAAAGTTTTGCCTGTAGATGGATTGAAACATCTGTAACCCTTTTGAGCTGCACTGTAGCCCAAGAATATATATTTAGCACTTCTAGGAGCTAACTTAGAAGATGCATATGGTTTGGGCCATGAAAAACAAAGACAACCAAAGCATTTGAAAAGATGAGGGTACCCAAATACACCACAATATTTTTGTTTCAACCTATAAGTCCTCTACCGAATGTGATCGTCTATGGAAAGAGTCGATACAATACGATAATTCGGTTCACACTTCGTATGATCGTCTATGGATACGACATCGAGACAATACAACAACAAGATAACTTGTGTTATTGACTATGGATACAAGATCGAGACAATACAACAACAAAGTGTGTTACTTGATAATAGGTTCGGAAATCACCAAACTCTATAGAATCACTATCAAGTAATGCGGAGTTAATGTACAAGTGTAATTTACTTTTAAGTATAATAAAAACAATTATAATCGCGGAATAGAAAAGTAAATGACACAACAAGATTTTGTTAATCGCAAATGCAGAAAAACCCCGGGACCTAGTCCAGTTTTGAATACTCTCAGAATTAAGCCGTTATACAAAATCTAATACCAACTTCGTATAATTCAGACAAAACAGACTACCCCTAGCTACTTAGTTCCCTCAGTATCCCTGCGCCTTCGACTTCTAGAGTCACGCACATGAATAACAAGTCCTTTGGATCGTATTCCAAACAACAAAGGAGAATCTGTTTGGTAACCACTCTAATCAATCTTGCTACAAGATATAGATGAGTCGTTGACAAAGGCTCTTCCGTTTAATCTAATAAACTCCTTTGTCTGGTTAGATCAATCTATCCAATAACTACCAAAGTAGTCAAGTTTAGATTCGAACTCAATCAATATAGATCTCAAAGAGAAATATAAAGAATACCGATCTCACGCAACTAATCAATCATATTAACTGATTCTAGTTGGATCCCAGCCGATCAAGGTTTGTGCACAAAATTCACAAGATACGGAAACTAATAAGAAATCTTCTTCGTCTTCAAATTTTCTTTTATTTTCGAAACCTGCACAACACCACTTGAATCTCTTATGATCAATCACGCACAGAACGAAGTCTGTTAACGATGGATTATCACAAGATGTCTTTAGATCTAACAACCGTTCTAAAGATCCCGTCGATACTTTGATCTAGTTTGAGTGAATCTTATATCAGAAGAGAAGTTTCTCAAGCATAAACAAACTAGGTGCAATCAAAGTTTCAACAACCGTTAGTCAATCAAATCAAATCAAATCAAAAACTAATAACACCGCAACTATCTAGTTTCCCACCAACGGTACTCGTAGAGCTTCTTGATCCTACAGAAGTTTTTAAACTAGCGGCCATAAGAGATTTCACCTAATTATGATATTTTCCTCTCCGAATAGACGGCTCCACCAGAAACAACAAGAAATGAAGTTTGCCTGGCTCTTTGGATAGTTTGCTAGAAATGCAAACTTAGGTATTTACAGACCAAGGATGTTTGGACACCAAGGAGTATCCAAAACCGAAAATATTCTCAAGATATGCAATGAATGGAAAAATTTGGTTTTCATAATTCCAATAAATGCTGGTCCAATATTTCCGAAATCTCTCAATAGAAAATCTCCAATTAGTAAATGCACATTACTAATTTTTATTTCTAGAGCTATGCATTAATTGTTGGTAATTAATGCATATAAAATCAAAAACCTTAATTAAAAGATTCTTAATTTATTTCGGCACAGGATCACCTTGAGTACCAAGGAATATCTTTGAACAATAAATGATAAGAGTTACTGTTCGTGTTCAAAGTATGTTGACATCTTTTCACTGCAAATTCTTATTTCATATTTACATGGATTTTCATTGTTGGAATCGGTTATACCACACTTCCAAAACAAGTTTAGAATTGGTTTGACAGTATTCCAAAACCACTATGTGATTGGTTATAACAAATCACAATGGTTAGTTGTGATCGGTCCTTCCAAGTCACATACATGGGTTCAAATCGGTTATACCTAAATATGGTACCTACATGTGATCGGTCACACCAGTTACCAGGACCGGTTACACCAATTACAAGGATCGGTTCCATCTACACATGGTATCTACTTTTGATCGGTCACACCAGTTACCAGGACCAGTTACACCAATTACAAGGATCGGTCACACAACTCTTATGATCAGTCACACCAATTACTAGGATCGGTCACACCAATTACAAGGATCGATCATACCATCACATGGTGATTACTTAGAATCGGTTACACCAATCACCAAGATACATAACCCGAGTTAAGATCGATTCTACCAACTCATACATATTGGTCATCCAAAAATATGCAATGAATAGCAAGACCAATAATCCTATTGATTTCCCTTTCGATTCACGAAACAAGTTCATGAATGTACTTCCTTTAAACAAATGTAAAACATTGTTTCCTAGGATAAAATCTTCACTATAACCCATACAAATAATCATAACAATATATACAAGATTATGTCGATGTCATATCTACGAAGTTCAGAAGATAAGCGTTATACTTCGTAGTCTAATTCCTTAATACTATGATCATACTATTATGATCATGTCACATCACTAGAGTATAATATATAATATATACAGCTTCGCAGTTATGTTTTCAATATGCACGACTTGAAAGATACGTTGGGAATGAAACAATTTCAAGTCAGTATTACTAACCTCAAGTGGAAGGATGATGTCGTCGTTGTAGTTCGTTACTTCTTTGCATTCTTCAGGTCTTTGGAGTAATACTTGTATGTCTTAACATTCCTAGACTTTCTAGTCTAACCTAAACGAAGTTGACTCTAGTATTTAATTAAGCGACTCTAGATGGGTTTTGATACTAAAATATGACAACCAAACTCGACATACCGAAGCTTGGTGAGTTCAACCGAGCTATGCTCTAACAAAATTTAAGAAAAGAATAATCAGGAGGCTTATGAAAAAGTTTCTCAAATGATGACTGAAAAGAGATTGACTTTGAAGAGACGAGGGTACCCAAATACACCACAATCCATAAAATGTTCCCTTATTCTTGTAATAAGATCTCTCTTGTAGATGAAGCCAAGAAACTGCGAAAAATACTTCCTCAGTTTCCTATGCCGCATGTCAGACAAAGGTATATCCTAACGGCAGTTCCTAAATGCAATCTATATTTAAATTTTCGAGCAGCGATACATAACTGTCAAATATAAAGGACGAAGATACAATCTTGAAGGATTAAGTACTCAAGTCACAAAAACTCAGATTACTTTTCTGAACCAGAAAGATTTGATCCAACAAGAGATTTCAAGGTGACAAACCAGCACCATACACATGTATACCATTTGGAGGACCACATTTATTCCCAGGAAAAGAGTCGACCAAATAGTTGACCATTTCCAAAGCCTGCTCAATGCTCATGGTCTTCCTACTTCAAGATGAGATTGTTTAGAGTACGGACTAAAGGATTTGTATTTGATGTGTGCTTGTGCATCGAGTAAAAAATAAATTTGAACAAAAAAATAAATAAATAGAAGTGTGGGATCTTAAACAAATTTGTGAATGTAATATTCCACACACATTATGGATGCTCTTAACAAGATATTTTTTAGCAAATTTTGGAAAAGCATACGTCCAATTGAAGTATGAATATATGAACTGAGACGGCATTACTTTTGGCACCGAAATCAAACCCTACAATATTCTAGTGCAACTACTATAGTCATTTTATTCATTTGATAATAGACATTTCTATTAATATACCCTCTAAAACAGGCGACAACTAAAACTAACAGAATACTGAATTGTAAACAGTATAAATGATTTGTCAGGTAAAACCTAAAACCTATAACTTTACAGTTTTTTTCCTCTACTCTTATACATTATAATATACACCATTAACACCCCTGAGAAGCAAGGTTGGGCTTTCTATAACCTGTTGACATCAAAACCGTCAATTTCAGCATGCCTTGCTGGCATAGCCTCGCTGGGTTCCTGAACACCATTACTTTTGTATTATTCAAACCTAACAAAGCAACATGCAAGATGCTGAAACATTCCCCCTTTTTCACTGCAAATTGCAGTTCCCTTGGTGATATATTAAACCAGTCCTTTATTGGACACCTGGTTGCTTTAACCTTGATATATTCTCTGTAGTATCCATCCTTTCCGAGAACAATATCATACGGTGAACCCGTCTCTGTTTCTCTATTCACCCAATTAACTACTTCCTCCCCAAGCTTTTCTACCAGGTACTTGAAAGCTACAAACTCTCCTAACCTCCCAGTTACAGCTGTTTGGTGCTCATTGGGTGTACTAAAAGGAAGCGGATCTTTCTCATTTAATGCTACTTCCGAAGAACTACAGCCTGCGCTTTCTGTCTTAATACCACCAAGTTGTAAACCTTCCAGAGCCTTAGGTTCTTGTAGACTTGCCTCTATGTTTGCTACTGTATCATCTAGGATAATACAATCGAAACCAACTCCAATAGGAATCCCATGCTTATCAGTGTATGATGTCATAACAGGTTTTCCTTTTTTCTGACAATAACTTTCATTTGCTTTGTTGTTGGATGATAGACTTGCAATTGGCTCATTTGCTGGAGCAGGAGAACAATTTGAATCAACTCGCTTTCTTTTGGACTTCGACTATTTCTTTCCGTTTACCATACCTGAGGAACAAACTGTTTGTGAAATCTCAAAATCTTCCTTGGGTGGAGATAATAATGAAAGAGACCAAATAGTTCATCATCAGGAAGTTTCGAGATATTATGGCTATTTACAACAAAGAAATCTATTTGCTTTTCGGTGCAGCCTGATTCAGCCATAGATGCAATCATGTGAAGGAAATTAGCAAGGTATAATTCAGGGATTCCAGGGTAGAATAGGCGAGAAAGTTCTAGGAATATCGAGTGAGAGTCTGTTAGGGTTCTAGACCAAAACACAAAAGTCTCCAACAAAAGTCGGAGGCATTCACTAAATTCCTAGAATTCAAGGCGTTGACAGAGAAGCAAAGTGGCCATCAATTAAAAGTATTCCGTACAGACCGTGGTGGAGAATTTACTTCAAATGAATTCATCAACTACTGCAAAGAAAATGGAATTAAAAAGGAGCTCACCGTCCGATACACTCCACAACAAAACGGCGTCGCGGAAAGAAAAAATCGTACGATTGTGGAAATGGCTCGTAGCATGCTAAAAGCAAGGAAGCTACCCAACACTTACTGGGCTGAAGCAGTCAACACGGCAGTTTACATCCTCAATCGTTCGCCAACAAAAGCAGTCATCAACAAAACTCCATATGAAGCTTGGCATAAGAAAAAGCCTAAGGTAACTTCATTTATAATTTTTGGTTGTGTCGCATATTCGCATATTCCATCCCAACATAGAGAAAAATTCGATGAAAAAGGAGAAAAGCTTATATTCATCGGATACAGTGAAGAATCCAAAGCCTATAGACTTCTAAAGCCAGATACCAAGGAACTGGTAATTTCAAGAGATGTTATCTTTGATGAATTCAAAGCTTGGGATTGGAATGATAAACCAAACAACCACGAGTTGCCACTACCCATTGAAGAAGAGACAGATCAGCCACGTCAGGAAGAAAGTACTCCACCAGTAAGCCCGAGATCTCCTAGTCCAACACAACAAAGTCCAAGCTCGTCGGAAGCAAGTGCCCGACCTAAAAAGGTGCGTTCCCTAAGAGATATTTATGATACTTCTAATGTTGCATTTACAGCAATAGAGCCACAAAAATATGTTGAAGTGGCAAAAGAAGAAAAGTGGAGGAACGCTACGAAAAAAGAAATACAACAAATTAAGAAAAACAAGAAATGGGAGCGTATTAACCAACCAAGTGACAAAGAAAAAATTGGTCGAAAATCGGCGTATAAGAAAAATAACAAAAACGACTCGGTTCAAAATCACAAGGAAAGATTAGCGGCGAAAGGACATTCCCAACAACAAAGAATTAATTATAATGAGATATTTATTCCAGCCGCTCAAATGGAAAAGAAAAATGAAAGCCCACCAAGCAGACGAGCTCCCGCATTTCTAAAAAGAATTCAACATCACAAATTAAGAGGGGGTGTTAAAGATAATAGTTAATTTGTGATTGTTAAATCTAAAATAATCTAGATTATCTAGCTAGGAGAAGATGATAAACTCCCATGGGCTCGTCTCCATGTATCGGCCCAGTCCAGAGAAATCTAGGCTCTTCTCCTTTAGTTACAAATAAACTACATAAACTTTAGTTTGGTCGGTTGTAGACTCTAGAGTGTTCTGTGTCTCTAGGTCCCTCGGTCATGGTCTAGAAAATTCTGTTCTAGGCTACTATTAGCATAGCCGGCAAATGTTGTCTAAAAAGTTTCATTTCTAGAATTTTCTGTTAATGCCTATAAATAGGCAACGGATGGTTCATTTGTAATCAATCCAAAACTCAAGTGAGTAAACAGGTTAGTGAGAGTGAGATCTAATAAGTAAGTCAAGTGACTGCTAGTGTATACAGTGAGCCAAAGTGCTACACTACAATTCATAATTAATCAAAGCCTCCTCTTTCAATTAAACGGACTTCTTTCCCGAATCATTTCCATAAACCCATCATACTTCCGCATTGCGCCAACAAATTTGGTATCAAAGAAAACCCAACCCAATAATCCAAAAACTCTACCCATGCTAATTAATCAAAGTATTCAAGGTTTCAATTATGCCCAAAGTTTAATTCCAATTTTTGACGGTGAGAGTTATGATTATTGGAGTCTACAAATGAAGACTTTGTTCATTTCACAAGACCTATGGGATCTTGTAGAAGAAGGTTATGTGGTACCTGAGTCGGCAGCAATTCCGTCAATAGTGACTGACGCACATAAAAGGACTATAAGGAAAATAAGAAGAAAGATGCTAAAGCACTACTGTTCATACAACAAGAGGTAAGCAAAGCTATTTTTCCTCGAATTTCGGTGGCAAAAACTTCGAAGGATGCCTGGAATATTCTCAAAGTAGAATTCTAGGTTCAGAAAAGGTTATCTCCATTAAACTACAAAATTTATGGCGAGATTTTGACAATTTACTTATGAAAGAAAATGAGACTATCCAGAATTTCTTTTCAAGAGTTATTGGTATAGTAAATCAAATTAGTAGTTATGGAGATACCATTGAAAACAAAAGAGTTGTAGAAAAGATTTTAAGAAGCTTACCATTCAAATTCGACCATATCGTCGCTGCCATTGAGGAGTCAAAAAACTTATCGACTCTATCGGTACATGAATTAATGGGTTCACAAGAGGCTCATGAAAAAAGAATAAATAGGTTCGCGGAGCAACCGTTGGAGCAGGCGTTTCAATCAAAAATAAATTTCAGTGAAAAGAAAAATACGGAAGCCAGAAAAGAAAGCTCCAGAGGGGGATCATCATCAACATCACCTCACGAGAAAGGGTCGATATCAAATCAAGCGCCCAGAAATTTCTACCACGGACGTGGAAAAGGAGGTTATAGAAACAACAACAAAAGGTACGGAAGAAATTACCCCTCAAATCTCCGTTGTAATGTCTGCAAAAAGTTTGGCCATGCAACTGAAAATTGCAAGTACAAGTGCACCAAGTGTGATAAATTAAATCACATGGAAAAAGATTGTTGGCTCAATGAAGCTAACTATACCGAGAAAAATGATTTTCAAAATCAAGTATTTTATTCCTGCCTCACCTCGCAACAAGAAGCGCAAGGTATATGGTATGTCGACAACGGATGCAGCAGCCATATGATAGGAAACAAAGAATATTTCGTAAATTTGAGGAGAAAGAGATTCCACCGGTCAAACTCGGAGATGGAAAGTTCCAGAATGTTGAAGGAAGAGGAGCTATATCCGTACGTACGAGGTCAGGTAAAACTCGATACATATCTGATGTTCTTTATGTTCCTGGCCTAACTCAAAACTTATTAAGTTTTGGACAACTTATAAGAAAAGGTACTCACAACATTTCGAAGACGGAGAATGCACAATTTATGATAAAATTAATAAGCAATTGGTGGCAAAAGTAAAAATGTAGAATTTTTTTTTTCCTCTATCTATGCCGTCAATTGGAAATTGTGCAATGAGTACCAATCATATAGATGAATGCAAGTTCTGGCATTTGAGATACGGGCATCTCAACTACAGATCCTTGAAGGTTCTAAAATCAAAGAGAATGGTAATTGGTCTTCCTAATATCAGCGGTGGAGATAAAATATGTGAAGGTTGTATTCTTGGAAAGTTTCATAGACTTCCATTTACAAATAAATCTTGGAGAGCATTGATGCCACTAGATTGTAATAAAACTTGAAAAGGTCCCTTAACAAATTCTGCTGCACCATCAACTTGAAAATACAAAATTTTGGTTGAAAACAAATTTTCTGTGTGAGTTTTGAAATGTTGAAAACATTGTGCAGCATCAAATTTCAGTTCCATTGGATAAATCCAATGAAACCTACTAAAATCATCAACAAACAGAATATAGTATCTATAACCATGAAGAGAAGGAATTTTAGGTCCCCAAACATCACAATGTATTAAAGCTAGAGGTTTTTGTTCATGAGACAAAGACATTTGAAAAGGTAACTTTTTGCTTCTAGCAAGCTGACAAGGATGACATAAAGTTGAAGGAATATAAGTACTTAAAACAATTTTATTATCAGAATAAAGTTTCTTTAAAATCTGAGTAGATGGATGACCTAGTCTATCATGCCAAATATTTGAAGATGCAGACAAAGTTGCCGAAAACGAATACTGAGAATGAGGCATATTAAGAATAGGATACAAGTTATTGACTACTTTTCCATGAGCAAGCAAAGCATCAGTATGCAAATCTCTAATTTCATAACCATATGGATAAAACTTGAAATAACAAGAATTATCTCTAGTAAATCTTGTTACTGATAGTAAATTGTGTTTCATATCAGGGACTACTAAAACTTTATTCAATCTAAAACTGTTGGCAGATGTAATAAGATTTAAAGTACCTACTGAAGTAATAACAAGTGCCTTATACCATTGCCAACTTGAACTTGATCCTTCCCTTTATAGTTTGAAGTATGTTGTAGCAAAGTTTCATCTCCAGTCATATGTGCAGTTTCTCCAGAATCAGATATATACAATGAGAAGCAGTTGATGTAGAAGGATCATAATAAGGACCATCTTTATTTAAAGTAGTAAAAGCCTGTTGAGAAGAACCATGCTGTTCTTCATTGGCAGAATTAGTAAAAGTTGGTGGATGATATCTGAAATAACATCTGCTAGCATAATGTCCGTGTTGGGGAAAGCATGGTTATTTGATGTTGGCGCAGTTCGTAGAAGTCGAGATGGATCGTATGAATTTATGTGGGGAAGTACGAAATTAATTCTTATACCAAATCTTAGACCTTCAAAAGGAGATGAAGATGTAGATCCAAAGACTTTGTGCCCAAGGGTTGATGAACTGGTCTTGCAAGGGCAGACAAACAACGAAAATGAAGCAATGGTTAATAAGCCTTTACAAGGGAATACATGTGACTGTATGTTGGCCCCAAAGCAAGTCGAGATTGGCGTTTCTGACAGGGATGGCGTGCTGGTTTCAGCGAATCAGTCGATGATAATGGTTGATGGTTATTCTGTTCCCTATGATTATGTGGATCTATTTAAAGTGCAACCAGTCTCTTATGGGTGTTGTTACGCTGGTGTTCAAAAGTTGCTACGGGAGTTTATGCACCCCAAAAGAAAAACCAAGCTATATGGGAGATATGAGTCAAGTTCTAATGCAAATTCAAATTCGTTTTGCGAGCACTTGGTGATCCGATGCATAACTCGAAATCAAGCTGTTTCAAAGGATGTGGGAATATTAAGATAATTTCTTCAACTTTTCATTTCCAGTATAAACTCGAGACGAGTTTTGTCGCAACAAGGGAGCCTGATACGGGACGTATTTAGGATCTTTGTCATGAGTCTTGGACCGAGTCCATGTTATCTGTTTAGTCATATCAATTGTTAGGATTTGTTATATTTCTGTTAGATGGTTAGGATAAACTTCATACGTATTTGAAGTTCCGTTCAGTCAAGGGTTTATTAGGGTTTAGTTAAACTATAAATATCTATCGTACTAGTCATTGTAAGGTAGCTTGCGAGCTCGTCTATTGAATTATTATTAACCAGTTGGTTGTTATTTGGGTTAAACTCCATTGTTACTTTCTTTAGCTTTTAGATTAGAGTTTGCTCCTGGATTGGAGTGTTTTATCGGTTACTTTAAGGAGTGGATTCTCCTTGTTTTCAAATCGCTTCCGTGTGCCATATCAAAATCTTAATAATTCTAAGATATGCATGTCACTGTCAGTATGTGTCGAAAAGTAGTTCTAACAACATCATGCACACCAGAACGGGTTCGCAGCTAGTCTTATATCTTTTGAACTTTTTATATTCGTCGTTGAGTTGTTTCTAGTTATCCATAATGCATGAATGGCACGATTTTTAGTTGTGCATGAATTCCAAACTTCTCATGGAGAGTATTCACATTTATATTCTCTTGACATGTGATTTACATAATAGTTTATGTTTCTGAATACATTAAAAAGATCAAGCCGATATTACTAGTGTTATACAATGGTAAAGTTATTATCTAGCATTCTTCTTTTTAGTTCTTTTTAATGTAGCATTCTGCATCAATAAAGTAAACAGAGAAAGTAATAAAGTGGAAAAATTAAAAAACAAAATAATAATAAAAAAGATCAAAGTCAAAAAAACAAACAAAAAAAAAACATGTTTGTTTACATCAGACTCGTGATCTGTATCTGAGTCAACCCTGACTCGTCGCGAGTCATATATTAGATTGTTTGTTTTGTATTTTGAGTCAGATTAGACTCGACCCTTGATTCAGACTCGTTTGAGTCATGTAACAAAGTACCCCTGACTCCTTGCAAGTCACTGACTCACATATTTTTGAGTTAGTTGGGTCGAATCTGACTCACAAAACAAACATATTGAGTCAGATCTGACTTATTCAGTTGATTTCTATGAGATCCAGAAGAGTCAGTTGAGTTAGGTCCAAACGAGTCAGCAATAAATAAATAAGGTGCAAGACTGCAAGTCAATGACCGAATTCCCTAAGGACCACCGACCTCTTATATTTTTTCTCATTCTAGTAGTCCTTTTTATTTTCACTTCACTTCACTTCACTGAATATTTTATTTTCCTCAAATATTAACCAAACCATGGCGAATCAGAAACACTAGCTCCAGCTTCAAATTCTAGGATTTTTTCCTTTTTCAAATCAAATTCTAGCTTTTTTGAAATCCAATCAAATGAGGAGGTACGAATCTGTCATTCAATGTCTCAACAGTTCATTAGATCTGATCTCATCTCATCCAAGTCAGTGAAGTGAAGTGAAAATAAAAAGGAGTCTGGAAATGTTTATAAAATCGCACGATTTGCGATTCAAAGCCTACGACTCGATTAAAAAATTCTTAAAACGATTCAAAGCGCATATGGAAACGTTTTTCCCAAAAAGCGTACGATGTAGATTTTAAACCGTAGATTCTCTTTAAAAGTGTGATTCACAGTTTTGATTACTTTCCTTTTTTTTAATTAGAAAAACTCGTGTATAGGGGTAAAAAGGGGTCAATACAAATCCGCATTACATTTCCTCTTCACTCCTTTCGTCTTCCTTTCTAGGGTTCCAAAAAAATCCACTCTCTGGAGTCTGGATCAAAGAAATCCCCTAAAATAATCCAACTTCTTCTTTCATCATTAGTTCATTACCATTCTAATATCGAGATCAAAGAATCCCCCAAACCAATCAAAGATCAAGTTAGTGGAGTTATTTGAATGGTTTATATTGAAATCAAAAGATTAAATCACTGAAATCATGTAAGTCACTTTACGCGGTGAAATCAGTACAAAGTGCTAATGTATTTGTAGTGCTTGGTTTAGTTAGTCACTGTACACGGTGATTGAAATCATAATCATGTATTTAGTGATCTTTGTTTGAAATTGTGTATCTTAATTGATTTTTTTGTTTTTGTTTTTTTTTTCAAAATTGGGTTCCTAAGAGAAGTGGTTTTCATGGGAATTGATTTCTAATAATATGTTTTTCAATTTTTTTTTTTAATTTATTAGTTTAATTCCCGTGTAGTTCATTGAATTTATGCATGTCTAGTTATGTTCATTGAATTCTTTCCTTTTTAAGTACCAAGCAGAAACAATCAAAGATTTCTTTTGGTGGTTCGAAGTAACCAGTTGATCCAACTTGGGAACACTGTAAGGTAGTAAACGCTGGTAATAATAATGTATTAACAGTGTAAGGTTAGTTCGACTTCGGATTTTGGGGATAGTTAGACTTAAATGAAGCTTATATTTATGGATGTTATTTGTTCTTATGTGTATATTTATATATATGTAATTTTTTCTCAATTCATATAAAAAATTGACTATGAATCTTCGATTCGCGATTCAATATACGATTCGTTTCATAAAGTATTTGCTTTTGTTTTTCAGGGCTGGAAATGTATTTGGGAGGAGAGGAAATCGACAGCTTAAACAACTCTGGGGACTTCGCGGATTATTGGAACGATTATCTGTTGCACTCATTGTTCTTTTGATCTGTTGCATTTCTCTTTTCACTGCTTTCAAGAGTACCAGTAATCTCTCAGGAATCCGCTCCGGTGTAAGTTCTCTATCTCACTCTTTTACCCATTTCTGTTTCAGTTTGCATTCATACCCATTTCTCCCTAGATATTTAGCAGAAAATGTTATGATTACTTAGTCATTATGAATCAAATTGTTGTTGTATAGTGTGTTGGACACAATCTTAATGATTTGAAATATAGGGGATGATTATGATGATATGAATGGGAACCTATTTTCGTTTTTTTTTTAATGACTCTAACACTAGATTAGACGAGATCACTGGAAAATGTTAAGATTACTTAGTAGTATAGAAGTTATGCTAAACAGTAAATGGACATGCCACATTCCATTTTTGCATAAACCTATCCTGTTTGGAGAAAATGCAATGTATCGTTATATGTAATTTGACTAAATACCCTTTTATCCTGTGGTGTGTTCATTAAGAACAGAAATTCAGTGAAGATTATGGGTTACTAAATTGATGTAACAATGAAGCTGAATAGAATGACCTAGGTGTAAACCTTGTTAACCACTAAACCTGTCCGCTTATTGAAATAAGAAGTTCATGAACCATACTGTGATTTAGCTAATTACTTTTCATCTGTTTTTCTGTTTGTTGTTCTAAACGAGTTTTGAGCTTGACAAATGTGACCATAATCAGAAACCAATTAGCGTGGATGAACTATGGGAAACTGCTGCATCTGGTGGTTGGAGACCATCATCTGCTCCGCGATCTGACTGGCCTTGTATGTTACGTAGTTCCTTTTAACCCCTTTGTAGAATTTTCTGTTTATCGTATCATAGGAAAACTGTCAATATGTGTTTTCTTGAGTTATTAACAGGAATATAACATGTTTATAGAGCCCCAATCTCTAAATCAATCTGTTTGTTTTCTTGTGGCAGCCCCTCCAGTTGAGACTAATGGTTATTTGCGTGTCCGTTGCAATGGTGGTTTGAATCAACAAAGAACTGCGGTTTGTGTTTGCCTTGTTTACGCCTTACAGCTTTTAGAATACTTGTTTTCCTTAATCACTTTAATGTGGATATTTAACGACTTGGATGTATAATCTTCTGAATCAATAGTTTTTTTTATACTCATATCTATACTAGACAATCACTCAACTCGGCATGCCATGGCCTGCCATTAGATGGTCAAGGTATATGTACCCAACCATTTACTTGAATGTGGCTCACCTCGGCAGGTCATGACTCATGAGTTGTGACTTACATGGACAAGGCATGACATGTCCAACCATGGTAAGCCCATGGCTCTCTTTCTTAAGCCATTGGTTGGTCAATCATTGCTATTTCAAATGTGTCTCTGCTTTTGTATAATTATAGGACAAATTTGTAAGCAAACACATTGGCCAAAAATGTAAAATGACACTGAACAGTCAGACATGAATCACATAATATGCATGTGCAAACTAGATAATATGCTGCAACTTGTATGCTGTAAATGCGTAAGTGAGTGTTGTATTATATTGGTAAATTTTTTAATGATTCATACCCCAGAATCTAAAAGTTTGGTGATCGGTTATTTATTCAGTTATATTTGAAAAACCGTTTTCTTCATGCATTTATGTCTGTATCATATGATTAATTATTTATTTTTTTCATTTTGACATTATAGATATGTAATGCAGTTCTTGCTGCACGGATCATGAATGCAACACTAGTATTGCCAGAGTTGGATGCAAATGCTTACTGGAATGATAATAGGTACCAGATCCCTAACCTGTACTACATTTGTCAAATTGATGTAGTTCGATCTATTTGTTATCTAATCTGATAGACAATATTAGCATGTTTGATCCATGCATGATAGCCTATTGGTGCCTTTCTTTTTAATTCCAAGAGTTATTGTTGGAGTGTTCTATGAGTGTGTTTATAGGTAAAACTGGTCTTGAGTTTAAGAAAATAGCCTGTGTAGTACACCCAACGGAAAGCACCGTTTTTCTGTTCTTTTCATATATATTGTTCAAAACAGTGTAAAGTGCGGGACATTCCTTCTCATGTACAAGGTTACGGCAATTGTTATGATGACAATTTATGTGTCTAAAGACAATGTGTTTCAGGACTGAAAAAGAGTATTCTCTTTCTTTTCAACCATTTCAGTGTTAATATTGAATACAATTTTAATGACACTTTATTTGCATCCAGTGGTTTCCATGGAATCTACGATGTTGAGCATTTCATCAAATCACTAAGGTATGACGTGCGTATTGTGGAAACCCTTCCTGAAATTAGCAAGCATGAAAAATCCAAGAAGTTGAAAGCACATCAGGTGAGAAAGAGATAACATTCAGTGTGATTATGAATGCTTTAAAGTTGTATTTAGCCCTGTCCTTTAGGTTCTCAAATTCTTGCCTTTTTCTGAATTGTCCCTTTCAGATTCGCCCCCCTAGAGATGCTCCTGTTAGTTGGTACAAAACAGTTGCTTTAAAAGCGATGAAGGAACACGGTGCCATTTACCTCACCCCCTTTTCACATCGTTTGGAAGAAGAGATCGACAATGCTGAGTATCAGAGGCTGAGATGCAGAGTTAATTATCACGCCCTTCGGTTTAAGCCTCAAATTATGAAGCTCAGTCAGGCGATAGTCAGCAAACTCCGCTCGCAGGGCCACTTCATGTCAATACATCTTCGGTTTGAGATGGATATGCTTTCATTTGCTGGGTAAGTTTTCGTCTTATTAATTTTAGTATTCATCTTCATGGAATGGTTTGGCTCTGTACGTTAGAACACTCTGTATAATAATTGTGGGTCCTAAACATATACGTTAGAACACATGTATATAATAATTGTGGATCAATTGTATAATACTCTTTCATCCATTTTTCTCAGGGACCTCTATGTTTTCAGGACAGTGGAAAGAAGTAATCATCACACTAGACTTCTCCTTTATACTCCATAGATATGATTTTCTAGATAATATAGAATAGCGCTTTCTTCCTTGACAAATAGGTTCTTGCTCTTTGTATCAATGACGCGATGTGCTTTGCTTGAATTGCGCTTATCACCTGATTTTGCAAAATTAGTCCAATTTTGTGCAATTGATCATACCACTATACCACTATGTCAATCGAGATATGGAGTCAGTGTGCATTTCTGTTCAACATCCTTAAAATATGAGCTCATTACCAGCATTTGGGTTCTGTTGGAGATATTATTTTATTTATTTTTTAATTTTTTAATTTTTTTTTTTTTTTTTTTTTTTTTTGATAAATAGATTTTTATTGATGCCAACAACAATTCGTCTTTCTAACCATCTCATATTTGTGCAAAATTGCAGGTGCTTTGATATCTTTACACCTGCAGAACAGAAAATATTAAAGAAATACAGAGAAGAAAATTTTGCACCGAAAGAACTCGTTTACGATGAAAGAAGGGCTATTGGGAAATGTCCGTTAACTCCAGAAGAGGCAAGTCTTTGTAGTCATCCTTACCATGAGATTCTATCAACTTGAAATTTTAGTATTGTGCATTCTTTTGCTTCAATAGGTTAGAAGTGTGGATGCAGATAACATGCTCCAATCGAGTGCTAATACAATTTTTTTCTTTCTTTTTGCCACCTTAGTTACGGCATGCAGTCTTGAGCCTCCAGTAGTTATTTTCAAGTTAAATTAGATTATCCATTGTAGTTCTGTTGATTTATGTTCTTACACATCTACTTATCAACCAATATTTCCCAGTCCACTGATATATTCGCCTCAAGTTCGCTGGGAGGCTCTCCCATAGGTTGCCACAAGGTCTGTGAAGACTTGTTCTTTTGGATATATGCAGTAACAGTATTATTTTGGGATGTAGTTTATTGCTAATCAACTATTGTGTGACAAAACTTGGTAAATTTTTACAGTACGCCACCAGAGAAAACCTAGTTTAAATTATCACACACTTGTTTGATATTGTCATCATCATATAATGTCTTTTCAATGTTGTCTACCTCTCTTATTGAGATTGCCTGAAACTTCAATGTTTGTTTGCTTGTTTTGGTAACTGCATTTTAAAGGCGCTTTTTTCTGCAGGTAGGTCTCATCTTACGTGCAATGGGATTTGATAACTCTACCCGCATTTACCTTGCTGTTGGCGAGCTTTTTGGCGGGGATAGATTCATGAAGCCATTTAGAGCGCTATTTCCTCACCTTGCAAACCACAATACCATGGGACTCTCAGCAGATGAACTAGCAGAGGGTACTCATGGGATGTTAGGCTCCGCAGTGGATTACATGGTTTGTCTTTTATCAGACATTTTCTTGCCTACTTATGACGGTCCAAGCAACTTCGCCAACAACGTCATGGGGCATCGATTGTACTACGGATTTCGGACTATCATCCAGCCTGACAGAAAGGCTCTTGCCCGTATTTTTATCAAGAGGGAGAAAGGTCAGACAGCTGATTTCGAAGAATCGGTTAGACAGGTGATGTACAACAGACCATTTGGAGGACCCCACAAAAGGATCCCTCCAGAATCATTCTATATAAATTCGTGGCCCGAGTGTTTCTGCCAAATGAACCCGAAAAATACAGCTGATAAATGCCCACCTGAAAATGTAGTTGAGAATCTAAACAGCAGGCTTCAGAGTGAAGAAGGTATGAGGTCGTCAAATATGACAGATGGTTGAGGATGCAGATTATGATGTGAAATTTGTTGTGGCTGGTATGGTATAATCGGTTGGCGGTTGATTTTATGGGAAGGGCAACACCTCTGCATCGATCACTTTCTGCAGCCCTTTGTACTTTTTAAAATTTAACACAATGATTAGATTAGGTATTTGGAAATATAATGAGCAACCAAGTTTGGCTGTAATGTAAAAAAAAAGATCGTGGATCTGTAACCTCCATTCTTTCTATTAGGTTGTGATGACATTTGTTCTTATGTTGTGCGGGTAAGTACAATCTGTCTTGTCCTTAGAAAAGAGATTTGGTTCATTTCTTATTTGAGTATTCTTCACAGTTCGAAGTACGAAAATTTAGTATGGACATTCTTCTAGATTCTTTTCCCACTATTAATCTTGATAAATGCTCAACTGCTAATGAGGCAGAATAGAAGTGAGCTCGGTGGTACGTCTTCTTTTTATGTTGCGAAACTGCAATCTACTTTGGGTGTTTGTTAATTACTTGTTGTGCACAGTGCTTTTTTGACACACCGGGGTTGATGTTAAGGAGTAGCGGACATCCTTGTAAAACAGATGTAGGAGTTTGGGTTGAAAGCTCCTGGAGCTCAGTTAATCTGTATGATGTGCTTATGGTTGTTTTTGACGTCTACAGACATCTTTCCAAGTAAGATATGAATGCATTTTTTAGTTTTCTATCTCATGACTGGGTATTATACTCTGAATCATGGACTAATTCTTAAATTTCATATGTAGGCCTGACAAGAGGGTGATAAGATTGATCAACCACGTAGGAGCTCAGGTACATCCAAAACAGAAGCGGGTATTGTGCATGAATAAGGTTGATTTAGTTGAGAATAAAAAAGATTTGTTGAAGGTCGCCAAGGAATTTGGAGATCTTCCTGGTTATGAGAGGTTCGGCTTACTATTATGTTTGATAATGAATTTTATGTGGAATGCGAATCTTCTACTTACGATTTATTCTCTAATTTTTCTTTTAATCCTCATACGTATTGATATTTTATGATTTCTGGGCTCAAAGGTTTGGGGGTTAAAGATCTTACTAAATATTTGATGGGGCAGGCATGTACCCACTTTCTGATCTCATTATTACAAATTAATAAACTGTTTGTAGATCTAACAGTACTGGATTTGGTACTCATGTAATCATATAAAAGCATCAGGTTACATCCATCATAGAGTCGTAAAAAATGGCATCGTAGTGAAAGGTCAATACAAGAACCTCTGCGGTATCATTAGCAATGAATGTTATAGAATATGACTTTAAATTGTTTTATTATCCCAATTTAATTGGTGATAGCATATTGTGCTTAGCAGTCACATAGGAGCTCTCTAAGTATTTACTGCTTCCTGCCGTTAACTTCAAAAAGTGGCAAGATAATTACTTGCTGTGTGGGCCGGACATTTTCTCGAGTGCTATTAGTGCATAAAGACGAAGGAAACTAAAGTACCGCAACCTCATGCATGCATCTAATAGCTTCCATATAGAAAATGTTAATAGAAGTTATCCTGAAAGTCAATTGGGAAAATGACATCTGTGGACTAGATTGTTGTCTGCTCTAAGTGCCATAGGAAGAATTTACGCAGAATAGTTTTGTTATGTGATGTTATTGCACTTCAGTCCGTTTTCTATTGTTGTACATGTGGTTATGGTCAAGAATATGTTTGGCAATTTTTTTTTATTTTTTTTTCAAGTACTTCTTTCTAAAAACCTTGGTCTATTGTAGTTTCTTTGAATAAGTTGGGATTTTCCGTTCTGAACCAATTACCCTGAAAGGGTTGATGTTAACCTTGTGCATGCAGTCAATTGGATATATTACTCCAAGACCTTCGTTTTCTTAGAAAACTCTTCAGTATGTATCATTCAACATCATTAAAATCACATTGGGTGGATGTTTTTGTAATCTTCATGTCTAAACCTTTCAGTGCTTATCATGATTAGGCAGTTAAAAGACCGTGGGAAGAAGATCCTACTGCTATGACTGAAGATATTATGAAAAGTATATCATTAGAAGTTGTGCGTGAAAAGTTGCTAGACCATATTCACCAGGTATTGATTATGTTCTTTCCATGTAATTTAAAGGTACAGTTACGCCTTGGGCGCGAGCTCCTCATAACATTTTCTTTTTTCCTCTCAGGAAATTCCTTATACTCTAGAGCATCGCTTGATCGACTGGAAGGATTTGAAAGATGGTTCTCTTAGGATTGAGCAGCATTTGATTGTTTCTAAACCAAGTCAGCGCAGAATAATTATCGGAAAGAAAGGCTCCAAAATAGGGTAATCTAACTTACGACTAATCCCTTATTCTTCGCCCAGATTGATTCATGTGTCCTTGCTCTCTTTCAAGCTAATTTTGAGACAACAAAAGTACCAGGATTTTAAAAGGAACATAATTGTGGCATAAGTATGTTCTACGGTACTGTATATTTTTGAGTGGGGGGTTCCCGTTTTTTTTTTTACCTAATCCTAACATGATGACCTCTTCAATTGTTTACTTAATATTCTTCGACATCAAACATAGGCCAAAAATGCAATACTCTTCCAAAGAACATATGCAATGCGGGTGAACACTACTAGGGTATATACATAGTTCTGCTTGAATGGATGTGGTTAATTTGTCGTCCAATCTAGTTATTTTACTCTGAGCTTTGTTGATTGGACTCCGTGCGTAAGTACCAAATGGTAGACGCTCCAGTCTTACTTGTTTGACTGAATTGTTCCTGGATTGTTCCTTATACCTTTTCTCTTTATTATGCTTGCTACAGTTGGTATTGGTTAATATTGGCGTGATGCAAGTATGAGAAATTTCTTTGTTTTGTAGTTTCATCATTTGGTTTCGGTTACGGGCTGTGAATTTTTTCATGTTATAGAAGTGCTGAATGTTTAGGCTTTTGGTGTTTTGATTTATGAAGTCTCAATGCAAATCAACAGTCAGAATCTAACAATTTCCTCCCTTCAAACGATGGCATGTCTTGCATTTATATTATATAAACACTCACCTGATACTAAACATGGCCAAATTTGAGAAAAATCTAGTATACTGCATACCTATACTGCTTGGGATGGATTTTTTGGGCAACTGAACTGAGATCCATATTCAAGAAGGCTGTACATCTCATTATCCAAGTCAGAGTCACTTGACAGAGTGTTGGATATGTTGACGGGTCTGTCAAATCTAGATGCTTGACAAGTGCGTTATCTAGCCTTATCCTCCTCCTTGTACATACAGATAGTCCTGATAACAGTTACAGTTCGACTCACAACCAAGGAATAATAACCTATATTTCAGCCATGCTCAAGTCTTGCCCAGAAAAGTAGAATGACAGCTGCTGGTTGATCATTTCCTAATTCGGGTCTAGTTTGAAGCTACATGTATTAAGATCAAGCCTTATGTGGAAATTAAATGATGGCTGTTCGTTGATCGTTTTCCGCTGCGGGTTGAGTTCGAAGCTCACTACCTGTACCGGTTTTCTTCTAACGAGCCCTGAAGGTCTAATCTTATAGCGGGCATGAAAGTATTGCAGTTGTATTTGATTTTGCCTATTTGAACTATATTGCTGTTTTGTCAAACAGAGAGCCAAGAACAGTTGTTTCTAAAGGATTAAAGTTTAATAGAAGAATGTGGCTCCAAATTGGTCAGTAGACAGTTGTTTAGGGAAAAAAGGTCATCCATGGCATTTTGTTCAACCTCAGTTTCTCTGAGGTTGCTTTTCCTAACAGTTGGAAACGACAGTCACTAGACAGTTGTTGAGGGAAAAAAGGTCTGTTTGGTATCCAGGCATTGTCTTTGGGTTTATTTGTTGTTACTGAGGGGAAATAATTATTATTCTTTGTTCTAGATTTTTTTGCTAAACCATTTTCACTCTGGTTCTGTATAACCAAATTATAATTCTTATCGTAATCAAAGTGCAACACAACTGTCAGAATCTAACAATTCCCCCATTAAAACTATGGCACTTGTCTCATTAGAATTCAAAACTTCAGTCAGAATCTAATAATATCCCCCTCAAAACTACGAGAGTGTTTTTCTTCCGTCTATTTTTTTTGAATGTTTTTTCTTTTTCTTTTTAGGATCTTCAATGCATTCGCATTCTATTGATGAGTAAGGATTTTTCATTCCGAACCACTTACTCTGAAAGGATCGATGTTAACCTTGTGCATGCAAGTCAATTGAATATGTTACTCCAAGATCTTTCATTATCTTAGAAAACTCTTCAGTATTTATCGACATCGGCAGATGTTTTTGTAATCTTCATATGTCTAAACCTTTCGGTGCTTATCATGAGTAGGCAGTTAAAAGACCGTGGGAAGAAGATCCCACCACTAGCCGAAGATATTATGAAAAATATATCACGAGGTGAAAAGTTTTTTTTTTTTTTTTTTAATTTTTTTTTAATTTTGACACAGCACGCTGGGTTAAGGAGACCCAAACCACAAAGAAAAGAAACAAAATAAAGAAAAACCAGAGAAAAAACGACTATAACTATCTTCTTCTTCTGTGATAAACTTGCTGAGCCTTATCAATAGCTAGGATCTCTCTAAAGTCAGGAGAGAAATCATCATGTCGAAGCTCCACCCAAGTTCCTCCAGGATACAACCCTGCTAAGAAATCAGTAGCTCTATTGATCTCTCTATAACAATGAGTAATTTTCCAAGAAACAAATCTCTTGCGCAGCTCCTTAATTCTTCTCCAAATCTGTAACACATTCAATGGTGGCTCAGGCTCAGGATTGGTTAACAAGTTAAAAACTGCCATATAAACAGTAGCAATATGGACCTTCAACTGAGATAACTTAAGAGACATCTTGAAACCCAATTCCACTTCCTGCAATTCATAAGCTAGCACATAAATAGGAGGACTTTCACCACTAGCAGCACTTAAAACCCCAGCATTATGGTCTCGAATAATAGCTCTAAAACTACCAGCTTCATCAGACTTGGACCCATCAGTATTTATCATTACTTCATCAGTAGAAGGGGCAAGCCAGGTGCAATCAATTACTTCTGGTTGGACAAAAAGGCAATCAACCCTCCATCTGCTCATAAACCACCTGACATTTATATTATCCTCCTCCTTACACAAAGCAGTAGACATTTTATACCTAACCTCTTGGACAATAAGCAAACTCACTTGATCTTGGGAATTCTGAAGAGTTCTAAAAATTCTATTATTTCATTCTCTCCAAATATGATAAATGAAACTATTAAGAGCAAGTCTTTTGATAATAGACACACAATCCTGACCTGTAAAATTTTGAGAACACCAACTAATTTCCTCATCCCAAGTGTTTTCTAGAACTCTTACAAAACCTAGTTTTAGAAATAAACCACTCCAAATACCAGAAGAAAACATACAGTCATGAAAAAGATGATCCTCAGTCTCTTCCCCTCTTCCACAAAGAACACAAGCAGCATCAGAGATAACACCCCACTTCAAAAGTTTACTTCTGGTTTTTAATCTTTTATGGAAAGAAAGCCAAGAAATAAACGACTGTCTAGGAATATGTTTTCGAAACCAAACAAGATGCTTCCAGTAAGGAGAAGGTAAATGATCAGAGATAGCAAGATAAGTATATTTCATGGAGAACTGACATGTAATGCTGGATTTCCAAAAGACCTGATCTCTCCCATGAACATTAAACTCTGCAACAGTGATTTGAGCCACCACATCTTGGACACTTTCTTCCATAAAAAAAGGAAAATCCCAGCCCTCAGCAGAAATGAAGTCAGACACTTTAGTATCATTAGAAGCACCAATAGTCTCTAGAGTAGTTGAATCAATCCAATCCACTAATCTTACTTTAGGGTGCCAATTTTTATATAAGAAGCTAGTGTTGGTCCCACCCCCTAGCATAACACCAATATGTTGTTTAGCCATCTCCCTATGCTCTAAAATTCTTCTCCAGCACCAAGAAGAATCCTGAGGAACAGTCATAGTCCAGAAATCATGGTTCTTGATAAGATTGCTTTTTACCCAAGTAGTCCATATAATCTCCTTCCCAGAAATAAGATCCCAGATGTGTCTAAGATTTGCTGCCACATTTGTATACTCAAGGTTTCTAACACTTAACCCTCCTTCCTCATAAGAATGACAAATGTTAGACCAGCCAATGGGATTATGACTTTTCTTAAGATCAGGACCAGCCCACAAGAACCTCTTGAATTTTGAATTGAGTTCCTTTATCACTCTTTTAAGAAGTATGAAGCAAGAAAAGCAGAAATAAAGCATACCACTTAAGACAAACTTAATAAGTAAAGCTCTGCCTGGATAAGCAAGGAAAATAGATTTCCAAGATTTCATTCTTTCATCCACTCTCTCAAGAAGCGGTAAACAATCCCTATAAGAAAGTCTTGTAGACAATAAAGGAATTCCAAGATACCTAACTGGCAATTCTCCTACAAAACAATCTAGAATGAGCAAAATCTGTTGAAGAGAGTCAGCATCCACAGAAGAATGAAAAAGAGAAGTTTTTGGATTGTTCATTTCAAGACCAGTGCAAGAACTGAAATCATCCAAAGCAATCTTAAGGCTAGAAGCTGCAGAAGTAGTACCTTTGAAGAAAATCATGACATCATCAACAAAACAAATGTGTGTGAGATTTGTAAGCTTGCACCTGGGATGAAAACCAAAATTCTGCAACTTCACCTGTCTAAGAAGAGTGGTACTTAACATTTCCATTGCTAAAACAAACAGATAAGGTGAAATGGGACAACCTTGTCTAAGTCCCCTCTTTGCTCCGAAAAAGCCATAAGGAGAACCATCACCAAAACAGAAAACTTTGCTGAAGTAATGCATAAAGAAATCCATTCAATAAACTGATCTGAGAAACCCAATTGCTTCCGAACATAGAAAATAACACTCCATTTAACTATGTCATAAGCCTTTTTTAAATCAATCTTTAAAGCAGATCTGGCAGAGCCTTTTGATCTATGATAATTTCTTACCAGCTCATGTGCAACCATAATATTATCTTGTATTGATATTCCTGAAATAAAAGAAGATTGGTTATGTCTAATGAGACCACCCAAAATCCTCTTCATTCTAAGAGATAAAATCTTGGTAATGCACTTATAAGTAACATTTCAACAAGAAATATGCCTATAATCTGAAACAACTGAATGAGTTTTATTCTTAGCAATCAGAGTGATAAAAGTGTAGTTTACTTCTTTCAAAAGTTTAGATTTAGAGAAAAAATTCTGCACATCAACAACAAGATCATCACCCATAATCGACCAACTACTATTGAAGAAATGGCTGGAAAACCCATCTGGACCTGGAGCTTTGCTAGAACCAATAAAAGGTAAAGCAGTAACAATTTCCTCTCTAATAACAGGCTTAATAAGGTCACCTACATCATCCTGATTTACACAAGCCTCAAACCTCAAATCTAAGAAATCATCATTAGCACCATCATCCAAATAAATTCCAAAAAGATTTGAATAAAAAGAAGTGCATTCATCAGCAACATCTTTATCCTCAGTAAGCTTGACATTCTCATTATTATAAAGGAATAAAATGTTATTCCTAGACCTTCTCTGTTTTAAAGAGTTATGGAAAAAAAATGTATTAGAATGTCCTAGGTCTAACCACTTAATTCTAGATTGTTGCTTGATAGCAGATTCCTCATATTTAGCCAGTTTTACATACTCAGCAACATATTCTCTATCTCTTCTAGCAAGGTTCTGATCAAGAGGGTGGGATTGTAAAAGCAATTGAGCAGAATCCATTTTCTCTTTAGCTTGTAAAACCTGCTCAGACTTTGCTCGAAACCTTGCTTTTTTCCATTTAATAATTTCATGCTTAACATTCTTAAGCTTATTAACAAATTTAATCATAGGATTACCTCTAACAGTAATATTCCAAGCCATTCTAACAACTTCCAAATAATCAGCTTCTTCAGATAGAAAATTGTAGAATCTAAATGAAGGAGGGCCATGCTTTCTAGTTTCGAAAATAGACACAATGACATGAGAATGGTCAGAGATACCTGGTAAAAGAAACTCAGCTTTTGAACATTGAAATTGCTGGATCCACTCCATGTTGACCATTATTCTGTCCAGCTTGGATCTAATTATAGTACCATCATGTTGACGATTTGTCCAAGTATAAAAACAGCCAGAAAAAGGAAGATCCATAAGATGAGAAACCCGACTGCATCGAGCAAAGCCATCATAATGAAAAGGCATGATAGGAGCACCTCTAATTTTATCAGTAGGAGCAAGGATAGAATTGAAATCCCCAAGAAGAACCCAAGCTCTACTATTAAACTCAGCAAAGGAAGTAATCATATCCCATAAGGTATTCCTATTAAGATAATAGTTATCACCATAGACCAAAGTGACAACAAAATTCATCATAGAAGAGGAAGTAACATCTAAAAATAAAGCTTGAGGAGAAGCATTAAGTAAGGTAACTTGAATAGACTTTGGATCCCAGCCAACCCAAATTTTACCAAAACAACTAATGAAATCATTATCTTACCAACACCAAGAAGGATTAATGTTATTCCTTATTATCAATTTATTAGAGACTTGAACATGAGTTTCAACTAAACCAATCAAAGGTAGTTTATTATTCTTAATTAAATTCTTTACTTCTAACTGCTTCAAAGGGTCATTTAACCCCCTGATGTTCGACCATCCAATGTTGAACATCATTTTAATTTAGGGAGAGAAATAATACCTCTAGCAGACTTCTTTAAGTCTGCAACCTTTGGAAATAGATTAATTGCTGGAGGAGCAAGGACTTCTCTCTTCTGAAAATGAGCTCTAGAACCAGACCTAGATGGGTCAAACCCTGAGGAGTTTTATTGGGGAGCCTGCAACAAACCTTAGATGCTTTCTTTATTTTGAACTAATAGATCATGAGGAATTTCCATACCCTTATCCAAAAGAAAGAAAGGGTTAGACTGAAGAGCCCCATTTACTTTACTAGCTTTTTCCTGAGTAACCCCCTTTAGGATAGTGGGTATTTCTTGTTCAAGCTCCATATTAACCACTGTCAAAGGAGGAGAACTCTCCCTATCAAGAATTTCAACATCAGTAGAAAATTGTTTCCCACCCTTCTTAGTTTTTGTAATCCATCCATCCTCATCCATAGAAGTAGTTTGTTGATCACTAGTTAGATGTTTATTAGGAACCCATTTTTGCACTACCTTCTGAGTAGATTGAACTTTTTTTGGGCAGTGAGCTAATACATGACCAAACACAACACACTCACTACACTTAGGAGGTTTCCAAGAGTAATCCATCTTGATTTCAACTTTGTCCTTCCCACCCAAAGTGAAAGTAAAGGAATCAGCAAAATCACATCCAACATCCACCTCTACACAGATCCTTGCATAACTCATTCTAGTTTTATTTAGAGTTTGAGTATCCATCATGAGAGGCTTTCCTAAAAAGCTAGAAATCATACTCAACCCCTTGTTATTCTACATAAACAATGGGACATTTCTAAAGTTCATCCAAACTGGAACAGTTTTCAATTCAGCTATTTCCTGCTCTACCTTCCTTGACCAGGGTTTAACAATGAATAATCTATTGGAAATAAACATAGAGCCTACTTCTAAATCTCTAGTCCTATCCTCAGTAGATTGAAAATCAAATATGAACATACTTTCACCATGAATTGTCATTTGGAGGTTACCTTTAGGTTTCCAAGCCCTATTAACAGCATTCCGAACCCAATTGAAAGGAAGTCTTCGACCAGCAAAAGCTACGATTATCTTATCTTCACACTGACGAATATCCTCATTGAAAACTTCATAAGGAATATCCATTGACTTCTTCCCATTAGTCACAGGATACGAATAGAATTCCATATCAGCCAAAAGATCTGGTACCTTCTTCTTATCAAACAACGATGACCATGAAGCTTGAGAAGTATTAGATCCAGAAAAAGGAAAGTCTTCAAAACCCGGTGGAATAACAAGATCAGTAACTAAATTAGTACCATTAGACGATGAATTATTATCATCCCCCAATAAATAAACCTCTAGAGGTTTGGAGGAGACCACTAGAGGTGTGATAATCTGAGGAAGAGACTGCATCTCTCCAGAGGAGGCCTGAGAAGAAAGCGAAGCAAACCCTAAAATCTCCCCAAAATTACCTTTGACTTTAGCCGTCTAGATTGACCAACACGGACCGTTATGCGTGAAAAGTTGCTAGACTATATTCACCAGGTATTGTTTATGTTCTTCCTATGTATTTTAAAGGTACAGTTACGCCTTGGGAACTGTTGGAAGTAAAACTCAAACAACTAAGTTTATCGCTAAATTTGAATTTTATTTTGAAAAAGTCTTTTATCTTAGTCATTTATTGTGCATAGTGTTTAGGAATTTTATTAGCAGTCAGTTTCAATTTATGGTATCTCTACTGGCTAGTTTTTTAGCACCTATATAAGGTGGTGTATCAAGTTCATTCCAAACTGAACTAAGTTTATGTTTTTTCAGCCATAAGAACAGCTTATTCAATATATCTTCTTCCTCTATTTATTTCGTGAGCGTGTAATTGATTGCAGGGACTAACAGTTAGATCCTACAGGCATAAGCTCCTCATAACATTTTTTTTTCCTCTCAGGAAATTCCTTATACTCTAGAAGATCGTGTTAGAGCATTGCTCGGTTGAACCCACCAAGCGTTGGTATGTCAAGTTTGGTTGTCATATTTTAGTGAATAAAAACTCATCTAAGAGTCGCTTGATTATGTACTAGAGACAAATTCGTATAGGTTAGACTAGAAAGTCTAGGAATATGAGACATACAAGTATTACTCGAAGACCTGAAGAACGTGAAGAAGTAACGAGCTACAACGACGACATCAGCCTTCCTTTTGAGGTTAGTAATATTGACATGAACTGTTTCATTCCTAACGTATCTTTCAAGTCGTGCTATATTGAAAACATAACTGTGAAGCTGTGAATGAATATTTTACTCTAGCAGTGAGACATGATCGTATGATCATAGTATTAAGGAATTAGACTACGAAGTATAACGCTTATCTTTTGAACTTCGTAGATATGACATCGACATAACCGTATGAATGTTATTGTGATTATGTGTATGGGTAAAGGTGAAGATTTTATCCTAGGAAACAATGTTTACATTTGTTTAAAGGAAGTACATTCATGAAATTGTTTTATAAATCAAAAAGGAAATCGCTATGCTTATTGGTATTGTTATTCATTGCATATCTTTGGATTGCCAATATGTGTGAGTTAGTAGAACCGATCATAACTTGTTATGTATCTTGGTATAACTAATCACAATGCCTGACTTATGATTTGGTATGACTGGTTTTGATTAATTAGTGTAACCAATCCTAAGTAATCACCTGAGATGGTATGATCGATATTTGTAATTGGTGTGACCGATCCTAGTAATTGGTGTGACCTGATGAGTGCCAAATATTACATATTTCTACACCTTTTTATTGGAAATTAACTCATCTCTCGCGCTTTAAAGTCATATATTATCTCAAATTCTGTATTTTCATTGTTTTCAAGAATAAATTCTTGTACTGATAAATTTAGTGTTTTTAGGTAGTAAAATAAAGCTTGGATGAATTAAGGAGCCAAAAGAGAAGAAAAGTAGAGACAATGAGAGAGAGACAACAAAGACTCGCGCTAGAAGGCATTGAAGAATGTCTTTTGCACCTCATCCGCAGGTGAAGAATGCTACTTTCACGTCTCAAAACTATATCGGCTTTGAAGAAGACATGGGCCTAGAAGAGATTAAAAAAAAACCAAGACCAAAGCCCTATTCGAACAGAAACACTTGAGACATCTACATTTGTTGCATCTGCTTCACATTCTAGCGTCATCTATTCCTTCCCCTATTGGAACAGAAACACACCTTCACTTCGTTTCTTCTCTCCAAGCTCTGCAAAACTCCCAGTTCACCTCCATCAATTAACTTCATCCCCGACAGCCTCCCTCTCAGCAGCCATCAATCACACTCAAGCTCCTAATTTCTCTCTCTCTCCATCTTATCTTCTTCCTTATCAAAAACAGTAACTCTAGAAGCTAGGATTGAGAGAGATAGAGTTAGGGTTATCTTCAATAGATAAAGCAAGAATCAAATCAAGTTGCAGAGAAGAAATAGCAGAGGGGATAAGAAATTTAGGCAATTATGGTAAGTGGGTAGAGATTTATTATTGAATTGTAACCAAATTGGGGATTTTTGTGTATAAATAGGGATGAGAATTGTGATGTAAAAGGCATGCCCGGATTAGCCGGTGCACCAAGCTGTAGTAGTTTATGTCTACTTTCAGTATTACTATCATGTTCTAATTCAATAACTAGGGTTGAGATGAAGCCCTAGCTTACTACTTGTTACTCATGCTCTTGATAATGATCTTGTTGTGCTTAAATTATTTAGAATAGAATTCAATCTTAGGGGCTTCAATACTTTACTTTCACAGTGTATGCCATGTATCCATTGTAGTTAGAATAATCCTGTGTTGAAGAACTGCAACTCATGCTTAATCTCATATATTGATCTTTTGATTAGTTGTGCCCTTAAAAGACAATTAATGCTTAGGAGAGATACCTTAGTTGTGATTGGATAATTCATACAATAATCACCTTAGATATACAGAAGACTTGTATCTCCCCTATTATCAATTATAAGGACAAGGTTAGTATCATTAGAAGAATAACTAGTGTAAGTTAGTGGTGAACTCAACTTCCCTAGTACCATATTTATCATTTGCTCTACTTAATTTTACGTTGCTCCCTGCTTTACTAATTCTGTTACTATCAAACATCTTAGTCGTATCGACACAAACACCCATTTTGGTTACTCTCTATTTGAATCAGTTTTGGTAATACTCTAGCTTCAATTTTACACCCACCAAGTTCCTGTGGATCGACCTGTATTTGCACCTTACACAATTGGCACTGTGCACTTGCAGTTGTAATTGTAGGTACTCTTTCTAGACCTACCATGACAGATCACAAAAGAGTTGTGTAATCGATCCTTGTAATCGGTGTAACCGGTCCTAGTAATTGGTGTAACCGATCCTAGTAACCGATCACAAGCAATACCATGAGTATATGGTAAATGGTCCTGGTAATTGACATAACCGATCCTGGTAACTGATGTAACCGGTCCTGGTAACTTGTGTGTCCGATCACAAATAATCCATATTAAGGTATAACCGATCCTAGTGATTGGTAGAACTGATTGAACCCGTGATTGTGATTTGATATTTGATCAATCATATAGTTGTTTTGGAATACAGATGAACCAATTCTAAACTTGTTTGGAAGTGTGGTATAATCGATTCCAAGATTGTAAATGTGAAATATGATTTACAAAGAAAAGGTGTCAACATACTTTGAACACGAACAATAACTCTTATCTTTTATTGTGCAAAGATATTCCTTAATTACTCAAGGAGATCCCGGTCCGAAATAAATTAAGAATCTTTTAATTAAGGTTGTTAGTTTTATATGCTTTAATTACCAGCAATTAAATGCATATCTCTAGAGAATAAATATTAGTAATGTGTATTTACTAATTTGAGATTTTCTATTGAGAGATTTCGGAAAATATTGGACAAAGCATTTCCAGGAATTATGAAAACCGATTTGGGAATTTATTGCATATCTTGAGAATAATTCGGTTTTGGAAATTCCTTGGTGTCCAAACATCCCTGGTCTATAAATACCTAAGTTTGCATTTCTAGCAAACTATCCTAAGAGCCAGGCAAACTTCATTTTTTTTTTGTTTCTGGTTGAGCCGTCTATCCGGAGAGGAAAGTACCCTAATTAGGAGAAATCTCTTACGACCGCTCATTTAAAGACTTCTGTGGGATCAAGAATCTCTACGAGTACCGTTGGTGGAAAACTTGATAATTGCAGTTTATTAGTTTTCGATTGATTTGATTGACTAAAGGTTGTTGAACTTTGATTGCACCTAGTTTGTTTATTCTTGAGAATCTTCTCTTCTGATATAAGATTCACTCAAACTAGATCGAAGTGTCGACGGGATCTTTAGAACTGTTTATAGATCTAAAGACATCTTGTGATAATCTATTGTTAACAGACTCCATTCTGTGCATGATTGATCACAAGAGATTCAAGTGGTGTTGTGCAGGTTTAATTAAAGATTAAAGAAGATATGAAGACGAAGAAGATTTTTTATTGGTTTCTCATATCTTTGTGTAGCACAAACCTTGATCGGCTGGGATCCAACAAGAATCGTATTTATTCGATTGATTAGTTGCGTGAGATCGGTAACACCTAATAGTTCTCTTGAGTTCTATTTTGATTGTTATAAATCTGAATCTTATTAATTAGGCAATAGAGATTGGATTGATCTAACCAGGCAATGGTGTTTATTTGTTTAAATGGAAGAGCCTTTGCATATGACTTGAGATTAAGGGTGCACAGGAACCGAGCCGAAAAACCGGACCGTGCCGGAACGGGTGGAACCGTACCTGGTTTTGTACCAAACCGAGGAACGGGGTACAGGTACCGGTCCAAAAATAGGAACCGAGGCTAGGGAGGTACAGGTACTCGGCCCTAACCATATCTCGTGCCGTCCCGTACGGATTGTACAAATCAATATTGAACGTTAGATTTAGATATAATCTGACGGTGGTAGATTTCTAGTACATATAGAAATTAGGTTAGGGTTTAGAATCAGAAGTGTTTCATTTTTTTTTCCTTCTTCAGTTCTTCTTCTTCGCCGCTCTCCTCCTCCATCACTGTGTTCATAAGAACACACCACCATCACTGTTTTTCTGATTCATTCAACAACAAGTCCACAACAGGTAACTAATTTCTTTGATTATGATTATGATTGTGATGTTTCTATATATTTTTTGATTTTGATTTTGATTATTTTCTTCCTTTTGTGTGTTCAGTTAAATTTAGATTGAGGAGTGATCGAACTATCTGTTGGGTACCTGAAATCTCGATCTATCTCGATCCTTTTTGCAGAAGCAGCAAACCTAAAGAAGAAGAAGAAATTTCTCTTGTAAGTTTTTTTGCGTTTTTTCTTCTCCAATTTTACTGATTCCTTATAGTGTTTATTATTAAATCGTTTGATTTGGACTACTGGGTTAATTGATTTTTTTTACTTTGAGCTTGATTTGGTAAGATGCAATCTAGATCTGTTGGAAAATGAATGAAAAATCTTACCAGAATATTGAAATTGAATTTGTTATTGATTTTGAGAATATTGAAATTGATTGTTGTGCCTTTAATTGATCTGTAACTTTTGTGATTTCAGTAATTAAGATTTTTCTTGTTTTTTCCCCTCATGATTCATGAAGGCTTGTTATCAGTTCAAGCCACTTCTTATTAGTATGGCATGTTATATTATGTCCAACTATGCACACATTACCATTGATGCATATAATTAGAGTCTGCCTATGTTATGTTACTTAGTCCTTTCATGTTGTTGTTGTTGTGGCTTGTGAATTGAAATCATGTTTGTGTATATATTGTTTGTAAGTGATCAATCATGGATGCATCAAGTCCAGCTAGGGTTCGGAACATTATATGGCTCCATTTCACTAGGAGAAATGTTGCAGAAGCCACTTGTAATTACTGTGGAAAGACATTTAGGGCTCACATCTGCAAAAATGGAACATCTGCATTGTAGAAGCACTTAAAGAGATCCACCAATGTTCCTAATCCTAACAGAGCTCACATAATGCTTAGAACTTAGGCTTAGTGGTTTATGTGTAATGTGTACTGCAGTGTAATGTGTACTGCAGCTTTACTATTTAGTATTTACTTTGAACTTTGATGTTTTATGTCTTTAATCTTTATGAACAATTTGTAGTATTTAACTTTATAAATTATATGTATGAAATTCACTTTTATTTTCAGTTCTTATTTTATTTGTGGTATTCTTTGTGGTTTTGGTGGTTTTAATATATGATTAGTGGCTTAGTGGATTGTGTTTGTGTATATGTAGTATGTACAGTGTACTTATGTTTATGTATATTTGTGATTTTTCAGTGATCAATCATGGATGCATCAAGTCAAGCTTATACAACAGCTACTCCTACACCTACTTCAGCTGCTATACCTATACCTGCTACAGATACAGTTGTTGGATCCTGTATCCAACCAACATATGGAGCAGCAGAGCCAGAGACAGCAACAACAGATGTAGAAGCTACTTCTACTCAAATGGGTGGTAAGACAACATCTGATATTTGGAAACATTTCACTAGGAAAAATGTTCAAGAAGCTGATTGTAACTACTGCAACAAGACAATAAAGGCTCATACTTGAAGGAATGGTACAAGTGGAATGTGGAAGCACTTTAATAGATGCAAGAAGAATCCTAAAAAGCCAAAGGTAAAAGGACAACAAACTCTGACAGTAAAACCTTCAAAACTGGGTGAGCAGGATGGTCAGTTATTTCTACTATTTTCAGTCAAGAAAAATGTAAAAGGGCAGTTGTTGAGTTTATTATAATTGATGATATATCCTTTAGAGTAGTTGAGGGTAAAGGGTTTAGGAGATTGATGCATGTCTTAGAGCCTAGATTTGATGTACCAAGTAGAATGACTATTTACAGATCTTTATTAAAAATGTATGTAGAAGAGAAAGATAAGTTGAGAAATTACTTCAAGTCAAGCAAGCAGAGGGTTAGTTTAACAACAGACACATGGACTTCACCAAATAATTTCAACAACATCTGTGTAACAGTTCATTTTATTGATCAGCATTGGAAGTTATAAAAGAGAATTCTTATGTTTTCTGAGGTTAGTGGTCACAAAGGAATTGATATTGGTGAGATGTTGGAGAAGTGCTTGTCAGATTAGGGGCTTAAAGATGTTTTTTCTTTCACTTTGGATAATGCTAGTGCCAACAAGGTTGCAATGGATTATTTGACCACTAGTATTGTTTCAATGACAAGGGCAGATGAGAAAGCTAAGTACTTGCATGGAAGTATATGATTTATTTATTTTTACTTTCTAGTTAGAATTGTGTTAGTTAGTTATTATTTTGAACAAAAATCTAATACTTGTATCAATCTACATCTTTTCAGGTAAGGTGTGCAGCTCATGTACTTGCACTTTTTGTAAAAGATGTTGTAAGGGTCTACAACAAATCAATTGCAAGAATCAGGTCAGTTGTCAAGTATATAAAGGGTTCTCCAGCTAGGTTGGCTAAGCTTAGGAAATGTGCAAATTTAGTTGGAATAGAGTCTAAGATAGCATTGATATTAGATGTTAAGACTAGATGGAACAACACATTCTTGATGCTAGAGGCTGCACAAGTGTATGAAAGAGCTTTCACTAGGTTAGAAAGGTATGATAGGGAATATCAAAAGTTGTTTTATTTCCCTAAAGATAGTGAGAAAGATTTACCCAATGCTAATGATTTTGATTTTGATGTTAATGTTGGTGAAGAAGAGAAGTTTTTAGTGAAGAAGAAGAAGAAGAAGAAGAAGAACTTGATGTGAAAGGCAAGAAGAAGGCACAAAAGAAGAAGAAGAAGGCAATAGTAAAGAAACCTGCTCCATGTCAAGAGGACTGGATCTTTGCCATAGGCCTTGTGAAATGTTTGAAGGTATTCTTTGATGCCACTATTGCATTTTCAGCCTCAACTAAGGTAACAACACATACATTCTTATGGAAATTAGTTCTTATTTATGAACAACTAGTTGAGTTTAGAGATAATGTAGATGAAGATCCTTTTATTGCAACTATGGCTGCCAAAATGTTTAAGAAGTATAACAAATATTGGGGTGATTATGCAAAGATGAACTCTACAACTTTTTTTGCCATGTTGTTGGATCCTAGAGAGAAAGAAAAAGGACTAGAATTTGCTCTTGAGTGTTTGTATGGGAAGAAGTCTTCAAAGGTTGAACTTGTTATGAGGAGTGTGTTATTGGATTTTAAGATTCTATTTGAAGAATATAAGGATGTGTATTCAGTTCATGGGGAGGAGTCAAGTACTTCTATGCAGGGACAAGCCAAATAAGTGTTAAGTAAACCAGGGGCAGGGCCAAGTCGTATGAAAGAGTTGATGTCAAGGAGTAAGAGGAATAAGAGCAACCCAAATGATGATGTGGGCAAAACAGAGTTGGATAGATATTTCATAGACAAGTTTGAAGAAGGTGAAGGAGAAGATGGTGATGATGAGGAGTTTGACTTATTGGGTTGGTGGAAGACCAATAGTAACAAGTATAAGATACTTGCACATATGGCTAAGGACATACTAGACATTCATGTGTCTCCTGTTGCCTCTGAATCTGCTTTTAGCACAGGAAAGCGAATGTTAAGTCCTTGTAGAAGCTCTTTATCTACAAGGACAGTTGAGGCATTGCTTTGCACACAAAGCTGGCTAAGGAAGCCAATACAACTTGATTTTCTATGTGACTACATACCAAATGACAATATTGAAGTTGAAGAAGGTAACATATACATATTCTATTCATTCCAATCTTTTTCCTTGTTACTTTTTTTAGTAATAGACTAATAGTTACTAACTGGCTAACTGCTATTACTTGTTTTTGCAGCGTTACTTGGTCCTATTAACAATAATGCCACCACCAGTGCTGCTGCCATGAAATAGATTTTCAAGACTTTTTATTTGCCACCAGTGCTACTTGTTACTTTTGTTTTGCCACCAGTGCTACTTGTTACTTTTGTTTTGCCACCAGTGCTACTTGCTACTTTTACCACCAGTGCTACTTGTTACTTTTGCCACCAGTAAGACTATTGTTTGTGTGTCTGTCTGTCTGTCAGTCTTTTGCTACTTGTTACTTTTCCAGATTTTCAAGACTTTGTATTTGGCACTTTTCTTTGCTAGTATTATTGTTAGTTGTTACGTATTGTGCTTTGAGATATTTCTTAATGTATTGTTGCTCAGTAAAACAGGTTTTTAACAGAAAATTTTTTTTCTTCTGGAAAACTGACAGGAAGTACCGACTGGTACCGGAACCGTGTCTGGTACCGTACGTGTACCGAATGGTACCGGAACCGAGGTACAAGGTACAGGTACCGGTCCAAAATTTTGGAACCGAGGCTAGGGAGGTACAGGTACTCGGCCTCGGCAAGAACCGAGCCGAACCGTACGGTGTGCACCCTTACTTGAGATATTTTTATCTTGAAAGAATCAGTAGAGTTGTTACCAGACAGATTTGTTATTCCTTTACTGTATGGAATACGATCCAAAGGAATTGTTACAGTGCGTGCACTTATTGAATGTCGGAAGCGCAGGGATACTGAAGAAACTAAGTGAACTAGGGTTAGTTGCTTGGCCTCAACTATACGAAGTTGGTTTAGATTTTTTATAGCGGCTTAATTCTTAGAGTATTCAATTTTGGATTAGGTCCCGGGGTTTTTCTGCATTTGTGGTTTCCTCGTTAACGAAATCTTGCTGTGTCTTTTACTTTTCTATTTCCGTAATTATAATTGTTTATTATAATTAAAAGTAAAACACACAAACGTTAACTCCGTATTACTTGATAGTGATCCTATAGAGTTTGGTTAAGTCCGAACCTATTTTCAAGTAATCACACTTTGATTGTTGTATTGTCTCGATCTCGTATCCATAGACGATCACACAAAGTGTGAATACCGATCTGTCGTATTGTCTCAACTTTGTCCATAGACAATCACTTTCGGTAAGAGGATTTATAGGTGGATAAATTAAAGATTGTGGTGTATTTGGGTACCCTCGTCTTTTCAGATCGCTTGACCGACTAGAAGGATTGGACAAATGGTTCTCTTAGGATTGAGTATCATTTAATTAATACCTGTCGGAAAGAAAGGCTCTAAAGTAGGGTAATCCAACTTACGACTAATCCCCAACTCTTCGCTCAGACTGATTCTTTTTTAATAATAAAGAAACTAGGTTCAACCCTGGATAAACATATCACAATCAGTTACATTTCCTCCTTGCATGAGGTTTGATCTGATTTTTAGATAGTGGTAAGAAGGTTGTCGTTCACTTGGACTTGATGAGATTGAATTTTAGATTTAAATTATAAAACTAGCAAATATATAAAAAATAATAACAAAGTTTCAAGATGTACTAGGACTAGGATTCCACCAAATATTCAAATTCATGCGATTCGCCTATTTATTCTAAACCATTATAGCTCATTCAATAAGAATTTTGACTCTATTTCTTTGCCTAAGGTAGATTCTTAAAATATTAATTGTAAATCTTAAGCATGGCATATCAAAAGAATTAATCCTAAGCATAAACCATCAAACGAAATGACAATTAATTAAGAAAAATCTTTTTCTAATTTTAATTTAATGCAAATAGTCATATAAAGAATTAAATGAATTTACCACATGATGAATTTTGGTTTCCTCCGTCGTCCCAGAGAAAGGCTTAGCTCCACATAGTGAAAAACACGCTCAAAATATATTTTTATAGCTCAAATAGTTTTTACAAAGAAGAAAAGGGAGGAAAATAATATAGACCATAAGTTTGCAACGCTTAATGGTCGTTACAACTCACTCTTACAACTGTTGCGAAGAACTATTGTTATATGGTGTCGCAGAAGAGCTGTCGTTTATGGGATGAATATGTGACAGTCAAGAACGACAGTTCTTATCGGTTTATTGTTCTTCAGCTTCTCCTTCTCTACAGCAGCAGAGAAATCTGCTCTGCAGCTTCTTATTCTTCTCTGTAGCCTCTCCCAACTCTCGATCTCCCTTCTCTTCGACCTCAGAAACTCTTTTATACTCCGCAGGCCTAAGAATCTCTCGTTATTAATCCCCAAATCTCCAGTAAATGCGAATATTTTGTTTTTATTGCTCTCGGATATTCACAGGAAAATAATTTCCCTTCTTGTTGTTTCACGCGTCTACAACTTCCAAACCTTCCTTGTTTAACTCCTCCACACTTCTACATTGACTCAACATACTCTAAACACACGCAGATCATGTTATGAACACACTGCAACTCAAACAGAACCCATGAAAACTTTGTCCTCTGTTTGCTCTCCCCGTTCTTTGCTTTCCTTCTTTATCGATTCTACGCCTCAAACACGAAATAGACTACGTCAACTGATCATAAAACACACGCCAGAACTGCCAAACTAACTAGGAAAATTCCGAGAATATTTCACGTACGTGTGTATACCCTGTTTCTCTTCTTCTTCCACGTGACTCCGTTTCAATCGAATCCAACAATATTACTAACCCTGTTTTGGTAAAACAGGCCATAGTCAATCCATCTGCACAACAAAATCTCCAAGAATGTCGCCCAATATTAACCCAGGTAAATACGCTGTAAACCAATTTTAAAGAAATATTTTCCCTCCAAAATGTTTCTTCACGAAGATAAAGGTGGACAGCCCTTAGACAAATCCGGTGTGTGAATAACACTGGGTGCTGAATAGTAAAGAAGGTACCCCTTAGTAATTGAGTTCCCCTTATCCAAAGTGGGGGGGTCAGAATAACACGTGTCCTCCGGGTGCCAAAATCAACTTTTCGAGCCAAATTTTCCATAAGAACTTATTCTTCCAAAAACACCTACAAACACATAAAACACCATTATAAGTATAAAATCGAGTACCAACAATATAGAAAATTGAGGACAACTTGGACACAAAAATGTGTCTATCAAGGTTTACCAAAAAAGAATTGATACGAGGTCCATCCCACTGTGAAGAGATTTTACGATTAAGAGAAATTTCATCTATTTTACTTGCTATGAAGTTTTCAGACTCTGGAACTCTACTAAGCTCCTTAAGATTTCTAATACATAGAATAAAGTTTTTATATCTTCCTGCGTACATCCTTTGTACATTCTTATCAGCTTCACCTATTGTTGATTAGTTGCGTGAGATCGGTAACACCTAATAGTTCTCTTGAGTTCTATTTTGATTGTTACAAATCCGAATCTTATTACTTAGGTAATAGAGATTGGATTGATCTAACTAGGCAAAGGAGTTTATTAGTTTAAACGGAAGAGCCTTTGCATATGACTTAAGATATCTTTATCTGAAAAGAATCAATAAAGTTGTTACCAAACATATTTGTTGTTCCTTTACTGTTTGAAATATGATCCAAAGGAATTGTTCCAGTGCGTGCACTTATTGAATGTAAGAAGCGCAGGGATACTGAAGAAACTAAGTGAACTAGGGTTAGTTGCTTGGTCTCAACTATACGAAGTTGGTTTAAATTTTGTATAACGGCTTAATTATGAGAGTATTCAATTCTGGACTTGGTCCCGGGGTTTTCTGCATTTGCGCTTTCCTCGTTAACAAAATCTTGTTGTGTCTTTTACTTTTCTATTTCCTCACTTATAATTGTTTATTATAATTAGAAGTAAAATACACAAACGTTAACTCCGTATTACTTGATAGTGATCCTATAGAGTTTGGTTAAGTCCGAACCTATTATCAAGTAATCACACATTGATTGTTGCATTGTCTCGATCTCGTATCCATAGACGATCACATAAAGTATGAATACCGATTTGTCGTATTGTCTCAAATTTGTCCATAGACAATCACTTTCGGTAAGAGGACTTATATGTGAATATTTTAAAGATTATGGTGTATTTGGGTATCCTCGTCTTTTCAGAAATTAAGTTAATTCTGATCTTAGTTAGACTTATCAAATTGAAGGATTCAGTTATTCAAGTCTAATCGAATGCCTTGACAAGAAAGACTAGTTAACTAACCTAGTGTTTGTGTTGTCTAAAGAGAAAGGTCTAAGTTATTGTCTGAATAATTAGAGCCTGGTGAGAGAAATAAAGTTCTGATCTTTATTTTGTTCTTATCGAAATAAACGATTGTGCATATGCAATCGATTTAACAAGGGAATTAAGTTTCTTAGTCGATTTTGTTAGCGCACTGCTCAGTCGAACTCGCAAGCGTTGCTATCTCAAGCTTGTTTGTCAAGTTTAGTTGCCAAAACTATAAGTCTTGATTTCTAGTCTACTTATAACTAAGTCTCGGATTAGGATAGAAGTGTAGTTGAGCATTAGACTTCACGGCGTTCATCGATTGAAGACGAAGAAATACTAAGGAGAGCTTGTGGAACTTCATCAACAAAAGGTATGTGGAGACTTGAACTGATTTATCACTCAAAAGTCTATCTACTCTATCTCCTATTTGAGACAAAAGTCGTATAGCTATATAGACTTCAATTATACACATTTGATATTTCGTGCTGAGTTTAACTCGCTTACATATTTCTCGAAATATGTGTTGGTAAGCTTTCGCTTTAACCAAGTTCATCTTATATTCTTGACGAAAGTCAAAAGATGATCATGTGAAAATCGCGTTGTAACATCTTACATGATTTGTGTGAGACAGTCATTTGATGTAGACTCAGAATGTTTCGTATTGATCATTCGATCACTTGAAAATTGCTTCGAAGCTAATAGTTTGTGTGAGACATCTATTGTCGTCTTCTAAGAATGTTTCAATGATTGAAATGGGAGTTTAGAACAATTAACCATGATTGGATTAGTATAGTATGCGTACTTGTATGCTAACTGTTGCAAGTTATTCCAAGTCTGGGAACCATAGTATGCATACCCGTATGCGTACTGCTCGGTTAATGAAAGTCCGGAAACTTAGTATGCATACCGGTATGCGTACTGGCGTGAGTTTCAAGTTCCGGAAATTCAACTGAGTTTTGGAAGGTATGCGTACCCGTTCGCATATTGGCGAACCCAAACTTAGTCCAGCCACTTAAGTATGTGTACCCGTATGCATACTTGAGTAGGTTATGTTCTAAAATCGGTTCGTTCATGAACTAATACATTTATATATTAAGGAATGCAATCTTTTGCAAACCGCGGCTATAATGTTCATGAATTGATTCGAGTGAATCAAAATCGATTTTGCTTCAATTGTGTCTTGTATACTTCTATGAGAATATAAACAATTGAACAACTCTAGAACTAGTTTCATTTGAGTCATTTGAACTAGTTAAGGTTAAGATGAATATGGTTGATATGAAAGTGTTCATATGGCTAACTTCGGTTAACTATTGTTGAGCCAACAAGGTGTACACGTTTAGGTATAGTTACTCATATCTAAATGAAGTCACTTTTCATTTGTGTGTAACAAGCTAAGTTCGATCTAACGGTTGAAATATATTAGTTTGAGTCTGATCAGGTTTTAATCTAACAGTGAATATTGAATGCTTTGTTACCAAGGTAACATTGATTGCAAACCCTGATTTGAAGACTATATAAAGGATAATTCTAGCAACTGGGAAACCTACTCCCCACACCTCCTGTGTGATACTAGGTTCAACTAGAGTCGATTCTCCTTTAACCTTAGGTTTTTCCAAAACCCTGTAGGTTAACGACTTAAAGACTTTGTTAGAGCATAGTTCAGTTGAACCTACCAAGCGTTGGTATGTCAAGTTTGGTTGTCATATTTTAGTGAATCAAAACTCATTTAAGAGTCGCTTGATTATGTACTAGAGACAACTTCGTATAGGTTAGGCTAGAAAGATTAGGATAATGAGACATACAAGTATTACTAGAAGACTTGAAGAATGTGAAGAAGTAACAAGCTACATCAACGACATCATCCTTCCTCTTGAGGTTAGTAATATTTTGACTTGAACTGTTTCACTCCCAACGTATCTTTCAAGTCGTGCTATATTGAAAACATAACTGCGAAGCTGTGAATGATTATACTCTAGTAGTAAGACATGATCCCATGATCATAGTGTTAAGGAATTAGGATACGAAGTATAACGCTTATGTTTTGAACTTCGTATATATGACATCGACATAATCGTATAAATGCTATTGTGATTATGTATATGGGTAAAGGTGAAGATTTCATCCTAGGAAACAATGTTTACATTCGTTTAAAGGAAGTACATTCATAAACTTGTTTTATGAATCGAAAGGGAAATCGCTAGGCTTATTGATATTTTTATTCATTGCATATCTTTGGATTACCAATATGTGTGAGTTAGTAGAACCGATCATAACTTGTTATTTATCTTGGTATAACTAGTTACAGTGCCTGACTTATGATTTGGTATGACTTTTATTAGTGTAACCGATCCTAAGAAATCCCCTAAGATGGTATGATCGATATTTGTAATTGGTGTGACCGATCCTAGTAATTGGTGTGACCGATCACAAAAGAGTTGTGTAATCGATCCTTGTAATTGGCGTAACCGGTCCTAGTGATTGGTGTAACCGATCCTGGTGACTTGTGTAACCGATCACAAGTAATACCATGAGTATATGGTAACCGGTCCTGGTAATTTACGTAACCGATCCTGGTAACTGATATAACCGGTCCCAGTAACCATATTAAGGTAGAGTCGATCCTTGTGTTTGGTAGAACCGTAAACCCATGATTAGTGATTTGATAATCGATCAATCACATAGTTGTCTTGGAATACAGATGAACCAATTCTAAACTTGTTTGGAAGTGTGGTATAATCGTTTCCAAGATTGTAAATATGAAAGAGGATTTACAAAGAAAAGATGTCGACATACTTTGAACATGATCTTTTATTGTTCAAAGATATTCCTTGATAACTGAAGGAGATCCCGGTCCGAAATAAATTAAGAATCTTTTAATTAAGGTTGTTAGTTTTATATGCTTTAATTACCAGCAATTAAATGCATATCTCTAGAAAATAAAAATTGGTAATGTGCATTTACTAATTAGAGATTTTCTATTGAGAGATTTCGGAAATATTGGACAAAGCATTTCCAGGAATTATGAAAACCGATTTTGGGCATTTATTGTATATGTTGAGAATATTCGGTTTTGGAAATTCCTTGGTGTCCAAACATCCTTGGTCTATAAATACCCAAGTTTGCATTTCTAGCAAACTATCCTAAGATCCAGGCAAACTTCATCTTTTTGTTGTTTCTAGTGGAGCCATCTATCCGGAGAGGAAAGTACCCTAATTAGGCGAAATCTCTTACGACCGCTCGTTTAAAGACTTCTGTGGGATCAAGAAGCACTACACCAAATCAACGGTTTTGAGACATTTATATCCATTATTGAATTTAAGAGAAACTTATAAGTGTCTCAAATCGTGCGTCTGGAATCGTTTGAGACCCCTAAAGCGACACTTATAAGTGTCTCTTAATTAATCTAAGCGACACTTATAAGTGTCCTCTTAATTAATTTTAAGAGACACTTCTTATTAATTTAAGCGACACTTATATGCGTCTCAAAATGAAATTTGCTTTTTATAAAAAATCCTAATTTTCTAGTTCGGAATTCCCAAACTCAAAATTATTTCCTGCACCTGCATATTTTTATTTCCTTCAACCCAATTCCATTCTCGATCAAATATTAACACTAACAACAAAAATGAGGTCTAACATTTAATATCTTCAAGGAAAAAATAAAAAAATGAAAGCTGAAATACAAGAGAAGATGTTGAAAATGACTCAAGTGGCTTATCAGGAATAGAAGATATTGAACATAATCAGTAACAGAAAACTTAAATGCCAAAGACTTGATAATCGTCTAGTTTGGAACCTTGGAAGAATGGGAATCCAGAATGATATGTTGAGTCCTTGTTATCTCACAAATAATACAAGCAATGAGCTTCCTTACCTGAAAAAAACAACGGAGTTCTGTAAGAAACATCAACAATTATGATTCATGGCCAAATGGCAACTGTCAAGAATCAACAGAAAAGAAATGAAGGGCGCCTTCTACAGTAAGTTTGACAAGATTTTCAGAGACATTTACACGAACAATATCCTGATGCCTAAAGCCTAAACATCTATGTAAAGATTCCTTGCAAGTTCATAGACCAAGAAAAAACTGTGAAGATTCCTAGCAGCTGAAGATACTAAAGGTAGAGGCGGTGCTGATTCGTTAGCCTGTTTCATATACATTTTAGTTTTGTTTACTTACTACTTTTTATGCTACCATTTCCTAGAACTTAACACAGATAAACTGTTCAATCAATATCATAGATTTCATCCACAGTTTCTACAAAAAACAAAGAAAGGAATTGCCTACAACTTTTTCAAACCAACATCCTATCGTGCTTATCCAACTCCCTTCTTGATTTCCTTATAATGCCACCTGATGTAAATGGAACGTCTGTTGGAGTCAGTTTAAATACCAAAGGAACAGGTCAGGATAAAATGAAACATAAGAAAACCTCGGTAGCAAAAAGATGTCTTCTTCAACCCTTTTCAATTTAAAATTTCACAACATAACGTTTTCCATACCTCATTTACTAACTCTAGACGCCGTCTATATGTATCTTGTCCTCTAATATATCTCCTGTCATATACACAAGAAACCTATGATTATAATAGAAAAATAAAGTTTAAGTGTGAAAAGCTTTCATTGTGCATCTCCTAACAAACCTTCAATAGCGAGTCTACCTGCTGACAGTTGATATTACTGTGAGCTTAGGATAGTTGTCATTCTTCAAGAATTCCTTATTCTGGTCCATGTCAACTCTGAAGATAAAGAAAATAAAAATGGTATTGAGGGATAAGAATGGGTGTTCTTGTTATAATTATGACAATCATTTGCTGCAAGAATGGAAAAGAACACAAGGGATGAGGAGGCAGAGATGGAGAAATCAAATTGGCAAGAACACAAGTGTAGGATAGAATTGGACCTGAAAAATACCAGAACAGAATATTTAGATATTGTTTTAACTTCAATATGTGCACCGCCTGTTACATCTGTTTACAACGTTACATACACAGAGATATGTAACAGCTCAAAACCGGAGTGTAAGGCTTGCATTTTCATTTCAGTGGACCGTATCTTATAGATATCATTGATCCTAAACCAATACATTATAGATAGGTAAACTATCTGGATAAAGTAGTCGGTATCAGCAGCTGAAGTAATGTGGTTCAGGATAAATCCATTAAGTCAGCCTTGGAAGATTCATATCAGACCTTGACCGTGAATGCTTCAGGGATTTCACAAGTATGGAATTCCAGTAACCCTGCAAGATTGCAAGAGGGATCAATCATAAACATGAAAGACTGAGCTAAATGGCGTTGACATCAAATGACATTTGTTACGTACCCAAAAGAAGAGTAAAAAGTAAATCCATATTAACACTATCATCTCCAAAAACAAATCTTGTTACCCGACGGGGATGCTGAGTTCTAAATAAACCCCCTGCAAATAGGCATGTACTGAACTTGAGAAAACGAGGTTGAATTGGATGGAGCCAAATACCGCATCTGAGTTGAAATCTGCGGACGAGTTGAAAATTATAGGTGCAGTTAATCTTCAACATAGAGACACAATTCACAATGCACGTAAATAAAGCAAGTCATGAGTAGATCAAAATTTGAATAGAAACTTACTTGCTTCTGTTACTTATTTTCTTTTTTTTATCCAAGGAACCAATTTGATACTATTGCTAGGGATGCTAGCACGATAACATGGGAATACCTACGAGTATAGTACAACAATCATGTAATAAAATATAGAGCAGATACTCCCCGCGTTTTCTTTGCTGCAACTCAACCACCTGCAGCAAAACATTATGTATATTAGCTACAGAAGTCATGGATTTAAGATAAGATAAAGCAAGGAAAGAGTGAAAAAAACTATCATGACTTATATGATAACAACTCTACTGATCAACTTAGAAATTGCATTGATAACCATAGGGGAACATGTAAAACTGGGGCCACCATAACTCACGAAGTAAACCCTGGACGAATGAAGTAAGTGGATAAGAAATGCGACAGCTGAATATTCCCATAATATGTAAGGATGAACAACTCAGAGGGATAATGAGGATTACAGGTGATCAGCCTCACCTGGAAAAGAAAGGATGATAACACTCCATGCCTTGACAACACAATCCTGAAGTTTTACATAATCGCAAAAGTATGTTGGTAAATTGTTATTAAACTATACCAGCAGCAAGCAGGAATATAATTTGTTTTTCAAGAAAGAAGCAGGGATGTACTTTGTATGTGTTATTATGTCATTAAACTTTTAGGACAAGGGGGACCAAGACATACGCAGAAAGAACGTTTCATGTGGATACCTACTAATGAAGAAAGTCCTTGATTGACGAAATCTACACAAGGCACGAATGAAGGCTCGCTCCTTCGCAGCGCGTGGAAGCAATTGACCTGAAAAGTAAATAAAATCAAGCAATAAGAACATGTGTATGGGTGCCCACGAAAGAAAGCATACATAGCTTACAACAGAAGAGTTTTGTCAGTACCACAAGCTAAAAGATTATGGCTGAGGGTGGGTATAACCACCATATTTCACAAGACTGGAAGAAAACTAACTTACACGTGATAAAAGGAGTAGTTACATAAAATAACACCTGGAAACCCAATTTTATCAATACACATATCACCTTCCATGGACAGCGAAAGCCAAAATACCAGTTTTTCAGTTTTAAAAAATATTTTTAAGGACTCAAATCCACACTGAAAAGAAAACAGTATTCAATTGAAACAATATTGACCCTAATCTCATCTCATCTACAAAACCCAAGACTCAGAATCTTCAATGACAACACAAACAAGAAAAAACCAAAACAAATACCATCATACTACTATTTTCAACTGAACAAAAAGTTAAAAACAAAATAAAATATTTAAACCCTCCAGAGACATGACCAAAATTAAAAATCTTAACTTCACAGCTAGACTCAAGCTAAGCTTATTGTTAACGATCCCTGACTTATATCGTTGGACATACGACCAAGAGCACATGGCCATACCTCCACCCAAGGCTTACCTAAGGCCTCTGGTTCATTTCCATTTTTAAATACACAGAAGTAGAAGCAGTTTAGTCTTATCAAAATATTTATTAATCCCCAGCACATTCACCCAAGTGAGTGGAGGTTTAGCTTAAAAAGAAAGAAAAAACAATGGAACACATCTAGTTATTTAAGAACCAAACAGATTACAATGCATTGATATAGAAGCAAATAATGCACTTTTTCACACCATACTGCCTGTACATTGCACTAGCTACGAAACACCAAATATGAAATAAATTAAGGATCTAGCAAAACAGTATAGCTTGAACTCACCAAAGGCCTCAACTAGTATCTAATACTTTTAAAGGATTCAATGCAATGAAATAGTTGGATGCTTCAGGATTTACAACGACATAGAATAAATACATAACAATTCGAAACAATTTTTGGAACGGGTCAAGGACACTAAAGTTTCTGAGAGTCCATAATCCTGGGGCTCTGCAGACTTCGTCCGAAATCGGAATCAAACATTTAACCCCCAATTTGGAATTCTAGAAAGACTCATCTATCACATGCAATTTAAAATCCGAAATCCGATTTCAAAAGGTTCACCGAAAGTCAGTGCACATTTCTGCATGGAACTGGATTTCTGCAGAAATCAGGCCAGACACACTTTGCATTTCTGTCCATATTTTATAGACCACTAATCGAAACAACGAGACCTTTTGGTATATTATGGATAACACATGTATAAACACTTTTTGTTAAGAAAGCATCACCTGGATGTTTACCAATTGCTACAGTTTTCGACATCTTTAGGACTGCAGTACGATGACAAGAAAAATGAAGTTTTAGACAACACATTGCAAATTCAGTGCTCAAAAGGAACATGATAAATTACTACTTCACCTATCAAAAGTTCCATATTCACTCCATAATTTAAAATTATTACTTCATATAATTATCCATTTCTGGCTTCAAAGTATCAACATGGTACTACTAACTCTAACTCCGGTATAGCTTCAGAGATCGCAATACATTTTTCATTATGCACAGTGATCCTCATTTCCATCATACACTATGATTAAATGATATTTATAGCATGAAACTACAGCTCATTGTTCAGTGATTGAAAATCTGTAGCTTAATTTATAATTAAGGACAGCGTACCCTACTTACAATAAGCTTAGCTTGAGTCTAGCTGTGAAGTTAAAATTTACAACTAGCAGACACAACTCTTACCTTGGAAGCATACTAGATCAACGCTTTGATTACTACAGATAAGGCTCATAAAATGAAATGGAACGTGTCTAATTAAATTTTCCCCTGCATACAAAATAGAAAATTGCAAGCATACCAAAATTAAAAATCTCACTTCATAAAATTTAAATTATAAGCATACCCATGCTTTAAACTCTATGAGATCAACTAAACAAGCACATAAATTGTAAAATCTAGAGAGAAATTAACATATCATACGAGCTATAATAATCAAAGATTAAGTTTAAATCAAAACTCAAAACAAGTAATAAGGTTGGGGTTTTATACCTGAATCTTCTCTGAACCTTTTAGGTATTTGTATCTCAATCTTCTTCTGCGACTTCAAAATCAAAAGTTAAAATTCCATTTCTAGGGTTTAGAAAATCAGAATATACAAATCTATAAAAAGGATCTCATACCTGATATACTCAGTGAAAATGGGTATTCATTTCTGCTAACATGCTTAAGACGATTTCTGGTCGATTTAGGGTTTGGAATTAGAAGAAGAGTAATATATCTGAGCTCTAGCAGGCCTAAAGATATTGATGTAAGGAGATTTTTGGTCGATTTAGGTATGGATATGGCTTTGGTATACGCTAAAGAGAGGCTTTGCATCTTGGTTTCTCTCTATTTCACTCGATTTTTCTCTGTTGGTTTTGAGCCAGAGGAAAAAGGAAATAGGAGAAGAAGGAAAAAAGACGAAAAAGAGAGAGAAAGAGGGGAGAGAAAAGAAAAAAACAAGGCAGAGTTTTACTATAAAAGAATTAACATTTAATTTTGTCTAAATTTAAGAGAGCCCAAATAAATGGAGGGAACTTAAAAAAATGGTGGGAAGTAATGACAATCACATGAATTCAATTTTAAGATAATTTGGTGTGAGACAAAGACATGGAGGGAAAATTGAGAGGGAAATAAATGTGAGAGAGATTAGAAAATTAGAAAGAGTAGGAATTTTTGGAGGAATTTTGGGGTTTTGTTGGAAAATAAAATGGAATTAAAATAAGAAAGAAATTATAAATTATAGAAATTATTTAAAAGTTTTGAAAAATTATATAATTTTAAGACACTTGTAAAAAACTTGGGACACTTGTAAGAGTAGTTGAAAAATCAGAATTAAAGCAACTCATATTTTCAATTTGAGACTCTTATATGAGTGGAAACACTAAAGACATGTATATGTGTCTCGAACCCAAAAATCAATATGTCTCAAATCGGGCCATATGGTGTAGTGAGTCGAAGATGAAAAGCTGGCAACTTATCAGCAAAAACGGCGCCGACTTCAGCAAACAAAGGCTAGCGGCTGAAGATGAAGCTCAAACTCGTGCCGATGGCGTAGCTTCTGATTCAGACGCTGAGGAGATCGAAACTGCCTGGAGACCTCTTATGCGTGAGACTAAACCATATGCTCCCGGCATGAGAGCTGGGCGGTTGGCCAAAGCTGACCTCCAAGCTGAATACGAAGAAGATGAATATTTAGACGCAATGTATGATGATCCTGAAGATCAATTGGAAGAAGTTCTCATTAAAGATTCTGATGATGACTCTGATGAAGAACTCGAAGAAGATTCCACGGATGATGATCGCGAAGTCGATGAATCTGATGATTAAGTTTGTTTGCAAATTCCCCTGAGATCATTTATTTTTTGTTGAAGTAGATGTTATTTTGATCATTTGAGCAACTTGACTGCATGGACATTGCATTAGGAATTACTTTTTGAATAATAATCCCTTATTATATCTTCTGCTTAGTTCTTCTCATGCCTTCAATTGAATGAGATGTACCAATGTCCATGCGTGCAAAAAAATTAATCATAATCCTTAGAAGTGTGATTGCACAAGCGAGCTAGTTTAGCATGCAATTGCACGGGTGATCAATTCCAAGTCAAGGTATTGACCGCGCCTGGTTGAACTGCCAGTCCCCAGTATTGTCACTTTTCTTCCGCGTCACCGATATAATCTGGTTTGAGATTTAGGGTCTCAGTAGAAATCGTAACTGATTTGACCATTTGTAGAGGATAAGTATTCACCGAGTCTTATGTATTGACCTTTAATACTTAGGGTTTTCCATTTACACGAACACTTCTTCTCCCATTGTTGAGTTTAACCAAACAAAAGAAATTTCAATCATAATCATACCTCATAATGTCTGACAGTAGTTCATCTTCCCGAAGCTTATCTCCATCGAAACGAGGAAGTGAAACTCCCAATCTGGTATGAAGTATTCCTCCTCTTTCCTTCCACTGTGTGATCAATAGATGACTATGAATATTTATTGCAGGTGAATCATGATGATCGATTTTCTTCCACTCCTTATAACTTAAGACCCAAACGGACTGTGAAAGCACCTGCCCGCTTCAAATCCGTTCGTGCGGACGCTGAAACATCTGTAAGCTCGTTTCCAATCAAAGATTTATTTAAGCGATTCTCCAAACCTTAACTGAACTTACATGTCATTGCAGGTTGATATTCACGTTGTTGGTGTTGAAAAGAGAAGAGACAGAAAGTCTGTGGCTGCAGCTGATGATGATGCTCACATTGGCAATGATTCGACCCCTGCAGATGTTAACCTTGAAACTCCTATTTGATGTCCCTATGGAAAATTCTTGCTCGGACAATCAATTCGTTGGTGGCTTCATCGTGCCCAAGCGGTACGCCTCTCTCTATACCAAGATCTGGAAGAAGTACAGACATATTGCTACCACTGAAAGTATGGAGAAACTTCTTGCCATCTCTTCTGACTACCGTTGCTGGACTGTTGCCAATGATCGATAAGATAAACATGAAGAACTTTCTGACGTCGAGAACAAAAAGATTTATCGATGGGACGACATGATCTCAAACTATGAGACTTTGAGATTCAACGTAGGTTGGCTCCATTATCGGCTCGAGGTCATCAAGATTGATAGAGTGGCCGCTGTTGCTAATATGATTTCTGCTGCAACTGCTATCATGGAAGAGGAGAAGGCGCTCACGCTGGAGTCGATAAGGGTTGAGAAAGCTGTCCAGGACTTGAAAGTGAAGACTGAAAACTTTCAAAAGAGGCTCGAAATGGCCTTTAGTAAAAATTATTTATTGTTGGAAGGTTTGCTCTGAGTGAGCATTTGAGAGTGCTTCTTGTTTAAGTCTAAGACTTTTCTGAATAAAGTAGGTTGATTGATTGATTGAAGAACTTTTCTGTTAGATTAATGAAATCTATTCTGGATTTTGAATGAATGAGCATATTGCATACTCTTTGAAGGAAAAGAAATCACATTTTGAAATTAAAATCATTGTATACTGATCGTTCAAGCATAATATGCTTTGAGCCACTTGCCATTGATGATGTTTCCTTTCACTCTTCCATTAACAACCAAGATTTTGTAATATCCACTGGATACTACCTTGATGATTACATACGGCCCTTCCCATGTTGGAGAGAACTTGGGAGCGGACATGTCTTGTTGAATATGCTTTGCTGTTTTTAAAACCAAATCTCCTACTTGGAATGTTTGAGGTTTTACCATTTTGTTGTATTCCCTGGAAATCCTTTGTTTGTAAGCTTCCACATATTTTTCTACCTTGGCCCTCCTTGACTCGAGCATGTCCAATTCAGCAATTCTTGAATTAGACACTTCGGCTTCATCCCATTATACTCCGCTGGCTGTTGCAATCCTTGCTGGATCTTGATCTCGGCCGGGAGAATGGCATCAGCACCGTAGACGAGAGAGTATGGTGAGGTCTCGATTGAGCTTATAGGTGTGGTTCGATAAGCCCATAAATCCATAGGCAGTTGTTCATGCCACTTTCGAGGATTATCATGAACCGTCGACTGAGAATCCAGATCAAACTCTTGTTGGTACTCTCCGCTTGTCCGTTTCCTTGGGGATAGTACGGTGTAGAGAAAATTTGTTTGATACCATATTCCTCGATTAATTCTTCCACATGTTTGTTGGAAAAAGGAGTCCCATTGTCTGTGATGATATGTTTAGGAACGCGAATCTGCATATGATGTATTCCCTGATGAAGGCTGTAATCGTGACTCAAGTGGTGCTTCGAAGAGGGATAGCTTTAACCCATTTAATGAAATACTCAGTTGTTGAAATGATGTATTCATGCTGCTTTGAAGATGCTGGATTGATTTTTCCGATGATATCCAGTTCCCAGCTGTAGAAAGGCCATGGACTACTCACAGAATGTAATGAGAGACAAGGAGTGTGAATGAGGTTACCATGGATCTGGCACTGATGACATTTCTGAACATAGGCTGTTGCATCGTCTTCCATGGTCGGCCAATAATATTTCTCATGGATCTGGAGAAATAATTTCCTCTTTCCCTGATGTTCTCTTTCGTGCATTTCTTTCAAAATTATTGGAATTTCATGCTCGACCAAGCATCTCAGTAGGTTCCCACCAAAGCTTTTGCGATACAAAATCCCTTCCAGATAGACAAACCGCTTAGCCCTCTGGGTGAGTTTGATTACTTATTTCTTCTTTGATGGTAAATTATTGTCACGCAGGTACTTGATGTAATGTTCTCTCCAGTCCCAGTATGATGGACTGTTAGAGCTTCCAAATGATGAGGCGGTGTCTGACAATTGGGACAAGATCCTTGCAACATTCTCGAATGAGCTTCCATGGAGGGACAATAATACCCGCCTTTGGAGCCTCCTGTAAAGTGTAACCACCGATGTTTTTCCGCATATTTCCTCATGTATGCGCTTGAGTTGCTCATTCACTTCTTTATCTCCGAGATATCGTGACAAAGATCCATCAGGATTGCAATAATATAATGCTCAGTGTAGCAGGAAAAAGTTCTTCAATTCCTTGAGGCTGATTTTCCCTTCTGTAAGAGAACTGCTCAATTTATGAATGATAGGTTCTCGCCAATCGCTCGTTTGAGCATCTTCAACTTGAGTGAGCCAAATTGATGACACAAAACGCCTTTGTACAGTGATGGACTTCTCCGGCCCTTCAAATTGCAGTTTGGATGCAAGAGTTACTAAACAGTCAGCATGTCTGTTGTTGGTATGACCGGTATGGACGATCGTTGCCTCAGAGAAATAAGCTAATAGACGTTGTGCTTCGGCTCTGAATGGAGCAAGTGTTACTTCTTTGAAAGAGTACACGTCATTCATCTTATTGACTAACAACTTTGAGTCTCCTCTTATCTCCAGGTGCATCGCTCCTGCTTGCCTGGCCTAGGATAATCCCAACAAGAAGGCTTCATATTCCGCTGAATTGTTGGTGCAGTGAAAATCCAGCTTGAACGAGTGTGGGAAGACTTCAACGGATGGGGATACCAACACCATGCCCGCTCCGCCAGTATCATTGCTAGGAGTGGCAGATCCATCAAAGTATAATAACCACATTTCCTCTTTAATTATTGAAATTTCTGGAAACTCACCCGGCACATCTTCATGTAGCATTGTGATGTCTTCCCCTGGGAAAGTAGCGAGTAAGTGATAGACACATTTATGTGTCTATTTTCATCTCTATTGTATATATTGTTAGTACCCATTTTTGTACTTATTATGGTATTTTGTGTGTGTGTAGGTATTTTTGGGGAATAAACATTTTTGGAAAAATCGGCTCGAAAAGTTGTCTAAATGCACCCCAAGGGACAAGTGTTATACGGACTCCAGCAGCGGATAAGGGGCACCCATGGCTATGTGTAACCCAAATTCATCTTTAGCACCCATCTTCATCATTTGAAAATGGATTTTGGCGGGAAATTTCTTTTCTTCACTGGCAGTTGGTTCGATCAATTTTTGATGATGTTATGAAGAGACTAAAGGGCTGATTTCTTATGGGTAGTTGTTATATGACCTAATAAACATGTTTTGGGCTTTAGGTTCAACCGAATTTGGCTGAGTAATCCGCAAGAAGAAAACAGGGAGAAACGAGAATATCACGTGTCGATGAGATTATGTGGAAGATTGTGTGAAGATTAGAGCGAGTTTAACATCTTTTCAGAGTGCAGGAAGTGTGTGGAGATAAAACAGATGCGTGGAGGAGATAAACAAGGGAAAAATCACGTAAATATCATCCCCGAGTAAAAGAAAATATTTTGGATTTATTAGCGAGATTTCTTGGTGTTGGTTGATATAAATAGGTTGATTGGGGTCTCACTGTGGAAGAGAGAGTTTAGGGGGAGAATAGGGAGACGTTTAGAGCATAAAAATCGAGAGAAAAAAAGTTACAGGAAAATACCATTTTTCTGCTGGTGAAGAAGGTACGAAGAACATAAGACCCTTAAAGACCGTCGTTCTCAAACAGTTCCAGCGACGGTATTCCTTTATCGTTTTCTGTAACAATTGATTTTGTAACAAATATAAGTGTTACAAAACCCGGTTTTATTCATTTTTCTCCCATTTCATCATTTGTGAACCATTTTTGAGCATTAATAAAGATGAATTTTGAGCATGTTTCCATGATAATGATGAGCTAATTCTCGCGTAATCAAGGCACGGAGGAAGCTATTTATGCATGAATAATTGGTAACTATTCTATTTTTCTCTAATTTGTATTTTATAATTCACTCAATCACTACTTTGTAGAATTTTAATTGTTTGCATAATTTTTCCTAATTAGTTGTGATTCAATTAGATAGGTTATGCTTTGGTTAGATAATCTATGCTTAAGGGATACAATTAATGTTTGAGAATATGCTTGATAATTTGTGAATTAAGAAAAAGAGATTTTAAAAATAATTAGAGTTTTGGAATTTTTATCATTATTTATTCATGTGTAATAGTGGAATCTAGTATCTTGGTTATTTTCACTCTAAAAAAAAAACAAATTTGGATTTAAATTTTCTCTACTTTTAGTTTAAATAAATCTAAATTCAATTGCTTTCACAAGTCTTACGAACTCATTATTACCACTATCTAAAATCACATCAATTTTTGGCGCCGCCGACGCGGACTTGTTTTTAAGTTAGAGTTTTTAGATTATTTTTTTTTTAGATTTTTATTATTTTCTCTTTGTTCTATTTTACGTTTCTTTGGGTATATTTCTTTGTGCTACAGGTTTGGAGTTTGGACCGAATTTTTTTTTTAAGCCAGAGACTTTGGTTACTAAGAGATTAGGGGCCAAAGATAAAATCTAAAAGAAAAGGAAAAGAAAGACAAAGATTTTTTTTTTTAATTTTTTTCTTTTATTAGGTTTTTAGATTTTTTTTTTAGAAACTGTATATAGGGATTTATTTTTGTATTTTATTTTTATTTTTGGGACATTTGAACACTTGGACATTATTATTTTATTTTTAAACCCTACGGAAGGGTAGTTTTAAATACAAACTGTTTGCAGGGAAGGACGACGATTACGATATCGTCTCGGCCCCTCGGGTTCGTACATGACATAGGAGACGTGGCCTGAGTCGACTTCAGCGGTTCTTCGCCCGTCTAGTATGGGAGGTAAGTTTTTCGAAACACCCGCGAATCCCCTGTCAGCGGGTTTACTGTCTGCCTTAAGGTGAATATATGTTGAGGACTGAATACGGACTTTAATTTCCTAGTAAAGGGCAAGGACTGGCCATATAAGATAAGGGTTCGGATTTCATCACCGTTCTCTTCTTGCCCGCCTTAGGAAAACATAACCTACGCGAACCCAAACCTAAAATATTGACTAGAACGAGACATATAGGGTAACGAGCTTAATAGGAAAGTCGTTCGAAAAATATTGGTTACTCTTTTAAGCATACTTTGAAGTTCAGGAAGATTACTGTGAGTCGATTAGAGCCGCCTTGTAACCCAAGGAAGCGTTGCCAAAGAGGTGGGGGTATCAAAGCTCCTCTGAGCTTCCCCTACTTCTCTTCGACTCACTTTATTCGGATCGATCCAGAGAGGTTTGCTTAAATTGTAACGAATTCCTTTTCGAAAGATTAGGAGCTGGTCTAGAAACAATCTAAGTGGAGCCATCATGCCTGTTGTTTGCTAGAAATTTTTAGGTTTGCTTTGGTGGAGTCAGCCTGCTGTGTGTTTGCTTAGAACCTCCCTTCTTTAGGATTTTTATTTTTATTTTTATTTTTTATTAGTGTATGCCAAAATCGCTCAAGTCCATTAGTGAGCGTGCTTGGAAAAGAGACACTTCTGGCCGTTTGATTAGTGACGAGCCTAAAGGTTTTTCTTTTGAAGACGGGGAGCTCGAAGACTCTTCTTTGGAGAGCCCTGTTTTCGGAAACTTTAATTTTGAGAATTTAAGTCTTAGTGAGGAATTCACCCCTAGGATTTTTACTGTGCCAACAATGACAACTTTGAAGGAGTACATGTACCCAACTAGGACCAACCAACCATCGTGCATTAAGTTGCCAGCCTCTACGGCTAGTTATGAGTTGAAACCTGGTATTTTTCAGATGATCCCTATATTCTTAGGAAAAGATGATGAAAACCCTTACTTTCACATTAGGGACTTTGAAGAAATTTGTGGAACAATTAATATTAAAGACCTTAGTGAAGAAGTCTTGAAACTTAGGATGTTCCCCTTTTCCCTGAGAGATAAAGCCAAGACCTGGCTTAACAACCTACCATCTGAATCCATAAAAACATGGAAGGAACTTATTGATGCCTTATATTTTAAATTCTACCCTAAGCATAAAACTATAGCTGTTAGGCAGAAAATTAGTGCTAGTGTACAACAAGAGGGAGAATCTCTTTATAGGTTTTTAGAGAGATTCAATGATTTCTTATCCCAATGTCCTCACCATGGGTTTGACAAAATGAAACTAGTAGGGATTCTTTATGATGGTTTGGATTATTCGACCAAAGCCACGGTCGAGTCTTTGTGCGCTGGTGAGTTCACTAGTAAAAATGTTGATGATGCGTTTTCCTTCTTAGAAGATGTCGCTGAAAAATCCCAACAGTGGGAATCTTGTGTTGAACCCCCTAAGAGACTCTTGATCAATAGAAGTAGCACCAATGTGGTTGATACAGGCTTTGGGTCTGATGCTAAGTTTACTGCTTTGTCTAAAAGGTTAGAAGCTTTGGAATTGAATCAATCTAAACATAGTTCTTTTGTTGAACCTGACAATAGGATTAGAGCCTCTCAAGTCTCTAGTTGTGGAATAGAACCCAGTAACTCGTTTTGGGAAGGTCAGGATAGTGAAGAGCAAGCCCATGCTGTCTATAACAATGCTAGATTTGAAAACCGACAGAAGTTTGACCCCTACTCAGAGACCTACAACCCTGGTTGGAGAAACCATCCTAATTTCTCCTGGTCTAAAGGACAAAGTCAAGGACAGTCTAGTAATTCTCATCCTCCCCCAGGTTTTGGTTATAATAAGAACCCTTCGGGTCAAGCCCAGTTCCAGAACCCTTCTGAGAATAGAATAACTAGCTTAGAGGAATCTCTTAGCTTATTAAAAAGGAGCCAGGACATGTTCGTAAAGACCCAAGAAGTATTACTAAAGAACCAGGCTAGTTTTCAAGAGGAAACCAAGCAGAATTTTCAACATAATGCCAAATCTCTTGCTAAGTTAGAACTTCAAGTTAGTCAAATGGCTAAGATTCTAAGTGAGAGAGATAGTGGGAGTTTTCCTAGTCAAACTCAACCTAATCCTAGAGGAGTTCATAAAATAGGAGGAAGATCATCTGATCATGTGAATTCAATCAAAACCCTTAGGAGTGGTAGAGAAATAGACAATAAGGTTGCCATGCCTGATAGTGAACATGCTGTAGTTCACCCTTCTGAATCAGAAGCTGAAGAGATTGATGGAACCTCTAAGGAGACTGATAAGGCCCCTGATAAGCCAAACTTTGTTCCTAGAGCCCCATTCCCACAATTGCTGATACCAACTAAGAAGGAATCCACTTTTAATGACATTTTGGAGGTTTTTAAGCAGGTAACTATCAACCTTCCATTATTAGATGCAATTAGGCAGATTCCTCCTTATGCCAAGTTCCTTAAGGACTTGTGTACGCGAAAGCGTAAGCTCGGTGTCCATAAGAAGGCCTTCCTAGCTAGTCATGTGAGTTCTATTATTCAGAATACTACTACTCCTAAGTATAAAGACCTAGGTTCCCCTACCATTGCCTGTACAATAGGGAAATACCGTGTTGAGAAAGCGCTGCTTGACTTAGGAGCCAGTGTGAACTTACTCCCATACCATGTATACCTTGAGCTAGGACTTGGTGAGATGAAACCTACCCAGATAACACTTCAGTTAGCTGATAGGTCCGTAAAAATTCCTCGTGGTGTGATCGAGGATGTTCTTATTGAGGTTGACAAGTTTATTTATCTAGTGGATTTTGTTATCCTAGATACCCAGCCTGTCCCTGACCCAGAGAACCAGATACCGGTAATTCTAGGTCGCCCGTTTTTAGCTACATCTAATGCGATCATCAACTGTCGAAACGGTATTATGAATCTGTCTTTTGGTAACATGACCATTGAGCTGAACATTTTTCATATTAGTAAGCTACCCTCTGAACGAGATGACTCGAGCATAGAAGAGGTCAACATGATAGGAACATTAGTCGAGGAGTCATTACCAAACACTTTGTTAGAAGATCCACTAGAGAAATTCCTAACTCATTTTGGGATTGATTTTGATGATGATAATGTGATTAATGAGGTGAATGCTTTGTTAGATTCAACCCCTTTGTTTGACACTAGCAATGTTTGGAAATATAAGTTCGAACCATTACCAGTTTCTGAGTCTACTCTAGTTCCTTCGTTAGGAAAGCCTCCTAAGTTGGACCTTAAACCATTACCAGATACCTTGAAGTATGTGTATTTAGTCCCAGCTGAAACTTTACCTGTGATTGTAGCATCCAACTTGGATAGTGATCAGGAAAGTAGGTTATAACCGTTCTTCAAAACAACAAGGAAGCTTTAGGATGGACCATAGCAGACATTAAGGGTATAAGTCCTACAGTTTGTATGCATCAGATTTATTTAGAGGAAGAAACCAAACCTTCTAGGGAGATGCAACGTCGACTAAACCCTAATATGAAAGAAGTAGTTCGAACCGAGGTTCTTAAGTTGTTAGATGCAGGCATTATCTACCCTATTTCAGACAGCAAGTGGGTCAGCCCTGTTTAGGTTGTCCCCAAGAAATCCGGTATTACTGTAGTCCAGAATGAAAATAATGAGTTAATCCCAACTCGAGTGACCACGGGTTGGCGTGTTTGTATTAAACAAGGTCACTAGGAAGGACCACTTTCCCCTTCCTTTCATCGACCAAATGCTAGAGAGATTAGCTGGACATAGTCACTACTGCTTCTTAGATGGCTACTCTGGATATAATCAGATCGTTATTGGCCCTGAAGACCAAGAAAAAACTACTTTTACCTGTCCCTTTGGTACCTTCGCGTATAGACGCATGCCTTTCGGGCTTTGTAATGCCCCTGCAACTTTTCAGCGTTGTATGATGAGCATATTTTATGACATGGTAGAACGGTTCTTAGAGGTCTTTATGGATGATTTTTCAGTATTTGGTTCGTCTTTTGATGAGTGCTTGCATCATCTGTCATTAGTTTTGACTAGGTGTAAGGAGAAGAATTTAGTGCTTAATTGGGAGAAATGTAATTTCATGGTTCGTTCAGGAATTGTTTTAGGGCATATCGTATTATCTAAGGGTATAGAGGTAGATAAAGCCAAAGTTGACCTTATTAAGACTTTACAGGTCCCAAAAACCGTAAGAGATATTAGGTCATTCTTAGGGCATGCAGGTTTTTATCGTCGATTCATTAAGGATTTTAGCTT
>JAJJMB010014314.1:178857-253877 GCA_023531105.1 Papaver atlanticum | reverse complement strand
TAATTGCAGTTTATTTTAGTTTTCGATTGATTTGATTGACTAACGGTTGTTGAACTTTGATTGCACCTAGTTTGTTTATTCTTTAGAATCTTCTCTTCTGATATAAGATTCACTCAAACTAGATCGAAGTGTCGACGGGAAGAACTGTTTGTAGATCTAAAGACGTCTTGTGATAATCCATTGTTAACAGACTCCGTACTGTGCGTGATTGATCATAAGAGATTCAAGTGGTGTTGTGCAGGTGTTATTGAAGATTAAATAAGATTTGAAGACAAATAAGATTTCTGATTTGGTTTCTATATCTTTGGGTGTGCACAAACCTTGATCGGCTGGGATCCAACTATAATTGGATTTATTCGATCTGTTATTTGTGTAAGATCGGCATCACCTTATAGTTTCTTATTTGATTCTATATTGATTGATTGCAAAGGAGTTTATTGGTTAAACGGAAGAGCCTTTGCATATGACTTGAGATATCTTCATCTGAAAGAATCAAGAGAGTTGTTACCAAACAGATTTGTTGTTCCTTTACTGTTTGGAATACGATCCAAAGGAATTGTTCCAGTGCGTGCACTTATTGAATGTCGGAAGCGCAGGGATACTGAAGAAACTAAGTGAACTATAGGTTTAGTTGCTTTGTCTCAACTATACGAAGTTGGTTTAGATTTTGTATAGCGGCTTAATTCTGAGAGTATTCAATTCTGGACTAGGTCCCGGTGCTTTTCTGTATTTGTGGTTTCCTCGTTAACAAAATTTTGCTGTGTCTTTTACTTTTCTATTTCCGCAATTATAATTGTTTATTATAATTAAAAGTAAAATACACAAACGTTAACTCCGCATTACTTGATAGTGATCCTATAGAGTTTGGTTAAGTCCGGACCTATTATCAAGTAATTACACTCTGATTGTTGTATTGTCTCGATCTCATATCCATAGACGATCACACTAAGTGTGAATACCGATTTGTAGTATTGTCTCGACTTTGTCCATAGACAATCACTTTCGGTAAGAGGACTTATAGGTGGATAATTTAAATATTGTGGTGTATTTGGTTACCCTCGTCTTTTTAGTTATTATAATTAAGTAAAATACACAAGTACGTTAACTCCGTAATACTTGATATTGGCATGTGGATACATGATGTTGTAGATCACGGCCTACAACATGTATAATAACATTCAAACCATCAGAATTCTGCTTTCCAAAAGCCTTTTCTTCGCATGTATCATCCACTAAGCGTTTAAACTCAGTTTCCGAACTTTCCATTTTCGGGCGATTATAACCATCAACGACTAATAACCAAGTATTAAAGTCGCGTAATTGAAGAAAGGATCTCATAGCAGATTTCCACCATAGATAGTTTGTTCCGTCAAATCTTGGCGGTACGTTAAGCGAAATCGGTTCATGTGAACTCGAGTTCATTTCTTATAGGTTGGATCACACCAAATACAGATTATTAGATCTTTTCGTGTTTTCCCGCTCTGATACCAATTGAAAAGAAGAGGGTTCCCAAATACACCACAATCTTTTTGTTTCAACCTATCAATCCTCTTACCAAGTGTGATCGTCTATAGACAAATTCGAGAAAATACAACAACTTCAGTGTTCACACTTTGTGTGATTGTCTATGGGCACGAGATCGAGACAATACGACAAACAAAGTGTGATACTTGAAAATAGGTTCGGTAATAACCAAACTCTATAGGATCACTATCAAGTATATCGGAGTTAACGTTTGTGTATTTTATTTTATTATAATAACAATTATAATACGGAAATCAAAGTAAAAGACACAACAAGATTTTGTTAGCGAGGAAACCGCAATTGCAGAAAAACCCCGGGACCTAGTCCAGTTTTGAATACTCTAAGAATTAAGCTGCTATACAAAATATAAACCAACTTCGTATACTTGAAACCAAGCAGACTACCCCTAGCAACTTAGTTCCCTCAGTATCCCTACGCCTTCGACTTATAAAGTCACGCAAGTCCTTTGGATCGTATTCCAAATAGCAAAGGAAGAATCTGTTTGATAACCACTCTAATCAATCTTTGCTATAAGATTTCAATGAGTTGTTGACAAAGGCTCTTATGTTTAATCTAATAAACTCCTTTGTCTTGTTAGATCAATCTATCCAATAACTACTGAAATAATTAAGTTTAGATTCGCACTCAATCAAAATAAATCTCAAAGAGATACATTGAGAATGCTGATCTCACGTAACTATTCATCAAATAAATCCGATTCTAGTTGGATCCCAGCCGATCAAGGTTTGTGCACACAAATTCAAAAGATACGAAAACCAATAAGATTTCTTATTCGTCTTCAAATCTTCTTTAATCTTCAATATACCTGCACAACACCACTTGAATCTCTTATGATCAATCACGCACAGAACGGAGTCTGTTAACAACGGATTATCACAAGATGTCTTTAGATCTAACAACAATTCTAAATATCCCGTCGATACTTCGATCTAGTTTGAGTGAATCTTAAATCAGAAGAGAAGATTCTCAAGAATAAACAAACTAGGTGCAATCAAATTTCAACAACCATTAGTTAATCAAATCAATCGAAAACTAATAACACTGTAATTATCTAGTTTCCCACCAACGGTACTCGTAGAGCTTCTTGATCCCACAAAAGTCTTTAAACGAGCGGTCGTAAGAGATTTCACCTAATAGGATACTTTCCTCTCCGAATAGACATCTCTACCAGAAACAACAAGAAATGAAGATTTCCTGGCTCTTAGGATAGTTTGCTAGAAATGCAAACTTTGGTATTTATAGACCAAGGATGATTGGACATCAAGGAATTTCCAAAACCGAAAATATTCTCAAGATATGCAATGAATGGCAAGATTCGTTTTTCATAATTTTAATAAATGCTTGTCTAATATTTCCGAAATCTCTCAATATAAAATCTCCAATTAGTAAATGCACATTACTAATTTTTATTCTTTAGAGATATGCATTTAATTGCTGGTAATTAAAGCATATAAAACCAAAAACCTTAATTAAAAAATTCTTAATTTATCTCGGCACATGATCTCCTTGAGTACTAAGGAATATCTTTGAACAATAAATGATAAGAGTTACTGTACGTGTTCAAAGTATGTTGACATCTTTTTCACTGTAAATCCTTATTTCATACTTACATGGATTTACATTCTTGGATTCGGTTATACCACACTTCCAAACAAGTTTAGAATTTGTTCACCTATGATCCAAGATAACTATGTGATTGATCAAATACCAAATCACATACATGGGTTTAATCGGTTCTACCAATCACTAGGATCGATTATACCTAATTATGGAAATACTCATGATCGGTCACACCAGTCACTAGGATCGGTTACACCAGTTAAAGGGATCGGTTCCATATTCACATGGTATTGCTCACCAGTTACCAGGACTGGTTACACCAATTACAAGGATCGGTTACACTTACTCATGATCGGTCATACCAATTACTAGGATCGGTCACACCAATTACAAGGATCGATCATACCATCACATGGTGATTACTTAGGATCGGTTACACTAATTAAAAAAAACCAGTCATACCAAATCATAATTCAGGCATTGTGATTAGTTATACCTAGATACATAACCAACGTTAAGATCGGTTCTACCATCTCACACATATTGGTCATCCAAAGATTTGCAATGAATAGCCTGACCAATAAGCCTAATGATTTCCCTTTCGATTCATAAAACAAGTTCATGAATGTACTTCCTTTAAACAAATGTAAAACATTATTTCCTAGGATGAAATCTTCACTGAAAAAATGAGGGTCTTAAACTTTTCCACCTATAAGTCCTCTTACCGAAAGTGATTGTCTATGGACTAAGTCGAGACAATGCAACGAATCGGTATTCACACTTTGTGTGATCATCTATGGATACGAGATCGAGACAATACAACAATCAAAGTGTGATTACTTGATAATAGATTCGGACTTAATCAAACTCTATAGGATCACTATCAAGTAATACGGAGTTAACGTTTATGTAATTTACTTTAAATTATAATAACAACAATTATAATTGCGGAAAACAAAGTAAATGACACAGCAATATTTTGTTAACGAGGAAACCACAATTGCAGAAAACCCCCGGGACCTAGTCCAGAATTGAGACCAAGCAACTAAACCTATAGTTCACCTAGTTTCTTCAGTATCCCTGCGCTTCAGACATTCAATAAGTTAACGCACTGGAACAATTCCTTTGGTTCGTATTCCAAACAGTAAAGGAACAACAAATTTGTTCGGTAAAACCTCTATTCAATCTCAGTGATATGAGTTAGACAAAGGCTCTTCTGTTTAATCCAATAAACTCCTTTGTCGGGTTTAGATCAATCTATCCAACAACTACCAAAGTAGCAGAGTTTAGATTATGCAATCAATAATAGGATTTTATCAAGATGCTAAATACTGATGTCGATCTACGCAACTAATTAATTAAATCTATCAAAGATAAACCGGTTATAGTTGGATCCCAGTCGATCAAGTTTTCTGCACACCAAAGATTATGAACCCAAATCAGAAATCTTCTTCATCTTCAAATCTTCTTAAATCTTCAATAAACACCTGCACACCACAACTTGAATCTCTTGTGATCAATCACGCACATAATTGAGTCTGTTAACAATGGATTATCATAAGACGTCTTTAGATATACAAACAGTTCTAAAGATCCCGTCGACACTTCGATCTATTTGAGTGAATCTTATAACAGTAGAGAAGATTCTCAAGAATAAACAAACTAGGTGCAATCAAAGTTCAACAACTGTTAGTCAATCAAATCAAATTGAAAACTAATAATACTGTAATTATTTAGTTTCCCACCAACGGTACTCGTAGAGCTTCTTGATCCCACAGAAGTCTTTAAACGAGCGGTCGTAAGAGATTTCGCCTGATTAGGGTACTTTCCTCTACGAATAGACGGCTCTACCAGTAACAACGCAACAAGGTAGTTTTGCTGGCTCTTAGGATAGTTTGCTCGAAATGCAAACTTGGATATTTATAGACCAAGGAATTTCCAAAACCGAAAATATTCTCAAGATATGCAATATTTTTCCAAATTCGGTTTTCATAATTCCTAGAAATTCTCTGTCCAATATTAACCAAAATCCTACTAGATAACCTCAAATTAGTAAATGCACATTACCAATTTTTATTTTCCAGAGATATGCATTTTAATTGCCGGTAATTAAAAGCATATAAAATTAACAACCTTAATTAAAAGATTCTCAACTTATTTAGGTCTGGGATCTCCTTGAGTTATTAAGGAATATCTTTGAATAATAAAAGATAAGAGTTACTGAACATGTTCAAAGTATGTCGACATCTTATTTCTTTGTAAATCCTCTTTTATATTTAAAATCTTGGAACCGATTATACCACACTTCTAAACAAGTTTAGAACTGGTTCATCTGATTTCCAAGAACTATGTGATTGATCAAATCAACACACTAATCATGCATTTACGGTTCTACCAAACACAAGGATCGGTTCTACATTAATATGGTTACCGGGACCGGTTACATTAGTTACCAAATTGGTCACGTCAATAACCAGGACCGGTTACCATATTCTCAGGGTATTACTTGTGATCGGTACAACCAGTTACCAGGATCGGTTACACCAATTACCAGGATCGGTTACACCAATTATCAGGACCGGTCACACCAATTACAAGGATTGATTACACATTCTTTTGTGATCGGTCACACCAATTACTAGGATGGTTACACCAATTACTAGGATCGGTCACACTAATTACAAATACCGATCATACCATCTTGGGTGATTACTTAGGATCGGTTACACTAATAAAAGTCATACCAATACATAAGTCAGGCATTGTGACTAGTTTTACCAAGATACATAACAAGTTATGATCGGTTTTACTAACTCACACGTATTGGTAATCCAAAGATATGCAATGATCAACAATACCAATAAGCCTAGCGATTTCACTTTTTATTCACAAAACAAGTTTATGTATGTACTTCTTTTAAACGAATGTAAAGATTGTTTCCTAGGACAAAATCTTCACCCATACCCAGACACATAATCACAATAGCATTCATACGATTATGTCGATGTCTTATATAAGAAGTTCAAAAGATAAGCGTTATACTTCGTATTGTAATTCCCTAACACTATGTCTACTAGAGTATAATCATTCACAGCTTCTCAGTTATGTTTTCAATATAGCACGACTTGAAAGATACGTTGGGAATGAAATAGTTCAAGTCAAAATATTACTAACCTCAAGAGGAAGGATGTTGTCGTCGATGTAGCTTGTTACTTCTTTACATTCTTCAAGTCTTTGAGTAATACTTGTATGTCTCATTATCCTAATCTTTCTAGCCTAACCTATACGAAGTTTTCTCTAGTACATAATCAAGTGACTCTTTAATTGAGTTTTGATTCACTAAAATATGAAAACCAAACTTGACATACCAACGCTTAATGGGTTCAACCGAGCTATGCTCTTACAATCTCCCCCTTTGTCAATTTTAGTGACAAAACTCTTACAATCATATGGATAAACAAATTACAAAAATTAATTACACATACGCTTGATTCCAAGTTTCAATGGCACAATACCCTGCATATATTCAATCCATAAATGCCGCTGAAGGCATTTAAATAACAAAGCTAATACTCCCCTTAAAGGTGAGATAGGTAGATTTTCAATCCGCACATCTTTGTTATTTCCCTTTGTAGTCCAAATAACTACAATCATCATATGATATGTTTCTCCCCCTTAGTTAATGCTTTACTCTTTCGTTAGATATAACATTTAAGCACAATTGTCCTTTCCTAAGTGATTACAAATCACTTGTTTACTCCACATATTTATCCCCCTTTTTGTCACAAAATAACAAAAGCACGGGAAAATACCAAAAACCGAAAGGATCTTATAATCTAAAAGAATTGTAAAACCTATAAGAGTTAAGCACGAGGGTTTCACATACCACTTTAGACAACCAATATCAAAACCGAAACTACAAGTAATTTGGTTTTAATATGTTATCAAGGAAACAATTGCCCGAAGAAATTTTCCCTAATAGTTTAACAGATTGACTAAGAAAACTTAGTTCCCTTGCTAAACCGAATTCATAAGTACAATCGCTTATTTCGATAAGACCAAAATAAAGATCAGAATTAACTTTATTTTTCTCATCAGGCACTAATTATTCAGACAATAACTTAGACCTTTCACTTTAGACAAGACAAATACTATGTTAGTTAACTAATATTTCTTGTCAAGGCATTCGATTAAACTTGAATAACCGAATCCTTTACTTTTTATAAGTCTAACTAAGATCAGAATTAACTTAGTTTCTCTTATCCAGAATCGAATTGGACTAAAAAAATGATCCCGTATTTTGTTAAGCCATAAATAATACATACAAACCAAGTAAATTGACTTGCACAATTATTTTTCTTAACCGTAAGCAATTGAAATAAACATAGACATTAAAGCACCGCAATTGCACCAAAATTTCGTTAAGTCTAAAACCATTGATATCAAACAATAAAGAAAGATATCAAACCAGTTTTTCTTAACCGGAAACAATTGAATCACACACACACATCCATCCATACATACACACATAATGGAATAAACATCAATTGTACCGAATTTTGTTAAGCAAAAGCAAAATATATGCAATAAACTCATGCTTTTCTTAAACAGGAAAACGATTAACTAACAAATTCGTTACCTCAAATTCCGCATCCTCTTCTCCATTTCTTTGCATCTTTCAGGGGAGGAATATCATTATGTTGTCATCCTCTCACAGTTACAAAAGAACAACAACAACAGCAACATTTACCAGAGAAAGGTTGAACCGGTTTTAACTAATGCAAATAGCAAAAGTTGAAAACCCGAAACACATATGCTTTTATGTTAAACAAAAATTCAACATATTGTTACATTTTCACATATGAGTTTCAATCGGAACACATTATGATCCTTTGATAAAGCCTACCAACATGGGCTAGAACTTAATCCTGCTAAATCAAAAAGGCACACAAACCATAAGGGTTCACACATCATATGAGATCGAATATCAAGGTTATGAAAACCGAAATAAAAAATCCCATACACATAGCAATAATATAAAGCATTTAAGCACAGGCTATGTAATCGAAAAACTACCACAAGAAAAATTATAAAGTAATAATTTTATTCATAAATAGATAGTTTTATTCATCAATACACCTTACACAATAATTGAAAGAAATCAAAAACTAATGTCTATTTTGTTTGCAACTTAGTCCTTCATAACAGAGGTAGAGGAAGGCAGATTATTACTTTCAGTCTTTAGCTTGTGAATTTCTTCAAGTAGATAACCTTGTTGCTTGACCAATATTTCTTGCAGTTGAGAAGTTTTCGTGAAGGATTCTGCAAGAACATGTAATTCTGTCTTTGATTGAACACAGAAGTGTGTTAATGCTTTAATACACTGATATTTCTTCATCATATTCTCTCTTTCCTTCTTGCTAAGCCAATCTCTCTTTTTGATTTTTCTCTTTGAATTCTCAATATCAATAGAAGGTACAAACTTATTCTTAAAGTGATCTTTCTGATCCAGTACTCTATCAAGAGAAGACATCGGATCCTGACTCATAGTTCGGACAAGGAATGACCAAAGAATGAGAAGGATCTTTTTATATTTTTCATACTTCCGAAAATATAATATTCCTATAAATAAGAATATCTTAAATATATTTTCATATCTTTAGATTTTTATTCCCATATTCTACACATAAGTGCCTTGAATTTTTACTTCCTTACACATAGATTCGGCACACAAGGTGAGGATGTAAATTTAATACCGATTAGGTGGTATTAATGTGAGATTTTCTCTCATTAAAGGAATTAGAACAATCAGTGTGTTCTTAATCTAGTTTTGTATGAAAACCCTTTTTCTTCTTACCTCGAAATAACGAAGTATCTTGAGATTGACTGACGTTGCATATGCAACTCTTAGATATTTTGCTCCTTGAGACAGTCCTGCAATTAGTCCTATACTTCCCTTTGCCATTAGATGATTTATTAATATCGGAAGACATACCCATTCTTAAAATGGTTAAATCATTAATGGAGGAGGAAGGAATGTTGACAACTAATGCAATATTAGCTGTTTCCTCTTCTTCGGAATCATATGAATCAGAGGTCTCGTCTAGAGTTACAGCCAATGCCTTGCTTCCAGTGTATTTCCTAAGATTAGGACAGTCTTTATCCATATGACCAAAACCTTTACACTTAAAGCACTGAGGTTGATATTCATCATCTTCTACTTGATATTTCTTGTTCTTGACAGGAACTCGATCATGGGGTTGAGAAGATCGATGAGTATCTTTTATGAATCCCTTGTTTCTTTTCTTCAATAGATCTCGGAATTGTTTGGTGATCAATGATAACGATTGTTCAACTTCATCATAAGAATTTTCTACAATCCGTTCCTCAGAATTATCCATTAATCTATCCTTTTCCAATGGTGCTTTTGGAATTTTTGCAGCTTTAAAAGAGATTCCTTTAGCTTGAATAGACTGTGATTCATGATCAAAGATCTTCAATTTTCCAACGAGAGTGCTTCGTGAGAGAGTTGAAAGATCATTTGCTTCTATGATTGCATGCTTCTTAGATTCGTATCTAGATGGCAACGATCTGAGAATTTTGCATACTATATCTTTTTCAGAAATAGTCTTTCCAAGTGAGAAATAAGCATTAACTATCTCAGAGAGTTTAATATGAAACTCTTCAAAAGTATCGTTGTCATCCATTCGAAGGTTCTACCAATCAGACGTAAGAGTTTGAAATCTAGCTTCTTTCTCTGATGTATTTCCTTCGAATACGATCTGAACATTATCCCAAGCTTCCTTTGAAGTTTGGCATGTTGATGTACATGATGTTGTAGATCACGACTTACAGCATGTATAATGCATTCAAACCATCTGAATTCTGCTTTGCAAAAGCATTTTCTTCATTAGTATAATCTACTAAGCATTTAAACTCAGTTTCCGAATTTTCAATTTTCGGGAGATTATAACCATCAACAACTAATAACCAAATATTAAAGTCTCTAAATTGAAGAAAAGATCTCATAGCATTTTTCCACCATAGATAGTTTGTTCCCTCAAATCTTGGCGGTACGTTAACTGAAATCGATTCATGTGAACTCGAGTTCATATCTTATAGGTTGGATCGCACCAAACACAGATTGTTAGATCTATTCGTGTTTGCCTGCTCTGATACTAATTGAAAAGACGAGGGTACCCAAATATACCATAATCTTAAACTTTTCCACCTATAAGTCCTCTTACCAAAAGTGATTGTCTATGGACTAAGTCGAGACAATGCAATGAATTGGTATTCACACTTTATGTGATCATCTATGGATACGAGATCGAGACAATACAACAATCAAAGTGTGATTAGTTGATAATAGGTTCGTACTTAACCAAACTTTATAGGATCACTATCAAGTAATACGGAGTTAACGTTTGTGTAATTTACTTTAAATTATAATAACAACAATTATGATTGCGGAAAACAAAAGTAAATGACACAACAAGATTTTTTTAATGAGGAAACCGCAAATGAAGAAAACCCCCAGGACCTAGTCCAGAATTGAATACTCTCAGAATTAAGCCGCTATATAAAGTCACACCAACTTCGTATAGTTGAGACCAAGCAACTAAACCTATAGTTCACCTAGTTTCAGTATCCCTGCGCTTCCGACATTCAATAAGTGCACGCACTGGAACAATTCCTTTGGTTCGTATTCTAAATAGTAAAGGAACAACAAATGTGTTCGGTAATAACTCTATTCAATCTCAGTGATATGAGTTATACAAAGGCACTTCTGTTTAATCCAATAAACTCATTTGTCGGGTTTAGATCAATCTATCCAATAACTACCAAAGTAACAGAGTTTAGATTATGCAATCAATAATAGGATCTTATCAAGATGCTAAATACTGATGCCGATCTACACAACTAATCAATAAAATCTATCAAAGATAAACCGATTATAGTTGGATCCCAGTCGATCAATTTTTGTGAACACCAAGGATTATGAACCCAAATCAGAAATATTCTTCGTCTTCAAATCTTTTTAAATCTTTAATAAACACCTGCGCACCACAACTTGAATCTCTTGTGATCAATCATGCACAGAACGGAGTCTGTTAACAATGGATTATCACAAGACGTATTTAGATCTACAAACAGTTCTAAAGATCCCGTCGACACTTCGATCTAGTTTGAGTGAATCTTATATCAGAAGAAAAGATTCTCAAGAATAAACAAACTAGGTGCAATCAACGTTCAACAACCGTTAGTCAATCAAATGAAATTGAAAACTAATAATACTGCAATTATCTAGTTTCCATCCAACGGTACTCGTAGAGCTTCTTGATCCCATAGAAGTCCTTAAATGAGCGGTCGTAAGAGATTTCGCCTAATTAGGGTACTTTCCTCTCTGAATAGACGGCTCCACCAGTAACAACACAACAAGGTAGTTTTGCTGGCTCTTAGGATAGTTTGCTCGAAATGCAAACTAGGGTATTTATAGACAAAGAAAGTTCGGACACCAAGGAATTTCCAAAACCGAAAATATTCTCAAGATATGCAGTATATTTCCAAATTCGGTTTTCATAATTCCTAGAAATGCTCTGTCCAATATTTACCGAAATCCTACTAGAAATCTCCAATTATTAAATGCACATTACCAATTTTTATTTTCCAGAGATATGTATTTTAATTGCTGGTAATTAAAAGCATATAAAATTAACAACCTTAATAAAAAGATTCTCAACTTATTTCGGTCCGGGATCTCCTTGAGTTATTAAGGAATATCTTTGAACAATAAAAGATAAGAGTTACTGAACATGTTCAAAGTATGTCGACATCTTATTTCTTTGTAAATACTCTTTCATATTTACAATCTTGGAACCGATTATACCACACTTCCAAACAAGTTTAGAATTGGTTCATCTGATTTACAAAAACTATGTGATTGATCAAATCAACACACTAATCATGGGTTTACGGTTCTACCAAACACAAGGATCGGTTCTACCTTAATATGGTTACTGGGACCGGTTACATTAGTTACCAAATTGGTCACGTCAATTACCAGGACCGGTTACCATATTCTAATGGTATTACTTGTGATCGGTCACACCAGTTACCAGGATCGGTTACACCAATTACCAGGACCGGTTACACCAATTACAAGGATCGATTACACATTCTTTTGTGATCGGTCACACCAATTATTAAGTTCGGTTACACCAATTACTAGGATCGGTCACACCAATTACAAATATCGATCATACCATCTTGGGTGATTACTTAGGATCGGTTACACTAATAAAAGTCATACCAATACATAAGTCAGGCATTGTGACTAGTTTTATCAAGATACATAACAAGTTATTATCGGTTTTACTAACTCACACGTATTGGTAATCCAAAGATATGCAATGATCAACAATACCAATAAGCCTAGCAATTTCACTTTCGATTCACAAAACAAGTTTATGAATGTACTTCCTTTAAACGAATGTAAACATTGTTTCCTAGGACGAAATCTTCACCCATACCCATACACATAATCACAATAGCATTCATACGATTATGTCGATGTCTTATATACGAAGTTCAAAAGTTAAGCGTTATACTTCGTATTGTAATTCCCTAACACTATGTCTACTAGAGTATAATCATTCACAGCTTCGCAGTTATTTTTTCAATATAGCACGACTTGAAAGATAAGTTAGGAATGAAACAGTTCAAGTTAATATTACTAACCTCAAGAGGAAGGATGATGTCGTCATTGTAGATTGCTACTTCTTCACATTCTTCATGCCTTCGAGTAATACTTGTATGTCTCATAATCCTATACTTTATAGTCTAACCTATAAGAAGTTGTCTCTAGTACATAATCAAGCGACTCTTAGATGAGTTCTGATTCACTAAAATATGGCAACCAAACTTGACATACCAACGCTTGGTGGGTTCAACCGAGCTATGCTATAACATTCACCATAACCCATTCACATAATCATAACAATATATATAAGATTATGTCGATGTCATATCTACGAAGTTCAAAAGATAAGCATTATATTTCGTAGTCTAATTCCCTAATACTATGATCATACAATTATGACCATGTCACATCACTAGAGTATTATACAATATGTACAGTATATACAGCTTCGCCGTTATCTACGAAGTTCAAAAAATAAGCATTATACTTCGTAGTCTAATTCCCTAATACTATGATCATACAATTATGACCATGTCACATCACTAAAGTATTATACAATATGTACAGTTTATACAGCTTTGTAGTTATGTTTTCAATATAACACGACTTGAAAGATATGTTAGGAATGAAACAGTTCAAGTCAATATTACTAACCTCAAGTGGATGGATGATATCGTTGTTGTTGAAAAAGCGGAGGTCTAACAACCACACCCAATATTTCGTTTAGGAAATCTGTATGGACTAACTCTAATATATTTCCAAGAGAATCAACTAGACAATCAGACTCAATCAAGGAAAATACATCCAAGAGTTATATCTCTGTTTCTCAATGTAATCAGCAAATCAAACAGATAGAAATCCGCGAGCCTGATTATTATGAGAAACAACTTGAACGGTACCAAAGACCAATGTTCAAGTGCCAATCAATTTATATCAACAACCAAAGGTTGGATTATCTAATTGATTTAACTATGCACAACCTGTGATATTTCAATTATATAGAAAAGAAATAACACAGACACCAGAAATTTTGTTAACGAGGAAACCGCAAATGCAGAAAACTCCCGGGACCTAGTCCATATTTGAACACCACACTGTATTAAGCCGCTACAGACTCTAGCCTATTATACGTTAACTTCGGACTGGAATGTAGTTGAGCCCTAACCAATCTCACACTGATTAAGGTACAGTCACGTTCCTTACGCCTTTGAATCGCAGCAGGACTCTATGCACTTGATTCTTTTAGTTGATCTCACCCACAACTAAGAGTTGCTACGACCCAAAGTCGAAGACTTGACAAACAAATCTGTCTCACATATAAAAGTCTGTTGAATAGATTAATCTATCTCCCACAGAAATACCTACTAGTTTTTGTTCCGTCTTTTGATAAATCAAGGTGAACAGGAACCAATTGATACACCGTACTTATATTCTCGAAGAACAACCTAGTAATATCAATCACCTCACAATGATCTTAACCATATGGAAGCGGAACAAGATATTGTGGAATAAAAAACGATGAGACGAAGATGTTTGTGACTACTTTTTATCTTACCTATCGGAGATTGAATCTCGAGAAAATCTTAGAGAAGATAGTTCTCAATAAGATAGAACAAAGTAAGACCAGAACACGCAACTACAGAGAAAATAGTTGGGTCTGGCTTCAGAATCCCAATGAAGTCTTTAAGTCGTTAACCTATAATGGTCTTAGAAAAACCTAGGTTAAAGGAGAACAAGGTTGATATGAATATGTTTCATATGGCTAACTTCGGTTAACTATTGTTGAGCCAACCAAGTGTACATGTTTAGGTACGGTTACCCATATCTAAATGAAGTCATATTTCATTTGTGTATAACAAGCTTAGTTCGATCTAACGGTTGAAAGATATTAGCTTGAATCTAATCATATTTTCATCTAACGGTGAATATTGAATGCTTTGTTACCAAGGTAACATTGATTGCAAACCCTGATTTGAAGACTATATAAGGGAGAGCTCTAGCAACTGGGAAACCTAATCCCCACACCTTCTGTGTGATACTAGTTGCGACTAGAGTCTGGCTTCAGAATCCTAATGAAGTCTTTAAGTCGTTAACCTATAATGGTTTTAGAAAAACCTAGGTTAAAGGAGATCGTTCGAAACTCCATGTTAATCATTGAAACATTCTTAGAAGATGGGAATAGCTGTCTCACACAAACTATTAGCTTCATAGCAATTTTTCAAGTGATCAATAGATCAATACGAAACATTCCGAGTCTACATCAAATGACTGTCTCACACGAATTATGTAAGATGTTACCAGGCGATTTTCATTTGATCATCTTTTGACTTTCGTCAAGAATAAAGATGAACTTGGTTAAAGCGAAAGCTTACCAACACATATTTTGAGAAATATGTAAGCGAGTTGAATTCAACTCGAAATATCAAATGTGTATAATATAAAGTCTATATAGCTATACGACTTTTGTCTCAATAGGAGATAAAATAGAAATAGACTTCTGAGTGATAGATGAGTTCAAGTCTCCACGTACCTTTGGTTGATGAAGTTTCACAAGCTCTCCTTAGTAGTTATTCGTCTTCAATCGATGAACGTCGTGAAGTCTAAAGCTCAACTACACATTCTATCCTAATCCGAGACATAGCTATAAGTAGATTAGAAATCAAGACTTATTGTTTTGGCAACTAAACTTGACAAAAAAGCTTGAGATAGCAACTAAACTTGACAAAATCTCCGATAGGTAAGATTTGAAGACTATCTAAGGGAGAGCTGTCCCTATCTATCGGTGTGTACACACAGGAGGTGTGGGGATTAGGTTTCCCAGTTGCTAGAGTTCTCCCTTATATAGTCTTCAAATCAGGGTTTGCAATCAATGTTACCTTGGTAACAAAGCATTCAACATTCACCGTTAGATGAAAATTTGATTAGATTCAAGCTAATATCTTTCAACCGTTAGATCGAACTTAGCTTGTTACATACAAATGAAATATGACTTCATTTAGATATGGGTAACCGTACCTAAACGTGTACACTTGGTTGGCTCAACAATAGTTAACTGAAGTTAGCCATATGAAACACATTCATATCAACCTTGTTCTCCTTTAACCTAGGTTTTTTTTAAACCATTATAGGTTAACGACTTAAAGACTTCATTGGGATTCTGAAGCCAGACCCAACTATTTTCTCTGTAGTTGCGTGTTCTGGTCTTACTTTGTTCTATCGTATTGAGAACTATCTTCTCTAAGATTTTCTCGAGATTCAATCTCCGATAGGTAAGATAAAAATCGTTGGCAAGATGAAAATCGTTGGCAATAGCAATGTTTAATCACAATATAGGCTATTCCAAACCCTAGTTATCCTTCTTAAAACACAATAATAAATTCTCATAAGAAGTTTCCTAGACATTAAGACCTCTGAAAAATTCTTTATCGTCCCCGAACTCCTTGTCGTCAACAGCCATTGGAACATAAGGTTCATGAAGAAAGGAGTCAATTTCAACAAACCTTCTTTACTGATGCCGAACCAGGGCCTTCTGAATTTTAAGAGTCCTTAAAACAATAGCCTTTATTTGCTGAATCTCCTTCCTTGTTTCCTTCAACTCTTCAAGAACACCAGAAAACTTCTGAAGATTAAAGGGAATAACCCTTGGTTAATTTCTTCATATTCTTCTTTTTTCTCTTTAAAGTTGTAGAGGTTGGAGACTTATCTTTTTCCTTCATGATTGATGGCTTAACAATCATATTAACATCTTTTCCATCAGAAGACATGATGCTTGAAGTCTCCATACAAGTATGGAATTGTGAAAAAAATACACAAATAAAACTCAACAAGCAATCTTGTGATAAAAAGAGTTTTTCAGGGAAGGAAAAAGGAATGTTGGGTTACGGAACCTATATACATAGTAGGATTCACGTACGACCAATTCATAACCCTAAAGAAGGTAGAATTGTTGATTTTAACCCTCTTTTAATGAAAAAGGAAATTCTTTTCAATACCAATTTATGATATGAAAAGATCAACAGAATTCCAGAAAACAACAATCAAAAAGAAAACATTTCTTTTCCTAAAGCCCGAACTGTGCAAACTCTTGTCTCTTTGAAGTCAGGCACATGAGACAAGACACACTTTCAACACAGTTAAGTTGTGTTGGGGTGAACAATAATCTGTCCACCATACACTTCTTGTACGGAATTCTTAATACCTTTTTTCACAAAATGTTTAGACCTTGTTCTTTGGGTACATTATTTATATGTCCTTACTTTTGAACCCCAATAAATATGTCCTTATACAACAATAAATATGTCCCTAATTTTTAATAACCTTATGCATTTAAAATTAGATTACCTTAATACCCTCACCCATATAATATTTTTCTTTACTTCAAAATAGAACAAATTTCTTCCTCTACCACTTCACCACCACCACTAGCACCCCCACCACCAACATTCAACTACCATTCCACCACCACTGTTCAACAACCACCACCTACCAACCTCCATCACCACTAATATTCCACCACCACTCCTTCACCACTACCATTACACCACCACAAGTCCTCCACCACCACTAGTCTGTCGCCGCCACCACCACTGGTTTAGATATTTTTGTATCAACAACAGTAGTTGATCCAAATAAAAATAGAACCAACAGTAGAAGTTGATCCAGTTTAGGGGATCAACAATGGTAGTTGATCCAAAAAAAAAGGATCAACAGTAGAAGTTGATTCAATTTAGTGAATCAATAATGGTAGTTGATCCACTAAATTGGATCAACAATGAAAGTTGATCCATGTAAATGGAGTGAACTTGGCATAAGTCGAACACGCATCATCTGACATGGAGTCAGTCATGCTACCATTGCACCACAAGTTCAACATTGGGAGAAATTTACATGATTTAAACTACAAGCATGATTATACTAATCCTAGAAAATGTTGTCAACAATAGGAGTTGATTGGATCAACAACAATAGTTGATCCCATAAAAAATTGGGTCAACAACACGAGTTCATCCCATAAATGGGATCAACAACCGTAGTTGATCCATAAAAAATTTGGTCAACAACCGTAGTTGATCCCATAAATGGGATCAACAGCAACAATTGATCCGATAAAAACATATAAACAATAACAAATGATCATCACCTGTAGCTTCACCACCGTTATGTCTCTCTGAAAAGTTCCCAAACCTAGACAAGCACTACCACCGTCTCAAAAGGCAACAAAATCACACTTAATCTTCACCGCCGCCGCCACCACCACCACCAAAAACAATCAGAACCACCACTATCTCTATCTCCAATTTTATCAACAACAGTAGTTGATCCCATAAAAAATTGGGTCAACAACAGGAGTTCATCCCGTAAATTGGATCAACAACCATAGTTGATCCATAAAAAATTGGGTCAACAACTGTAGTTGATCCCATAAATGGGATCAACAGCAACAATTGATCCGATAAAAACATATAAACAATAACAAATGATCATCACCTGTAGCTTCACCACCGTTGTGTCTCTCTGAAAAGTTCCCAAACCTAGACAAGCACCACCACCTTCTCAAAAGGCAATAAAATCACACTTAATATTCACCGCCGCCGCCACCACCACCACCAAAAACATAGCAACAACCATCATTGTAACAAAACCTAAAAGAAAGTTGAATCATACCATTTTCTGAACCAACAAATCTCGATCTCTGAAATCTGAATCCGCAACTTGAAATCAATCTTTGAATCTGGTTTAGAAATTCGTTAAAATCGAAAACTAAAAAAACAAATCTGAATCTACAACTCCAAATCGAAAACCAATAAAAAAAATCAATTTCTGATTCTGGTTTAGAAATTATTGAAATCGAACACAAATCGTGATATCTCTGTTGATGCTAGTGGCGGACGTGACGGAGATTGTGGTTCTTGTTGTGGTGGCGGCGAGATTGTGATGGTGGTGAGGCTATGAAGATAGTGAAACGAAGAAGAATGAAGTTTCTGTGTAAAACGAAGAAGAATGAAAGAAAGAAAGAGAGGAAGGTTAAATAAGGTAATATCATAATTATTTTTCTGGAAACATTTACAATTATACCATCAGGGATATTTGTAAAGTTTTCTAGAGATATTTGTGAAGGCACATCAAAAGGAGGGACAATAATTCAATTACCACTTGTTCTTTTTCAGAGAGGTCTAATTAATTCTTTAGAAATTTACTTTTTCGGAGAGGAATTGAGTTTTCTACTTACCTCAGATGAATTAGACTTCTGAACAAGTTTGAGGTTGTTTGATAATCGATTTTCTCTCCGTTGAAGTTTATTGACATATCTTATTTTATGTTTGTACTTGTAACACTTAGAGAGTTCATGACCCGTAAAAGTACAATAAGAACGAATTAATGTGGAGGACGGTTCAGACACCATATCTGAGCATGCTACTAAACAAATTGAGGTACCCAAAACATGTGAAATAGAATTTTCAGTAGACAGGGAAAAATCCATTTTATCCTCCATAGCGGTTGACGAAGTTTTTCAAGGAAGAATATCAAGATTGATATACGTATTGCTATAATTATCAAAGTCAATATTTTCACCAAGGAGTGCAACACTTGATTTTTCATATACATTTGAATCATAGTGATCAGACATCTCATCAAGAGTTGCAGCAAGACCTTTGTTCCCAGTGTATTTTCTACGATTTGGACACTCATTAGCAAAATGACCAAAACCTTTACACTTGAAGCACTGTGGCATATCCTCATCATCGGTATCGACGGTGTCCCTGTTTTTAGGAGGAGCATGGTCATGAGGTGTGACTGATGATCTGGGTTTATCTCTGATGAACCGTTTACTTCTCTTCAAAAGAAGATCTCTAAATTATCTTGTGATCAGTGAAACTGAGTTGTCAAGATCTTCATCTGATGAATCAGTCTCAATAGGATCAATAACAGAGTTGCCAACACTTTTACTTTTGTCAAGCAATTTAGTGTTCTTTTGTGCTTTGAAAGCAATATCCTTCCAAGATTTGGATGTATGCTCATGATTAAAGATCTTTAACTTCCCAGCAAGAGTATTTCTGGATAAAGTATTAAGGTTATTTCTTTCAACGATGGCAAACTTCTTATAATCGTATTTGGCTGGCAACGATCTGAGAATTTTCATCACAATGTCCTTTTCAGGAATAGTCTTACCCAATGCAAAAGATGCATTAACAATTTCAGAAAATTTGTGATTAAACTCATTAAATGAATCTTCATCAGCCATACGAAGGTTTTCCCAATCATAATTTAGGTTTTGAAGCCTAGTTTCTTTCTCAGAGGAATTTCCTTCGAATACAGTTTTTAAGATATCCCAGGCTTTTTTAGACTTAGTGCACGTAGTCACATGGTGTTGAAGATATGGGGTAATGTCATGGATGATAGCATTTAAACCGTCATAATTTTGCTTTGCAGCGAGAATCTTGGCAGGTTCATATACACCAATATCCTTAGGAACAGTTACATCGCCTTCTGTAACAACCGGAAGATCATAACCATTAACTACACGAACCCATGATTGAAAATCACGCGCTTGAAGAAAGGCACGCATAACAATTTTCCACCATAAGTAATTCAAGCCATCGAAGACTGGTGGTACGTTTATAAAGATAGCATTTCTGTCCATAGAGTCAGATAGCTACAAACACAGACTTATGAGGTCTTAAACGTGTTTTCCTTCTCTGATACCAATTGAAAAAGCGGGGGTCTAATGATAGGCTTCGGAAATACCTATATGTAATAACCGAAATCGCACAGTGTCTAACTAGTAGACAGAGGAAAGTACGGGTCGAACCTAAAGGGAGCGGTGGAAATATCGATAATCAGTATCTCTAATAAACTAATCAGAAAGAATATTTTTGGATTTTTATAATTGAAAATTAAACTAATAAAATAAAATCAATGGGAAAGACGGTAACCAGGGTTTGTAGTATCCACCACTATTTCTATTCAATTACTGAAATGAATAGAAAATTAAACTAATAAATTAAAATCAATGCGAGGAAGATCGTCTAGCTAAACAGCTAGACGGAACCACTAAACAGTGGTACAGAGATGTCTGCTAAACAGCTAGACGGATCCACTAAACAGTGGATAGAGATGTCTGCTAAACAGCTAGACAGAAAGACCCGCTAAACAACTGATCATGCAAAAAAAATTAAAACCCGCTAAACAGCTGGTCATATGATGCATTTTTTTTTTATTGATGCAAATTTATTTTATTTTTAGTCAAAATTCCTAACGAAAGTGCCACTCCCCCACACTTAAACATTACATTGTCCTCAATGTAATTGAGTCATCCAACGTAGAAATTAAGATGGGAAATTCATAAAAGTATATGCAAAAAGTAAACAAAAATAAATAAAACAAAAACAAAGATATACCTACTGGAATGTACATAAAGGATCCCCATAAACTAATAACCTGAAAATTTGGGGATCAACCCAAAATATTATATTTACAAATGACAGTTTCACACTTATTTCATGACAACGCGGAGACGCTGAAACTATCAAAAACAAATGATAACCCCCAAACCTAGTTTTTACAACACATGGAAGTGCATAAAGAATAAAATATGGGGATTCTATTGAGACTGGGGAAATATCAATTGGTTCGTGCACGATTTTGGGAATAGGCAAATCCTCTAGGTATTTAGATGAAAAGTACTCCAACAAAAATTTAGAAGCACACAATTCTAACCCTAAATTAGGTAACTTTTGGAAGTCTAGGGATCTAGAAACAACCTCTAAGTTGAGTGAATGATCTTGTGAGATAGATTCATTTATGCAATTAGGCAAATCATCCACACAAGCATCCACAGGGTCATCTATATGTTCTGTCTGGAACAAAGAGTCATTACAAGGTTCATCATCATCATCATATAATTTTTGGCATTCCATAACTCTCAATCTTTGTTCCAAACTAAGTGGTGTGTGTTTGTAATACTTCTCATATATCGTATTAGGTGATTCTTCACTTACCATATGTGGAGAAAAAAATTCATACCGTTTCCCATGCATATATTCACCAAGCGTCATCTCAGAGGAGGTTTCCTGATAATTTGAACTTTTACGCATATATTCTCCCAGTGTCATCTCAGATGACGTCTCCTGAGAAAGAGTCATCATCCTAAAAAAGGTACCTGAAATAAAATTCTAAAATAAAAAAAACAAGTCAAGTGGAACTAAATATCCTAAAATAAAAATAAAAATATGTACAAAACAATAAAAATAAATAAAATAAAAACCTAACTATTTACAAAATAAAATAAATACTAATTACAATATTCCACAACCGCTCCACGGCAGCGGCACCAAAAATTGATAGGATTAAGGGAATACCTATATGTAATAACCGCAATCGCATGGTGTCTAACTACTAGACAGAGGCAAGTATGGGTCGAACCCACAAGGAGCGGTGGAAATATCAATAATCAGTATCTCTAATAAACTTATCAGAAAGAATATTTTTGGATTTTTATAATTGAAAATTAAACTAATCAATGGGAAAGACGGTAACCAGGGTTTGTAGTATCCACAAATATTTCTATTCAATTACTGAAATGAAACATAATTCATGAATATTTAATTATCATTCGTTCTATCGACATCAGCTATTATAAGTATTAGAATCGCAAATATCACTGGGACACCCTAAGCATGACACATCAAAAGATTAAACCAAAGCATGCACCATCAAATTGCGTTGATGAGAAAGTTATGCGAAACTAAATATGGATTCACAACAATACCTGGCTATTCTAAGCATACCCCATCAAAGGATTTAGCCCGAGTATAGAAATATCAAATAAGTAGACAAATATATTTGCGACCCTATAAATTAAGCACATAGGTTACTGTATTGTTCATAACTGGTGAAGCAAAACTAATTTCATCAATAAATCGACAAATATAAAATCATGGAATTAATTTATTCAAATCAAAATAGCCTCAAAACCATATATGTTTCCAATCAAAGTGGTCTAATGCTCAAGAGTGGTTTAAACACAAACCCTAATTATAAAATTCTAGCAAGACATGATTATGGGTTTCTTAAAACCCATCGAAAATTATAACAAAAAAGGAAAGATTAAACCAATATCGCGTTCGTCGTCTCTTTTTCTTGTGCTCTAAAAACACCTCCGCAGCTGCCGACCTTCTCCTCCTGTGCCCATCATCAGCAGAGCCAAAACCAAAACCAATCCCTTGAATATGCCTCTGATGTAAATATATGTTAGAGCACTGCTCGGTCGAACTCGCAAGCGTTGCTATCTCAAGCTTGTTTGTCAAGTTTAGTTGCCAAAAATATAAGTTTTGATTTCTAGTCTACTTATAGCTAAGTCTCGGATTAGGATAGAAAGTGTAGTTGATCATTAGACTTCACGGCGTTCATTGATTGAAGATGAAGAACTACTAAGGAGAGCTTGTGGAACTTCATCAACAAAAGGTATGTGGAGACTTAAACTCATCTATCACTCAAAAGTCTATCTACTCTATCTCCTCTTTGAGACAAAATTCGTATAGCTATATAGACTTCAATTATACACATTTGATATTTCGAGCTGAGTTCAACTCGCTTACATATTTCTCGAAATATGCGTTGGTAAGCTTTCGCTTTAACCAAGTTCATCTTATATTCTTGACGAAACTCAAAAGATGATCATGTGAAAATCGCCTTGTAACATCTTACATGATTTGTGTGAGACAGTCATTTGATGTAGGCTCGGAATATTTCGTATTGATCATTCGATCACTTGAAAATTGCTCGAAGCTAATAGTTTATGTGAGACAGATATTGTCGTCTTCTAAGAATGTTTCGATGATTGAAATGGGAATTTAGAAAAATTAACCATGATTGGATATAACACAGTATGCGTACTTGTATGCGAACTGTTGCAAGTTATTCCAAGTCCGGGAACAATACTATGCATACCCGTATGCATACTGGTCGGTTAATGAAAGTCCAGAAACTTAGTATGCATACTAGTATGCGTACTGGCGTGAGTTTCAAGTTTCGGAAATTCAACTGAGTTTTGGAAGGTATGCGTACCCGTTCGCATACTGGCGAACCCAAACTTAGTCCGGTCACTTAGGTATGCGTACCCGTATGCATACTTGAGTAGGTTATGTTCTAAAATCGGTTTGTTTATGAACTAATACATTTATATATGAAGGAATGCAATCTTTTACAAACCGTGGCTATAATGTTCATGAATTGATTCGAGTGAATCAAAATCGGTTTTGCTTCAATTGTGTCTTGTATACTTTTATGAGAATATAAACAATTGAACAACTCTAGAACTAGTTTCATTTGAGTCATTTGAACTAGTTATGGTTAAGATGAATATGGTTGATATGAAAGTGTTCATATGGCTAACTTCGGTTAACTATTGTTGAGCCAACAAGGTGTACACGTTTAGGTACGGTTACTCATATCTAAATGAAGTCAATTTTCATTTATGTATAACAAGCTAAGTTCGATCTAACGGTTGAAAGATATTAGCTTGAGTCTAATAAGGTTTTCATCTAATGGTGAATATTGAATGCTTTGTTACCAAGGTAACATTGATTGCAAACCCTGATTTGAAGACTAAATAAAGGAAAACTCTAGCAACTGGGAAACCTAATCCCCACACCTCCTGTGTAATACTAGTTGCGATCAGAGTCGATTCTCCTTTAACCTTAGGTTTTTCCAAAACCCTGTAGGTTAACGACTTAAAGACTTCATTGGGATTGTGAAGCCAGACCCAACTATTTTCTCTGTAGTTGCATGTTATGATCTTGTTGTTTTCTATCGTGATTGAGTACTATCTTCTCTAATATTTGCTCGAGATTTAATCTCCGATGGGCAAGATAAAAGGTAGTCACAAACATCTTCGTCTCATCGTTTGTAATTCCACAATATCTTGTTTCACTACCATACCCGATTAAGATTATTGTGAGGTGATTGATATTACTAGGCTATTCTTCAGGAATATAAGTCCGGTGTATTAATTGGTTCATGTTCACCTTGATTTATCAAAAGACGGAACAAAACTCATAGGTATATCTGTGGGAGACAGATTTATCTATTCAATAAACTTTTCTGTGTGAGACTGATTGGTTTATCAAGTACGCAGAATCCGGCGTAAGGAACGCGACTGTACCTTGATCAGTGTGAGATTGGTTAGGGCTCAACTACATTCCAGTCCGAAGTTAACTTGGAGTAGGCTAGTGTCTGTAGCGGCTTAATACAGTGTGGTGTTCAAATCTGGACTAGGTCCCGGGGTTTTTATGCATTTGCGGTTTCCTCGTTAACAAAACTTCTGGTGTCTGTGTTATTTCTTTTCCGCGTTATATTTGTTTATATAATTGAAATATCACAGGTTGTGCGTAAGTTCAATCAATTGTGAATCCAACCTTTGGTTGTTGATTAAACTGATTGACACTTGGATATTGGTTTTTGGTACCGTCCAAGTTATTTCTTATATTTAATCGGGAACAAAAATTCCTATTTGTTTGATTGCGGATTGAATTGAGAAACAAAGATATAACTCTTTGATATACTTTTCTTAAGATTGAGTCTGACTATCTAGTTGATTCTCTTGAAAGTATATTAGAGTGAGTCCATACAGATTGCTAAGCGAAATATTGGGTGTGGTTGTTAGACCCCGCTTTTTCAATTGGTATCAGAGCAGGAAAACACTAAACCTAATAAGTTTGTGTTTGCATGATCCCTAAAGTCTATCCCTATGGGAAATTTCCTTGGGAAACTTGCTCTTGGCATCTGTAACGCACGCCAGAATTCCTTAAAGATTGTTCAGAACTTATTATCCATTAGACCTTTGGTCCCTCATGATAATCTCGTTCCATCTAAGACCTTGGAAAACTTAGATGATGAGAAACAGTCTAAAGGAAAAATTAAAAGCTCTTCTAAGAAAAATCGTTCGAGAAGAAGTGGTCAACGCCCAAAGATATGGAATCTCACTAGATTAACTCTTAATCTTTTTGAGGAATACTATCGTGATGGATCAATTGATAAACATCTATTTAGAGCGTTTGAGAGCGTTTTTAAAATCTTAGAAAAACTTAATTCGATTGAGGAAAAGAATCTTTCTGATAAAAGTTTTGTACCTGTCAAATCATGTATTCATGATGTACGAACTATGCTTACTACCAACTCATGTGAAATTGATAAAAAGATTTCTGATGAGTTCGGTGTAGGTTCTAGTTTTCGGAAAACGTCATTCCTTGGCCATAAGAAAAAGGTTTAAAAAAATTCTATTAACCCTGAGTATCATCATTACTATGATTATACTTTTGGTACATTTCACAAATATCAACCGGAAAAGTTGCATGAGGATCTCTCTGCACATCTAGCCTCTTGGTAACAAGTTTGGCTCTACCCCATTTGTATATAACTTGAGATGGGGCAAGTAACAATTTGATTATTTTTGTGTTTGGGTTAATCTATTTTTAATCTTTTCTCTGAGAAAAATTCCTTGACAAAAAAATTTCTCTACCCAAGGATAGTTAAAGTGATGTAGTTTTTTCTACCATCCTTTTACTGCACTGTACCGATTCTTTCGGTGTGCGAACCTTGGATGTTGAACGCTTTAAGAAATCATGCTTTCCTTTTTGTGGGTCGCGGTTCATGAACAGATCCAAGCCCATTATTGGGTTTATAAGAAGTATGGTACGCGTACCCTTCTTATTCCTTCTCTAGTCCGCGTACGTGAACTTTTCTAGGGTTTATGTATCATCTCCATTAAAATTCATCTTTGGAGATTCAAAAGAGGCTAAGGGTTTTCTTCATCTTCAAGGAGCATATCAAGTAAGTTTTTCTTCTTCTCCTTGTACTCTCAATTTCTAGGTCTCATGAGAAATTTCAAGGTTTCAAAGAAGTTTTCGAAAAACTTAGGTTCATCTTCTCCTTCTAGCATGAACATACCTATTGACCAAGCCTCCATTAGAATCAGATATGTCAATGATTCTTGTGGTAAGACATTTGAAAAGATTTATTCTACTGGTTTCATCCTAGAAAAGAAATTGGAAATGTCTAGTGGTCATAAAGAAAATTTGGTTTGCTTTGAAAAGTATAATCTTGGAAACATCTTTGATGGTCTTGGTGAAGGTTTTTACACTCTCACAAGAATCTTCTATGCTAACATTCATGATGTTGATCTTGATAACATGGAATTCAAAACCATGATAAATAGGGAAAGATTTCTTGTTAGTAGAGAGTTGATTTCAAGGATTACCAAAATTCCTTTGGGTAATTTTCGCCTTCCTAGGCCAAGTATTGAAAGACCATCATATGAAACCATCTCGACTGGTCTTTGTGGGAAGAGTGTTGATTGGATTGAAGGAAAATTTCCTACTAATTATCTTAGTCTTGCTTTGATGTCCTAAGGAAAACTTGGTATCTCTAATCTTTGTCCCTCCACAATTGAGAATTCTCGGTGGAGTCGTGAGTTTGCGGAGTTGGTCTATTTCCTTGAATTGGGTACTCCAAGTCTCGATATTTGTGGATTTATCATTCTTCAAATGGTATCGATGACGTCATCCAACAAGAAGTTAGGCTTTCCTTGCATAATTGAGCAAATTTGTTGTGTACATTCCTTTTCTCCCATTGGCAACTACCTTGGAACTCCCAAACTTGTTCGTCCTTGTACATTCAAACGTATGAAGGAGAATGCTCACAAAAGACAAAATGTGATTCCCTTGACGGTTCTTGTGATCCTACCACCTTAGGTATTCTTCATCAAATTCTCAAGGGTGTGTGTAAGATCAAATTCCAAGGTAAAATGCGTGCAAGAACAATTACGTATGATTTCTACTAAGTTTCCCGAAATCAAGGAAGACATGGATATTGTTCAAGCCTTTTGGATGGTTTCAGATGATGAAGATGATGAGTAAATTCTTTATCTCTTGTTATTTATTTAGTCTAGGAAACTTCGTATGAGAATTTATTCATGTGTTTTAAGAAGGATAACTAGGGTTTGGAATAGCAATTATTGTGAGTACACAGAGTTATTGCCAACAATTTTCATCTTGCAATGTTTTTAGATTTATTTATTTAAATTCTAAAGTTTATTTTAAAGATGATTTTGCAGTATTAATCCTTATTGGTTTTATATATTGCAACTTGTTATGGGATATGTGTGTTTCCATCCGTGAACTATGATTGTCCCATATATGTCAAAAGCTAAGCCTATTATGTCATTATGCAAATATTGATGGAAGATAGGATGGACTTTTGATTGCAAAGATTAAGTCTATTATATGTCTTTATGCAAATATTGATGAAAAATAGAATGAATCTTTGAATATTCCGCAATATTGGTCTTTCCCTGATCCACTTCTATGTGAAAGTACTGTGGGGCTCCGTAAGTTCTCTTATGTTGAGTATTTCCGATTAAATTAATCATGGTTCTCTTGTGGTTAATTTAATTGAGTTTTCTGGATACAAATTCATGTTTCATGTAATTTGTTAATGTCCAACGAAATCCTTCTTTTCTTGTGAAAGTAAGGTCGCTCTTGTTGTTCTTTCGGGAATGACATTTTATGGGGAAGAGTGAAAAGACGAGGGTACCCAAATATACCACAATCTTAAACTTTTTCACCTATAAGTCCTATTACCTAAAATGATTGCCTATGGACTGAGTCGAGACAATACAACTAATCGGTATTCACACTTTGTGTGATCGTCCATGGATACGAGATCGAGACAATACAACAATCAAAGTGTGATTACTTGATAATAGGTTCGGACTTAACCAAAGTCTATAGGATCACTATCAAGTAATACAGAGTTAACGTTTGTGTAATTTACTTTAAATTATAACAACAACAATTATAATTGCGGAAAACAAAAGTAAATGACACATCAAGATTTTGTTAACGAGGAAACCGCAAATGCAGAAAAACCCCGGGACCTAGTCCGGAATTGAATACTCTCAGAATTAAGCCGCTATACAAAATCAAACCAACTTCGTATAGTTGAGACCAAGCAACTAAATCTATAGTTCACCTAGTTTCTTCAGTATCACTGCGCTTTCGACATTCAATAATTGCACGCACTGGAACAATTCCTTTGGTTCGTATTCCAAATAGTAAAGGAACAACAAATCTGTTTGGTAACAACTCTATTCAATCTCAGTGATATGAGTTAGACAAAGGCTCTTCTGTTTAATCCAATAAACTCCTTTGTCGGGTTTAGATCTATCTATAAACAACTACCAAAGTAGTCGAGTTTAGATTTTGCAATCAATAGTAGGATATACCAAGATACTGAATACTGATGCCGATCTACGCAACTAATCAATCAAGATAAACCGATTATAGTTTGATCCCAGCCGATCAAGTTTTGTGCACACCAAAGATTATGAACCCAAATCAGAAGTCTTCTTCGTCTTCAAATCTTCTTAAATCTTCAATAACCTGCGCACCACAACTTGAATCTCTTGTGATCAATCATGCACAGAACGGAGTCTGTTAACAATGGATTATCACAAGACGTATTTAGATCTAAAAACAGTTCTAAAGATCCCGTCGACACTTCGATCTAGTTTGAGTGAATCTTATATCAGAAGAAAAGATTCTCAAGAATAAACAAACTAGGTGCAATCAACGTTCAACAACCGTTAGTCAATCAAATGAAATTGAAAACTAATAATACTGCAATTATCTAGTTTCCATCCAACGGTACTCGTAGAGCTTCTTGATCCCATAGAAGTCCTTAAATGAGCGGTCGTAAGAGATTTCGCCTAATTAGGGTACTTTCCTCTCTGAATAGACGGCTCCACTAGTAACAACATAACAAGGTAGTTTTGCTGGCTCTTAGGATAGTTTGCTCGAAATGCAAACTAGGGTATTTATAGACAAAGAAAGTTTGGACACCAAGGAATTTCCAAAACCGAAAATATTCTCAAGATATGCAGTATATTTCAAAATTTGGTTTTCATAATTCCTAGAAATGCTCTGTCCAATATTTACCGAAATCCTACTAGAAATCTCCAATTAGTAAATGCACATTACCAATTTTTATTTTCCAGAGATATGTATCTTAATTGCTGGTAATTAAAAGCATATAAAATTAACAACCTTAATAAAAAGATTCTCAACTTATTTCGGTCCGGGATCTCCTTGAGTTATTAAGGAATATCTTTGAACAATAAAAGATAAGAGTTACTGAACATGTTCAAAGTATGTCGACATCTTATTTCTTTGTAAATCCTTTTTAATATTTACAATCTTGGAACCGATTATACCACACTTCCAAACAAGTTTTGAACTGGTTCATCTGATTTCCAAGAACTATGTGATTGATCAAATCAACACACTAATCATGGGTTTACGGTTCTACCAAACACAGGGATCGGTTCTACCTTAATATGGTTACTGGGACCGGTTGCATCATTTACCAAATTGGTCACGTCAATTACCAGGACCGGTTACCATATTCTCATGGTATTACTTGTGATCGGTCACACACCAGTTACCAGGATCGGTTACACCAATTACTAAGACCGGCTACACCAATTACAAGGATCGATTACACATTCTTCTATGATCGGTCACACCAATTACTAGGATCGGTTACACCAATTACTAGGATCGGTCACACCAATTACAAATACCGATCATACCATCTTGGGTGATTACTTAGGATCGGCTACACTAATAAAAGTCATACTAATACATAAGTCAGGTACTGTGACTAGTTTTACCAAGATACATAACAATTTATGATCGGTTCTACTAACTCACACATATTGGTAATCCAAAGATATGCAATGAATAACAATACCAATAAGCCTAGCGATTTCCCTTTCGATTCATAAAACAAGTTCATGAATGTACTTCCTTTAAATGAATGTAAACATTGTTTCCTAGGACGAAATCTTCACCCATACACATACACATAATCACAATAGCATTCATACGATTATGTCGATGTCTTATATACGAAGTTCAAAAGTTAAGCGTTATACTTCATATTGTAATTCCTTTACACTATGTCTACTAGAGTATAATCATTCACAGCTTCGCAGTTATGTTTTCAATATAGCACAACTTGAAAGATACGTTGGGAATGAAACAGTTCAAGTAAAAATATTACTAACCTCAAGAGGAAGGATGATGTCGTCGATGTAGCTTGTTACTTCTTCACATCCTTCAAGTCTTCGAGTAATACTTGTATGTCTCATTATCCTAATCTTACTAGCCTAACCTATACGAAGTTTTCTCTAGTACATAATCAAGCGACTCTTTAATTGAGTTTTATTTCACTAAAATATGACAACCAAACTTGACATAAACCGAGCTATGCTCTAACATTCACCATAACCCATTCACATAATCATAACAATATATACAAGATTATGTCGATGTCATATCTACGAAGTTCAAAAGATAAGCATAATACTTCGTAGTCTAATTCCCTAATACTATGATTATACAATTATGACCATGCCACATCACTAGAGTATTATACAATATGTATAGTATATAAAGCTTCGCAATTATCTACGAAGTTCAAAAGATAAGCATTATACTTCGTAGTCTAATTCCCTAATACTATGATCATACAATTATGACCATGTCACATCACTAGAGTATTATACAATATGTACAGTATATACAGCTTCGCAGTTATGTTTTTAATATAACATGGCTTGAAAGATATGTTAGGAATGAAACAGTTCAAGTCAATATTACTAACCGCAAGTGGATGGATGATATCGTTGTTGTTGAAAAAGCGGAGGTCTAACAACCACACCCAATATTTCATTTAGGCAATCTGTATGGACTAACTCCAATATATTTCCAATAGAATCAACTAGACAGTCAGACTCAATCAAGGAAAATACATCCAAGAGTTATATCTCTGTTTCTCAATGTAATCAGCAAATCAAACAGATAGAAATCCGCGAGCCTGATTATTATGAGAAATAACTTGAACGGTACCAAAGACCAATGTTCACGTACCAATCAATTTATATCAACAACCAAAGGTTGGATTATCTAATTGATTTAACTACACACAACCTGTGATATTTCAATTATATAGAAAATAAATAACACAGACACCAGAAATTTTGTTTAACGAGGAAACCGCAAATGCAGAAAACCCCCGGGACCTAGTCCATATTTAAACACCATACTGTATTAAGCCGCTACAGACTCTAGCCTATTATACGTTAACTTCGGATTGGAATGTAGTTGAGCCCAAGCAACTAGACCTATAGTTCACCTAGTTTCAGTATCCTTGCGCTTCCGATATTCAATAAGTGCACGCACTGGAACAATTCCTTTGTTTCGTATTCCAAATAGTAAAGGAACAACAAATGTGTTCGGTAACAACTCTATTCAATCTCAGTGATATGAGTTAGACAAAGGCACTTCTGTTTAATCCAATAAACTCATTTGTCGGGTTTAGATAAATCTATCCAATAACTACCAAAGTAACAGAGTTTAGATTATGCAATCAATTATAGGATCTTATCAAGATGCTAAATACTGATGCCGATCTACGCAACTAATCAATAAAATCTATCAAAGATAAACCGATTATAGTTGGATCCCAGCCGATCAAGTTTTTTGCACACCAAGGATTATGAACCCAAATCAGAAATCTTCTTCGTCTTCAAATCTTTTTAAATCTGTAATAAACACCTGCGCACCACAACTTGAATCTCTTGTGATCAACTACACCAAATCAACGGTTTTGAGACATTTATATCCGTTATATTGAATTTAAGAGACATATATAAGTGTCTCAAATCGTGCGTCTGGAATCATTTGAACACCTATAGCGACACTTATAAGTGTCTCTTAATTAATCTAAGCGACACTTATAAGTGTCCTCTTAATTAATTTTAAGAGACACTTCTTATTAATTTAAGCGACACTTATATGCGTCTCAAAATGAAATTAGCTTTTAAAAAAAATTCCTAATTTTCTAGTTAGGAGTTCCCAAACTCAAAATTATTTCCTGCACCTGCATATTTTTATTTCCTTCAACCCAATTCCATTCTCGATAAAATATTAACACTAACAACAAAAATGAGGTCTAACATTTAATATCTTCAAGGAAAAAATAAAAAATGAAAGCTGAAATACAAGAGAAGATGTTGAAAATGACTCAAGTGGCTTATCAGGAATAGAAGATATTGAACATAATCAGTAACAGAAAACTTAAATGCCAAAGACTTGATAATCGTCTAGTTTGGAAGAATGGGAATCCAGAATGATATGTTGAGTCCTTGTTATCTCACAAATAATACAAGCAATGAGCTTCCTTACCTGAAAAAAAAACAACGGAGTTCTGTAAGAAACATCAACAATTATGATTCATGGCCAAATGGCAACTGTCAAGAATCAACAGAAAAGAAATGAAGGGCGCCTTCTACAGTAAGTTTGACAAGATTTTCAGAGACATTTACACGAACAATATCATGATCCCTAAAGCCTAAACATCTATGTAAAGATTCCTTGCAAGTTCATAGACCAAGAAAAAGCTGTGAAGATTCCTAGCAGCTGAAGATACTAAAGGTAGAGGCGGTGCTGATTCGTTAGCCTGTTTCATATAAATTTTAGTTTTGTTTACTTACTACTTTTTATGCTACCATTTCCTAGAACTTAACACAGATAAACTGTTCAATCAATATCATAGATTTCATCCACAGTTTCTACAAAAAACAAAGAAAGGAATTGCCTACAACTTTTTCAAACCAACATCCTATCGTGCTTATCCAACTCCCTTCTTGATTTCCTTATAATGCCACCTGATGTAAATGGAACGTCTGTTGGAGTCAGTTTAAATACCAAAGGAACAGGTTAGGATAAAATGAAACATAAGAAAACCTCGGCAGCAAAAAGATGTCTTCTTCAACCCTTTTCAATTTAAAATTTCACAACATAACGTTTTCCATACCTCATTTACTAACTCTAGACGCCGTCTATATGTATCCTGTCCTCTAATATATCTCCTGTCATATACACAAGATAACTATGATTATAATAGAAAAATAAAGTTTAAGTGTGAAAAGCTTTCATTGTGCATCTCCTAACAAACCTTCAATAGCGAGTCTACCTGCTTTCAACTGATATTACTGTGAGATCAGGATAGTTGTCATTCTTCAAGAATTCCTTATTCTGGTCCATGTCAACTCTGAAGATAAAGAAAATAAAAATGGTATTGAGGGATAAGAATGGGTGTTCTTGTTATAATTATGACAATCATTTTCTGCAAGAATGGAAAAGAACACAAGGGATGAGGAGGCAGAGATGGAGAAATCAAATTGGCAAGAACACAAGTGTAGGATAGAATTGGACTTGAAAAATACCAGAACAGAATATTTAGATATTTTTTTAACTTTAATATGTGTACCGTCTGTTACATCTGTTTACAACGTTACATACACAGAGATATGTAACAGCTCAAAACCGGAGTGTAAGGCTTGCATTTTCATTTCAGTGGACCGTATCTTATGGATATCATTGATCCTAAACTAATACATTATAGATAGGTAAACTATCTGGATAAAGTAGTCGGTATCAGCAGCTGAAGTAATGTGGTTCAGGATAAATCCATTAAGTCAGCCTTGGAAGATTCATATCAGACCTTGACAGTGAATGCTTCAGGGATTTCACAAGTACGGAATTCCAGTAACCCTGCAAGATTGCAAGAGAGATCAATCATAAACATGAAGACTGATCTAAATGGCGTTGACATCAAATGACATTTGTTACGTACCCAAAAGAAGAGTAAAAAGTAAATCCATATTAACACTATCATCTCCAAAAACAAATCTTGTTACCCGATGGGGATGCTGATTTCTAGATAAACCCCCTGCAAATAGGCATGTATTGAACTTGAGAAAACGAGTTTGAATTGGATGGAGCCAAATATCGCATCTGAGTTGAAATCTGCGGACGAGTTGAAAATTATAGGTGCAGTTAATCTTCAACATAGAGACACAATTCACAATGCACGTAAATAAAGCAAGTCATAAGTAGATCAAAATGTGAATAGAAACTTACTTGCTTCTGTTCACTACAAGAAAATTGAGCTTTAGTGACTACTTGGATTCAGTTGGTACATGGTCATTTCTATAGCAACCAACATTGCAACAAATAGGCTCTGTGGCTGAAGACTTACTTGCTGGAGACCTGTACTAACCATGTTGTCGGAATAGGTTCAACTTCGTTGAAGCGACTCAAGTTTGAGTTGCCACAATATTTCGGTAAGTACTAAGTTTTGCTGGTAAAGACATAAAGCATTAGTTGCTGAAATGTTAAACCCGCGAAAATATTGGTGGCTGAAGACTTAGACACTGTTGGTGGAGGTGGCCGATAATAAAACTGTCAGCTGCTAAAGGATTTAACCCACTGAATTGTAGTTGTTGTGGGTGTTGGTGAAGAATTCTAGCCGCTAGATGTCTTGCTGGAATAGAGTTTGCTCCACTAATTTTAGATGCTCAAGAGTTTAAGCCTTTGTAGTTTAGTTGTTTAAAAATTTCAGCCTCTATTTTTTCAGTTGGTTCAAAGGTTTTGCCTCACCTTCGTGGCTGGTCAAGGGTTATAGCCATCAGTTTTTCAGTTGGATCAAGTGTTGGCTGAGTTCTGAGTTGGTGAAAAGCTCTTTCCACATGATCAAGTTTTTTTAGGTATTGTTGGTTTGTTGGTCAAGGGGTTCACCCATTGCAAACTTAATAAAGGGTTGGTCAGGTATCTCATCCACTGCACATTCAGCTGCTTAAGGTGTTGGTAATATAAAAAGTGGAAATTGAATTATTGTCCCTCCTATCCATGGATCTTCACAACTATCCTTACCAAAAATATTTATATCCCTGTCTTCTAAAACGGATATCCTGTAATTCTTTAATGTCGCATTTACCCTCTCATCATCGTTGATTAAACCAATCTGTTTCCTTTTTTTTTTTCTTTTTTTTTCTGGATCTAAAATTTCTCCCTCTCCTCCTCTGGTGACTATAGCCATGACCACCGTTATCTCCATCAACATCGCCACCGTCAACAACAATCTATTCCGACCTTCCCCTAAACTCACCACCACCACAACCTCAACTTCTTGTATTGAACCATCACAATCTCCTTCAAGGATTTTACTCTATGATTTGTAGATCTACTCAGAAATTCCATGGTGAAGATGATGACGATGAATTGAAGATAGAGTTTCAGAACTGCTTTAATAGAGTTGTTGTCTTGTTCTAGTTAAATTAAGTAGATATTTGATTTGAAGAAGAAAACAGATCTCTTCAATCAATTGGTGGTCGATCTTAAATTTGAATTCAATCAATTAGATGGTGGTGGCGGCGGCGACGACGTCTGTGAATGAGGAAGTATGTATTTTAGTCCCTACTCTGCTTAACAGTAAGTAATTTGTGGTTTGAGTAACTAATGATTAGTCCACCATTTTTCTATTGATGTACCCGGTTCTCATTGAATCACTTCAGTACACATTTTGAAATTCAGTATCAGAATGTTAATAGTCTAGTAATTTTATGGCCTGTCTTCTTCTGTTCGATTATTGGTACTAATTGAGATTATGGCCTCAGTGTCTAAGAGTGAGTGCATCGGTTTAGGTACATTATACGTACATTTAATATGAGTAAGAGCTTGGTCTTGAAGCAGTTGTTGTTTATGAAGCTACAGGTGATGATCAATTGTTATCGTTTATATGTTTTTATGGGATCAATTGTTGTTGTTGACCTAATTTTTTATAGGATCAACTATTATTGTTGATCCCATTATGGGATCAACTCTTGTTGTTGACCCAATTTTTTATGGGATCAACTACTGTTGTTGACCCAATTTTTTATGGGATCAACTTCTGTTGTTGATCTGATCAATTCCTGTTGTTGACCGCATTTCCTTGGATTAGTATAATTATGCTTGTACTTTAAATGCTTGGATTTTATAGATTTAAATTCTTCAAATGTTGAATTTGTGGTGCAATGGTAGCATGACTGACTCCATGTCAGATGATGCGTGTTCGACTCACGCCAAGTTCACTCCATTTACATGGATCAACTTTCATTGTTGATCCAATTTAGGGGATCAACTACCATTGTTGATCCCCTAAATTGGATAAACTTCTACTGTTGATCCTTTTTTTTTGGATCAACTATCATTGTTGATCCTTCTTTTTTGGATCAACTATCATTATTGATCCCCTAAATTGGATCAACTTCTACTGTTGGTTCTATTTTTATTTGGATCAACTACTGTTGTTGATACAAAAATATCTGAACCAATGGCGGCGGCGGCGGCCGTGGTGGTGGCGGCGGACTAGTGGTGGTGGAGGACTGGTGGTGGTGTAATGGTGGTGGTGAAGGAGTGGTGGTGGAATATTAGTGGTGGTGGCGGTTGGTAGGTGGTTGTCGTTGAACGGTGGTGGTGGAATGGTAGTTGAATGTTGGTGGTGGTGGTGCTAGTGGTGGTGGTGAAGTGGTAGAGAAAGAAATTTGTTCCTTTTTGAAATAAAGAAAAAGATTACATGGGTGAGGGTATTAAGGTAATATAATTTTAAATGGATAAGGTTATTAAAAAGTAGGGACATATTTATTGTTGTATAAGGATATATTTATTGGGTTTGAAAAGTAAGGACATATAAATAATGTACCCAATAATAACGGGTATATTAATTATATGTCCCTAGTTTTAACACCCTACAAATATATCCTTATACAACAGTAAATATATCCCTACTTTTTAATAACCTTATCCATTTAAGATTAGATTACCTTAATACCCTCATCCATGTAATTTTTTCTTTATTTCAAAATGGAACAAATTTCTTCCTCTACTACTTCACCACCACCACCACCACCACCAACATTAAACTACCATTCCACCACCACCGTTCAACGACAACCACCTACCAAACTGCCACCACCACTAATATTCCACCACCACTCCGTCACCACCACCAGTCCGCCGCCGCCACCACCACTAGTCCGCCACCGCCACCGCTGGTTCAGATATTTTTGTATCAACAACAGTAGTTGATCCAAATAAAAATAGAATCAACAGTAGAAGTTGATCCAATTTAGGGGATCAACAACAGTAGTTGATCCAAAAAAAAAGGATCAACAATAGAAGTTTATCCAATTTAGGGGATCAACAACAGTAGTCGATCCCCTAAATTGGATAAACAATGAAAGTTAATCCATGTAAATGGAGTGAACTTGGCGTGAGTCGAACACGCATCATCTGACATGGAGTCAGTCATGCTACCATTGCACCACAAATTTAACATTTGACGAACTTTAATGATTTAAACTACAAGCATAATTATACTAATCCAAGGAAATGTTGTCAACAATAGGAGTTGATCGGATCAACAACAGTAATTTATCCCATAAAAAATTGGGTCAACAACAGGAGTTGATCCCATAGAAAATTGGGTCAACAACAAGAGTTGATCCCATAATAGGATCAACAATAGTAGTTGATCCCATAAAAAATTAGGTCAACAACAACAATTGATCCCATAAAAACATATAAACAACAACAATTGACAAAATTCAGAAATTAAGACATGTTTATCAATAAAATTCCATGAAAAAGAACAAGTAAAATCAAATAAGAGAATTCTAATTATTAAAGAGTTTCATCTCTGCCCTAGCAGAGATTTTAGAACATAACAAACATTGAAATAAACCGAAAACCTAAAACTACAATCACTCGCACCGGCTACTCCGGGCTTAGTTTTCTGCCTTACAATCCTCTCCCTATTTATACAACAACTCTCCCAATTTTCAATCCCATTTTCAATAAAATACAATGATAAAATTAGGGATTTGATGTTTCTGGAACTCACCACTGCACAGCCACTCTCTTGTCTTCATTTGTCCGCTGCAACAGATGATGTTTCAGAGAATTCAGACCTTAAAGTTCGACAAACCCTGCTGCCTGTGTCCTCCATAGCAGCCCTATTATTGTACAGTTCATAATCCAGGGCTAGATGTGATATGGGTGTAGAACATGGCAGAAAAAGTGTGATTAACAATTGAGAGAAGACATTTACAGAGAGATTTGACATGCCGAGCAAACTGGGGGACAAGAAATGATGGGTCGAGTGAATTTCTGGAGAGAAGGACACAGAGAGACAAACTTGTTTCTCGTGAAGGATATGTGATTTGGGAAGATAATAGAATGGTTGTTCAGGTGTAAAGCATGAATACCCTGATTTTGGTATATGAGAGTGAAACTTGGACTTCGTTTATATGCACTTGGACTTGGGCCCATTGAGTTATTTAACTCCCACTGTTATACGACAACATGACTTTAATCCCTTGCTGTGAATGCCTTCTTCTGCCCATTCATCATTCTGCAACAACCACTTTGCTCTATGTTTATGCCAATCCCATTGTATTCAGTCTCCTGCCATGTACAAAATGAATAATTAGTAAGATTACTAATATAAATTTACTTCAAAGTACTTAGAGAGGCAGATGTATAAATTGGCATAAAAACATGGAGATAATGCACATTCTGTACCATAAACACCAACAAAATGATATGAAAATATACATTATTGGGAACCTATCACACCCCCAAACCTGAATTTTGCTCGTCCTCGAGTAAAACACAAAAATAAAAGAAAATTCCTACGTACACCACTGTCGCTGGTCTCTCGATTGCATTTAGCGAATGCAATAAGCCTTTTAAACCACTAAGTGTCCCTAGTAGACGAGTTGAAGTCTCGTGAGGGTTTGCTTAGAACATACCCATAAAGTTCTAGGACAAAATATAAGCTCAGATTCCATGAAAGTGATACCTGCATTTAAATTTTAACTCACAGCAATTGAATGTGTCAATCTAGCTTTCAAAGGCACAATTCTAGCACTGAAACAACTAAAGACATGTGATAAGAGTGTAAAGTGTATCACCTTAGACATGCATAGAGAATGGTTTACTATAGGAAGTTATGACTGCCAATTACTAAGAGATAGTTTTAGGCTAAGAACTGAATTCAAAGCCAAGCTAGCTGTCCGGCTTTACGAGAATTGTGAATGTTCACCTTTAGAGTTGGTGATATTTCAGTTTACCCGCGTTATACATCGATGGCTACACCCTCCTTGCTTATTACAAGACTATTTACAACATATAACAAAAAGGAACATTGATTGCATATTTACATTGACTGCTCTCTTGATTTGAGGCAAGAGAGGAACTTTAACTTTTTTACTGAAACATAACATAACAGACAATGGATACTTCTTCTTTCTTTCTTTTTCTTTTCATTTTTTTTTTCAACTGAATTTTCTTTTCTTTTCTTTTCTTTCTGAATTTTTCTGATGACTTTTTCTTTCAACTGATTTTGGAATAGTGAAAGATACAGATACAAACTGACACAACAAACTTTACACAAAAAAATAAAAAATAGATTACATTACACTTTTAGAAAGAGGCAGCCCTTTTCGATGCACCCGGTCAAATTCAATGGTTGCTTTTCTTAATGTATCCTCCAACTTCTATCCCAGCCAACCAAAGAACAAGCTAGTCAAGTCTCATTCAGTATTCTAGATGATTGGCAGCCTACTTAACCTATGAAACACCGACGCTATTCACGCTTGGTAGATCGTGCATGTGCAAATTTTCTGTATCACATGTGAATTGTGTTAGAATCAGGGGTGCCGTATCATCTAGACTAAAAACCCTAAGATATCATACATGCACAGGTATCACAAATCAAGGTAAATGAGCTTCATTTTTCATTTTTTTCATTTTTCATTTTTTTTATGTGGCAAAGTTCAGTTTCAAACTATAGCACAGTGACAATCAAGGTATCTATTCTTCACCCCCAAACCTAAACTAAACATTGTCCTTAATGTTTCAAAATATGAACAAAATTATACTACAACATACCAAGAGAACCATGCCGAGTAGAGGAAAAGGAAAGAGATTACCGGATTTGACGAAAGAAAAAAACTGAACTCCATTATTCGCGGCTAGAATCCAACATTTTTCCGCTGAGATTACATTGGATTAACACAATATATACAAAAGAAACATAAGATTCCACTGAAATATTACCTACTGGATTATATACAAGAAAAATTTACCATATATATACAGCCTAAAGAGTTGAGGATCAACCCAAAAGATAGTATGTAGAAATTTTAGTAACCTCACACATTTATAACAGGACAGAAATTTAAGTGAGGCTTCCAGACAAGATGAGCTACCCCCAAACCTAGATTTTTCAACAGATATACTTTTGGGCACAAAATCTAACAATTTCAGGGGTGCATCGTGCACAAGATCTAGTTCAAAGTGAACTGTGTTAGGGACGGGCAGAGATACACATTCCAATTGTGGCTCCTTAAAGGTATTATACTTAGCTGCAAAATAGTCCAAGAGGACTTGGGAGGCACACAGTTCCAATCCTAGACTAGGTACTTTTAGAAAAGTTGGTTTTACAGTTTTGTTAGAAACCAAATCTAGATTGTGTGGAAGAGTCTCAGTCTGTGACTTACGCAGGAAAGTAAGCACATCTAAGTTGTTCATGTGGATGAGATCAAAAGTACCATTATCACTAGTTACATTAACATCTCCTAATTCATCTACAAGTGTTGCAACATGCTCACATTCAAAGAACAAACCAACAAGCCCCAGTTCAGAATCATTAATATCCAAAACCTTTGTGTCATGCATAAGAAAATCAGAGGGAGCTACACACTGTGTTCTAGGAAGAAAATCAGATACATCAAATTCATTTTCAGGCATATGATCGTTGGTGTCAACAGAAAATTCATCCTTCCGTAAGTCAAACACAAGTTGTGTGTAATACTGTTCTTCACAGGAAAATTGCACAGGTTCCAAATCAACAATTTCATGCACATACAAAGACTGAGATTTATGAGGAACAAAGGAATTATCAGCAGTGGAGGTTTCTACAACGTGTTCGCAAAACTATGCAATTCTATATTCATAATTGATAACCTCTTCTAATGCTATATCATCACCATCGTCATCGTAACAAAGATGCAATTCCCTATTAAAAACTATAGTGTCTCTAGTCGACTCAGTCACCTCTATATTAGGTTCATATTCAGTGTCAGTTGCATGAGTAGGAATAGAAACACTATCTTCAAAATTTACTTCATTAGGGATGATAAACACTTCATTTTGAAATTTCCCCCTTCCTTCATTTTGTAAATGAATCAGATTCATCCTTAAGATCATATTAAGTTTTTCAATGGAAGGGGAGTCTTCAATAGTGGGTATCCTCGTTTCATATGGATATTCAGTACATGGTTGTGCATGAGGCTCACTACCGAAGGGAAATTCAGATGTGTTGTTATATGGATAATCATGCAATGCTTGCAATTCAAATCTAGTATTATTTTCTTCAATGAGTTTGAGATTTTCCATCACAGATTGAATACAAGGGCTCATGGGAGTACAAAATTGTTCAACATCCCCTGGTGGTGGATGATACATGTGTGAATAATCATTAGGGTCTAAATATTGTAGCTCAGGACCTAGAAAAGGTCCATAATAATCCCTAAAATTATTAACATCATGGTTTATGGGAAGCTCATAATATGAAGCATGCTCGTAAGCAAGTTCTCTGATTGATTCCTGCGATAATTTCCCATCCCTAACATCAGTCCAAAATCCAGACATGAATCACTCTAACAAGCAGTCCTAAACACAATATACATGGTCACTAAGGCAGATTCGTGGATGTATTTAAACACAGGGTTTCGCAGAGTTTGGGAGATTCACAGTGATGTAACAATTTAGCTAGCAGATATGTTACTCAATTAGTACAGGAGCGTGCACACAGATACCATATGTTATGGCTATGAGACAGCCAAGCAATTCACAAAACAGGGAAGCAATGCATGTGATATTCAAAGGCCATAGATTATGCACACAGAATCAATCTCAGTAAAACAGCAATTCCAGTTAGCACAGATGTTACTCAAAATATCACAGGGGAATGTGCATGGGAACCAAAAGTTGCAGGGTTTTGAGTAATGTTTAGTCAGACGACTAGCTTATCAGGTAAACATGGCATTTCATTCAAGACAGAGCATCAAGTTCGAGAATACGATACCGCTGGTATGACCAGGTTTAGGCACGCCACGGATTTGCTCCTTTTTCCTTCTCCTTGGTTTGTGTTTCAGATTCACAAGTACATTGCTACTCAAGGGAGAAGTTTAGTTCTCAGAAATGTATAGGTACAACAAAGAAACACAGAACGTAGTTGCTTATCACTGATAGTTAACAACTAGAGTTACAGGACATATGATGTGAACTGCACTGAGGTGTTAACTGAAGATTTGCAGCTTATGACAGGGTGATATGAATGGCTATTTGGACTGACTGGGACTGACTAAATATGCAGCTATGGACAAAGTACAAAAGGGAAAAGAGAAAAATAAGAAAAAATGCTGGATATATTACAGGATGATGAATACTGTACACTGGCAGTGACCTGCAAAACCAGCTACATCTCCAATGCTTACCTTACAGATGCAATTTCATGAGAAACTACGAAATCTAAGTTATACTAGAATATACATAACTACTAAAACAATAAAAGTGAAAATAGAAGCTACATATTCAAAATATTCTTAAATGCAAGTCGTAAAAACTATAGATGCAATATCCTACAGGCTGAAAGAGCAACAAATAACTGAAAATTTTAACACATATACAAACTAAACCACAGAATGCATGAGGTATAGACTAAACTGACTCGATCATATACTAGCAGTGATAGTAAACTAATTGAAATAAAAAGATGAAAAACTGCAGACCTAAGTAACACCTACTACTACGCAAAAGTCAGCTAGCACGATGAGAAGTGCAGAAAGTTCAGGAATGATGCTGCAAGTACCATCATTACAATCTAGACTTGCAATTCCAGATTCATGGAAAAAAACACCAACAACTCCATTTCTACTTCTATACTGCACATTTCAGTCACTGCCACCACCTGCACCTGCAATTTATTTCTCTGCACTTCATTTCCTTGTAATACATTCTACAACACCATTAACTCGAGCCATTCATTACCAGCACCAGTGCATATCCAGCCATTTCGCCAAAAATCCCATGATAGCACCTCCACCTTCATTGCAATAGCCACCAACATCATCCTCTGCTTGCTCCTATTTCAGTCGCAGCAAACACCACAGCAACACACAGATTCACAACACCATTCAAAGCAATATTTTTCACTGCCCTAACATTCATCTAATTGTGAATTTGCTTAACTGCACCCTAACATACATCTATTAATCTCTAATCCATTCTGAAATTCAGTAGCATCAATTCATCTATACTAAACACAGACCCATTCTTCCACAAGCTGCAGTTTCAGATCCACCAACAGAACCATCAACCACCATCTATAATCCATAGCAGCAACCACCACTGTCTTCTCTGAAGCTTCAACACCAATTCGAACCATTTGAACCACCATGAGCTCAAACCCTAGCTTCAATTTCTTCAAACTCACAATATCAAACCCTAATTTCACAAAATCCCCATTTCTGCTTCATTCTCAACTTCAGCACAAGGTCATAAAATCAAGCTGAATCGACACATAATAACAACATCTTCTTCATGACTCATCTTAGATCCACCATCTTCTGTGTTCTTACCAACTGAAATCAACACAAAATCAATTTTGAAAAATATCTGAAACCTAAAATGAAATATCATACCTCCTCCACCGTCGTTGCCGCCAGAGACACCATCTCCATCATCATGGTCACTTCATCTTTCTCTCAATCGAAAATCTTTCTCTCATATATTTCATAACGGCGGCGAAAAAAAGAAGAGATGGTGGTGGCAGCGGTGGAGGTGGTGGTGATGGTTAAAGGAGAACAGACGAAGCTAATGATGGAATCTATAGAAACAATAGACTAGGAGGTGGTGCTGGAGATGATGATAGATTTGGTGGAGGTGGCGGAGCTGGTGAAGGTACAGACACCGGTAGTGGTGGTGGTGTAATAATAATAAGAGATCCATTTCTCTCTGAATCTTTTATTCGACTGAAACTTCCAGATCAAATAATATACTCGTACGAAATAAGGAGGGTAAATTTGGTATGAGTAATAAAATTGATTTCATTCTCGAAGATGGAGGGACATAAATATTGTTGAAAATGATATTTATGAAGGTCCATTAGAAGGAAGGACAATAATTCAATTTCCACATGAATAACACACAGCAAAAAAAAAATCGGACTTACCTGATGGGCGCCGCCCGGAACTTGGCCGGACGGTGGTCGGGGACGGTCGGGGGCGACTGAAGTCCGGCAGAAATTTTCTTCCTCCTCCTGCCGCTCGAGCATGAAAATGGTGAAGAGAGGGAGGTGCTTGGTCGGTCAAGAAGAAATATTTTTTTTTAGGGTTTCTTTCCTTTTATAACAATTTTATTTCCAAAAACCTAATCAAACAAGGATTTCCTTTTTGGGCCCGGGCCCGTAAACGCTAAACCGACCAAAACTGAACGTCTGATCGTCCAAATCAGCAGTGTTTCATCTCATTGTGCTCACGGAATGACACTTTATCCTACTGACAGGTTCTTATCTGGGCATTTGCTCGTACATGTCATCATTGGAGCAAATCGGGGATTCCGAAAATGCCTTTGTACGACTAAGTTCAACTACTTATCTTGTCTACTGGAAAATCACCATCCAGTGCTTACTGCGGAACATGACTGTCCCTCACTAAGCAGGGGACTTAATGTTGATGGTGGATTTTCGGCAAGGGCTAAAATCGTAAAATCATGATACTGCATGTTTCTGGCCCGGCTTCAGGAATGTATGTGACGATTCATATTTTATGATCCGTGAACCATTTCACGATCTCTGATTGAACGAACATTCCTCTCAGAGCTGTGATGAGTATGTTTCTCGAAAGGCCTCTCAGCTGAGCGTTCGATGCTTCACACATTTCATCATCACCTCTACATAGAATCAAAATGATTGGGCGGCTCCTATACATATTGCATGCTAGTATAGAGCCTAACGCCTTCAGGACGTCACGCTGTTCGTTGTTCCCTGACTACGTAGAGAGACCGTGTATAGAATCTCTTAATGATTGGGCGGTTCCTAAACATATTGTATGTTAGAGAGCTTAAAACCTTTAGGACGTCACGCTGCTCGTTGTTCCCTGAATATACACCCCCCTCAGAACGAGTATGATGCTACAATGATCTCATATCTCGATTCTGCAAATAGATTAATTCTAGCGTGTCATTCATCAACTTAATTCCTAGAAAATAATCTATTTTATCTCATTACTCCGTTCCATGGATGATCCTCAGCTGGATTCCATGGATTAGTAATAGATAACCTTTCTATCTCATTACTCTGTTTCATGGTTGATCCTCAGCTGGATTCCATGGATTAGTAATAGATACTCATATTGCACTTAATCGTACGCATATTGCACTTGTTTGTTATCATTCTGCCATAAATTCTAGACTCATGGCCTGGATAAAAACTTCTTGGGATTATATCTTTTATATCTAATATTTCATTTTCTTAATTTAGCTATCATCTGTAACTGATAACGTTGATATGTAAATTCCCGCTGGGTTGTACTCATGTTGATGTCATTTTTAGTGCCAGGTGAATCTACTACAGCTGAGAACGGAACAGGGGAAGGCGAGTTCTATGTATGGCACGAGTGAGTACCTTCAAGTTGGTTCCTTGGAGTATCGTAATAGTGGTCTTAAACGTGTCTTGTGTGTACGTTTTTTAAGGTGATGGCTATCTTAGATACCAACTAGAGGTTACTTTTGTGTTGTATGATACACTTGTCAAGCAAACATAAGGATAAGGGGTCTTGTATAAAAACAGTAGAACTTGTATTTTGGTTTCATGCAAGGCTCATGTATAAAGATCAAACCTTGTTTTCTATCTAGTATTCCCTGGGAATCTGATTTGTTTTGGCCTTTGCTTAAATCATTTTTTTAGAAGGTACTAATAACGACGAGTCCAGAACTGGAAATGTTTTATAAATGTTCATTTTAAAAACTTAAGCAGACCTAGGACATGTATTAGATTAACTATCTCCTTTTTAAATGGGGCGTGACAAATTGGTATCAGAGCCCATTATTAGATCTTACATGGGATGTGATTGAAACTTACGTTAAGTATATCTATACGTATATGTTAAACAATATATTTGTAAATTGAGTGTCTTGTATTGATGATGTATGATATAAGTTGACTAACGTTAAGGATACATACATTCTTGTTTTAGACAGAGAACAAATGGAGATGCCTGGTAATTCAAGTTTGGATGCGGGTAATAAAGATTCTTTTGTTCGGGAGTTTGATATGAAACATATGGAAGAGATTTCAAAAATAATGAGGGAGATGAATGCTGAAGTTAGAGATATTTCTGCTATACAAGGGTTGCAAAGATCGGAGACTCCACCAGTATCATTAGAAATACCTCGTAATCTACAACAGGTACCTCAAGGAAATATCGTACAAGGAAGTAGTCACGACCATAACAATGACTTACTGACCAGGTTTCTTAAACTTGCACCACATGAATTTTCTGGAACACCACCGAATACAGATATGGCGGAGAATTAGATACGAGATGCAGAACGCATACTAAAACGTGTTGGGGGTACTGTTGATGGTGGTTTTTAGTTTAGGGCGAAAACTATAAAAGTCTATCTACCTGACCCGACATCAGAAGTGGTAGACCTTGATATGTCTATTTCCGCAAGGAATTTGAAGAATATATCAAAATCTGATGAGTGCCTATTCCGCTCTTCATATTGTATTGAAACTCAAGCTCCTAGATGAATTGTTCACTAGTATAGAGCCTAATGAGTATTTAAGCTCCTAGTTGCATTATTCACTAATGAAATAGAGCCATTTAAAAGTGATGAGTGCCTAAACCTCTTCACTCACATATGTATTGAGCAATTCAATATATCTGTGTATATAAAATTTACTCAGAATGGTGCATGTAGCAACAATCCCAAATATTTTATAAATTTTATCTTGCACCAGCACTAATGCATGGCCTGCCTAGTATTTTCCTATGATATGTTCCCCAGCTGAACTCTCAATATTGGCATGACATGACGATTAATGTTCACTCGCAACGGAGTAGCACGAATCTCCCGAAGTGTAAGTATTGAGATCTGCATGAAAACACTCACACATGCTACACCACTCTCTGATAAAGAGATCAGCGAGTTTACACACTTTTTAATTAAAAGTTAGCGCGATAGAACGCGTTTAAATTCCTTAAGGAAAATTTAGACCGTCCATATCAGTCTTAAAAAATGATTACGACCACACGATTTGGCCACACAATTCAACAGGCCTAGCCTACTCCTAGCGGAACTAGGCGATCATCATGATTACCACCGGCGGGCCCACTAACATCCCGACCAATCGGATTCCATCTAGCACACTAGCAACGCCTTTGAATGCTAACCCTAACATGGGTGATCGCGCTTTTGAAAGATGAGCTCAAACGAGCTAAGATCGGCAAAAACAGTCTCAAAAACATCACGACCGCCCAACTTAGCTAGCCTAGTTGGACGGCTTAGATATTCCTTTGAATGATCAAGGAGGTGTTGATGCGTTCACCAGCGACCCATCTCCATACCTGGTTGATCGAACTACACATAGCAATCCAAGAGCGCGTCAAACCGTTTACCCAAAGTAGGGAGATCGCGCGCTCTTTAAACCCTAAATTAAGTCAGCGGCGTTACGCAACTGCCGCAAATTGATCGTGTCCGTCCATCTTCGCCAGCTTGATCGAATATCTTAGATCGGATTCTAGATGGACAATAGCGTAGCACTATGATCACCGGCCACCCCTCTTCCATGAGGATTGATCGGCCAAGCCACGGCTTGCTCATATGGCCTCTGAACGATCACCCAAAAGAGGTTGGTCGTGCTATTTGCATAATCCAACGGCAGTACGCAACTGCCGCAAATCATCTCGTCCATCCAACTTCGCTAGCCTAGTCGGATGGTTTAGATTTATTTTTAGGAGGCCAACCAGGTAACGCTGTGATCATCGGCCACCCCTCTTCCACATGAGCGATCGACTAAGTGGTAGCTCACCCATTGGGTTCCCAAACGATCTCCCAAAGGTGGCCAGTCATACTACTTTTTTAAGACGTTCAATTCACGACTAATTTGAATGAGATCTAAAACAACGATGTTTCTTGTACATCGATTATTTTCAGTTGCTTGTTTAAAAGCAATGCTTTATATACATCGATCATAAGCGATGTTTTATAAATATTGATTTCACAAATAATTTATTATTTGACCTAAAAGCGCTATGTGCTGCTTTTAGCGGCGAGTCTCACGACTTCACCCATTTACTTGAGACATCAAACATGTCACAAACTGGGGGATGCTCACTGGGTATTGGTCTGGAGGTTTACAACATGCGGCGTGCAATGCGCCCATTACGAGAAAGTGTCGGGAAAGAACGGACGGTTAACAGCAATGAGAGTAGTGGGTGAAAGTGTGACCAGTTTTCCCTCATAATGGAAACGTGGTGATCACCACTTTTTACACAACCCCACCTCTCCACTGCTTAATCACCTCCACTTCCTACGAGATCAGGGGTGCTCGAACATGACTTGTATAAATAGGATTTCAACCTATTTCAAACACATAACAGAAGTGTTATCAACACAAGTATCCAGAAAACACCAAGAACTGATAGCTTATGTTCTGCAAGCCAGTTCCACATTCTGATACAAGTCATAAAACAGCCACACCTTCATAATTCAACATTCTAATCTCAAACACCTTTTTCGCTTCCCTCCCTAAGATCAACCCTTCTCCTTCACTTTGTGACCGAATTGAATCTGGAACGGCCATTTCTTGGTTTAGGCCAGAGTCTTACAGATTGATCTCTCGAATCTAAAAGTACTCCCGTGCAGTGCATTTGTTTAGGGTTTGAATTCGTTTCTCATCAACACACCCAAATTTACCAAACACAGCAGAATCAGGTTTTACCCCCAAAACAACTGGTGACCACAGTGGGAGATTAATCTCTCGGTTGCAAAGCCAATTTCTCAATTTCATTTTCGATTTCCTAAATTTTTCAAGATGGTTAATCTTAGGAATGGTTCAGAAACCCTCAATCCCAAATTTACTTCTCCCAGTACCAATAATACTTCACATGTTATTCCTTAATCCGTTATTTCATTCAAAACCCTTGTTGAGATTATGGAGTCTAAATATTTAACAACTATTCATGATTTGATGAAAATCCTGAATGATATTGTCAGGAATTAAGCTACTATTGTCAAGACGCAGGACGAAGTATTTACGCTTTTGAAAGTCCTCACGGATCAACTGTCAAAGGAGCCAACACGTATTCACTCTGGAGGAGGCGCTATCAACGATTCATTTTGGATCAATATTGATGGTAGTAGTCCTTCTTCCAAGATTCATATCCCTGATCAAGAGATGTTTTCTCAAACTCAGAAAGAAGACTCGTGGAATTTATCACGTACTCATCAGAGTCCTTGCGATGAAAAGAATGAAGAAGCTCGTAAAGATTTTCAGGAAAGCAGGCGTCCTTCCAATAAAAGATCCAACCTCTAATTAATCATTGGTGAGGGTGGAAAGAGAAAGCATCCGGGGAGCAGCTATTAACAATCTAACATCCGACTCCCATTTCACATAGGTCAAATGAGACTCCACCATTCCCAAATTTTCCCTTTCCAGTAGAAGAGGTGATGAACTCTTGGAGGTCTGGATACAAGATGACGTCATTAAGCTACCTCGTGTCAGACGTCCTCCAACCAAACAAGAAATGGAAGATCCCAAGTACTGCCGCTTCCATAGGTTTGTCAACCATCCTACAAGTGACTGCAACAAATTGAAGCACATATTCCAGGAGAAGATCGACTCAGGGGAACTTCAACTAGGCACTGAAGGAGTATACGAACCATCTTCCTATTAGAAGATGTTGCATGCTTTCTGGGGACTCCGTCTACAAAACTGTACAGCCAACCATAGAACATGTGTGTGAAATTCTCTATTTCTCCAAGGCACAACGTCAAGATATCTTTGCCGCTCTAAATTGTGTTGTATCGGGCAAGCGACTACCTTCGATAGATAAAGATGCCCCCAAACCCAAATCTCTTCTGGAAGACATGATTGGCATAAGCGGCTGGGGACTCTTAACCACTGCTTATCTTAGAGATGTCGAGTTGGGAAAAGTGCTAATTGACGCAGGGAATACGAAGGGAAGTCCAAAAACGCCATATCGTACATCCAGAGGCTCAACGCACGAGTAATCGAACAACCTATTTTACAGTCGGTTAATCCTCATCTCATCAAAGAAATGGGGACTTGATCCGATCATCAACCCAACTATGACTAGGCGATGTAAAGAGGAAGCTGGTCCCTGTCAATATTTTATCAAATGTTTAGAAGAAGTCTCGATCGAGGATAAAAAGTCTGGAGGTCAAGTAGCAGGAGCCTTACCTAGTTTACGAAATCATAGAAGGTGGCTATTGCAAACTCCTTGGTACTGACAAGCTGGGAAGAGTAGCAATACACACTAGATAGCTCCCGTCAGTTCCTAAAATGTTATATTGTCATTTCCCTAGTATTTCCCTTGTTTTCATATAATGTTTACAATTCATCCAAAATGTTTGCACCAATTTGCATTCATAGTTAAGATTTCAGTGAAACACCATTTCTTTCACAAAATAAAAACCTTTATTCTTCAAGAGAATACGCCTACCTGTTCAAAACCAAATCAAACCACAAAGGAACATCCTGTCTTTCCAAAACACCTAAAGGGAAAAGTCCTGGAAGGAAATAAAGGCATTCAAGGGAAATCATTTAGAAACGGTTCATCTATTTTAGAGAAAACACTTTTCATACCACAAAGAGCAGCCTGCTTCAACTTCAACTCCTGAGACAGTTTCTTAATTTACGATTTATGATTAATGAGATTCATGGAAGGAATCCTATCCATTTCAGTTCGCAAATTTCAGATTTTGGAAATTCCTTCACATAACCAGGAAACATTAACTCCGAAGTCTACACACATGTCTTGAGGATATTCCCGATATTTGATCACTCATTCAGAAGCAGCATGCCTGATCATACTAACACATTTGGTAATGACAATGTGTCCATACTTCTTCAATATTCATGCGTACAACTCAACGTACTTCATTGACACGCTGAACCCCCTAATTAACACGTGATTTACATGAGTAGCATCAAATTGAGGGTCGAGGGCGCAGTCACATCCTCAACATCGTCGGTCGCCTCCATTATCTCTCAATCCTTCCTGCAATGTCATCCCGGATACATGCAGCTAGCGCAAATCCAACAAGGGCGTTCATCTTCTCAAATCATTAAAACTACGAAAGAAGTTGAGCAAGATTAGTTCAAAGCTATCCAGATAATTCAGCCAGTCAAACAGAGCAAAACATGTACAAACATGTACATCCGAAGAATTGAAGATCACTGTAGCTACTCGAGTGCCACCTGCAATCCTCTCTAACAGAACCTATTTCCCCTGGGGACTGCCTCCACCTTTTCTAGAGGATACCACTCATACGCCCACCGAACAACTTAAAGTCAAGGCCGATTGCAATCGAGCACAACGGAGTTCGAAATTTTTTGAAATTCACTGAAGAGGCTGGAGACAGAAATCACACATTCCAGAGAACATCGATGGTACAGCTTCTACACCCTCTGGTCCAGGATGAAGAATCTTCGCGTGATTAAGATGAGTCCTAACAGTCGTATAGGACACTTCGAAGAAGTCATCATCCATTTTTGGCATGTCTTTGGAATCATTAATTCCCCTTGGCTTAGTAGCGGAAATATCCCCAGGTGACATTTTATCCAACTAGAAAAAAAATTACGCTCCTAGTTACTGTTGGGAGGCTACATGTGCAAAAGAGAAAAGAGCACCTGCCTTGAGTTCTCCTTGCTCGCATTACTGCTGATCATAACCATTGGAGATTGCTTTGTTGCTTTTGATACTCGCTCTACCGCTGCTAACAAAGAAAGTCAATCACATCGAGTTAAACGTGGATATTGCACTCACATTTAAAATACGAAGACGATATGAACTTACCTTGCTGCTGGTTAGTGTACATGAAGATGGGTGGGTCCTGATATTCGTGCAAAACAGGAAAGAGCATAAGCTCCCTTTATACCCGATGAAATTTTAAAGCCGGAAAGGGTTTTTTCCTCTCGCTCATACGAACGGGATTAGGAGAATCTGGTTGAGCTCCAAAGACTTGACCGGACATGCCGCTTTCTTTTTCCTACCATTGATGAGAAAGAGCGGTAATTTGTTTGTAGACTCTGATTGAAAGCTGCTTCACCAGTACGACTGCAAAGGAAGTTCAAATCAACCGATATCCCTCTGGTAACATCTATCTACTTCATCTTATTGGTTTTGTTTTTCGTCTGTCGCCATCTAGTGCTTACCCCTCAACAATGTCACTGTTAAGTGCTAAGCAGGGGACTTAATGTTGATGGTGGTTTTTAGTTTAGGGCGAAAACTGTAAAAGTCTATCTACCTGATCCGACATCAGAAGTGGTAGACCTTGATATGTCTATATTCCGCAAGGAATTTGAAGAATATATCAAAATCTAATGAGTGCATATTCCTCTCTTCATATTGTATTGAAACTCAAGCTCCTAGATGAATTGTTCACTAGTATAGAGCCTAATGAGTATTTAAGCTCCTAGTTGCATTATTCACTAATGAAATGGAGCCATTTAAAAGTGATGAGTGCCTAAGCCTCTTCACTCACATATGTATTGAGCAATTCAATATATCTGTGTATATAAAATTTACTCAAAATGGTGCATGTAGCAACAATCCCAAATATTCTATAAATTTTATCTTGCACCAGCATTATTCACTAATGCATGGCCTGCCTAGTATTTTCCTATGCTATGTTCCCCAGCTGAACTCTCAATATTGGCATGACATGACGATTAATGTTAACTCGTAACGGAGTAGCACGAATCTCCCGAAGTGTCAGTATTGAGATCTGCATGAAAACACTCACACATGCTACACCACTCTCTGATAAAGAGATCAGCGTGTTTACACACTTTTTAATTAAAAGTTAGTGCGATCGAACGCGTTTAAATTCCTTAAGAAAAATATAGACCGTCCATATCAGTCTTAAAAAACGATCACGGCCACACGATTTGGCCACACAATTCAACAGGCCTAGCCTACTCCTAGCGGAACTAGGCGATCATCATGATGACCACCGGCGGGCCCACTAACATCCCGACCGATCGGATTCCATCTAGCACACTAGCAACGCCTTTGAATGCTAACCCTAACATGGGTGATCGCACTTTTGAAAGATGAGCTCAAACGAGCTAAGATCGGCAAAAACAGTCTCAAAAACATCACGACCGCCCAACTTAGCTAGCCTAGTTGGACGGCTTAGATATTCCATTGAATGATCAAGGAGGTGCTGATGCGTTCACCAGCGACCCATCTCCATACCTGGTTGATCGAACTACACATAGCAATCCAAGAGCGCGTCAAACCGTTTACCCAAAGTAGGGCGATCGCGCGCTCTTTAAACCCTAAATTAAGTCAACGACGTTATGCAACTGCCGCAAATTGATCGTGTCCGTCCATCTTTGCCAGCTTGATCGAACATCTTAGATCGGATTCTAGATGGACAACAGTGTGGCACTATGATCATCGGCCACCCCTCTTCCATGAGGAGCGATCGTCCAAGCCACGGCTTGCTCATATGGCCTCCGAACGATCACCTAAAAGAGGCTGGTCGCGCTATTTGCATAATCCAACAGCAGTACGCAACTTCCGCAAATCATCTCGTCCATCCAACTTCGCTAGCCTAGTCGGATGGTTTAGATTTATTTTCAGGAGGCCAACAAGGTAATGCTGTGATCATCGGCCACCCCTCTTCCACATGAGCGATCGACCAAGTGGTAGCTCACCCATAGGGTTCCCAAACGATCTCCCAAAGGTGGCCAGTCATACTACTTTTTTAAGACGTTCAATTCACGACTAATTTGAACGAGCTCTAAAACAACGATGTTTCTTGTACATCGATTATTTTCAGTTGCTTGTTTAAAAGCAATGCTTTATATACATCGATCATAAGTGATGTTTTATAAATATTGATTTCACAAATAATTTATTATTTGACCTAAAAGCGCTATGTGCTGCTTTTAGCGGCGAGTCTCACGACTTCACTCATTTACTCGAGATATCAAACATGTCACAAACTGGAGGATGCTCACTGGGTATTGGTCTGGCGGTTTACAGCGTGCAGCGTGCAACGCTCCCATTACGAGAAAGTGTCAGGAAAGAACGGACGGTTAACAGCAATGAGAGTAGTGGGTGAAAGTGTGACCAGTTTTCCCTCATAATGGAAACGTGGTGATCACCACTTTTTACACAACACCGCCTATCCACTGCTTAATCACCTCCACTTCCTACGAGATCAGGGGTGCTCGAACATGACTTGTGTAAATAGGATTTCAACCTATTTCAAACACAGAACAGAAATGTTATCAACACAAGTATCCGGAAAAAACCAAGAACTGATAGCTTACATTCTGCAAGCCAATTCCACATTCTGATAAAAGTTATAAAACAGCCACACCTTCATAAATCAACATTCTGATCTCAAACACCTTCTTCGCTTCCCTCCCTAAGATCAACCCTTCTCCTTTACTTTGTGACCGAATTGAATCTGGAACGTCCATTTCTTGGTTTAGGCCAGAGTCTTACAGATTGATCTCTCGAATCTAAAAGTACTCCCGTGCAGTGCATTTGTTTAGGGTTTGAATTCGTTTCTCATCAATACACCCAAATTTACCAAAAACAACAGAATCAGTTTTTACCCCCAAAACAGGTACCATGTATGATTGGGTAAATATAACAACTTTTAATCTGAAAGGCACAACACGAGATTGGTGGGAGTCAGTGGAGCTTGCGGAATCTGAACCAATTTCTTGGAAAAGATTCAAGGATTTGTTTTTGGAGGAGTATGTCACTGATGCATCAAGGGATCGAAAACGTTCAGAGTTTATGTATATTGAACAGGGGGACATGTCTTTGGATGAATTTGCAAATAAGTATAGAATATTATCACGTTATGCCCCAGAGATAACAACCAAGGATGATATTAAATGCGAGACATTTCATACGTGTATTAAAGCCCCATACCAGTGAACAACTTGCAGTATTCCAATTCAAGACTTTCCAGGAGGCGTTAAGTCGAAGCTTTAGCATTGAAAGATAGGAGGAAAACCGGACTTCAGAGCAAGCAAGAAGGATAAGACAGATGCCACCGCAATTTCAGGCAAGGCAAGACCCGGCAAAATGACAAATGACATCCTTACCAAGTCATACCTTTGTTAGGCCAGATGGACAACCTTGGGAATTGGGGTCAGCATCTCGATCAATCCCATCATCGTATGTACAGTCAACATCCAACCCTGTGAGACCCAATACCATCAGATCCCAAGGACAGACCTTACGACCGTCGGGAAGGTTTGTTCGTCTACAACCAACGCGACCACCAGGGAGCATAAATTCCAATCAAAGCGGTTGTTACTATTACAAAGAACCTGGACATATTGTGAAGGACTGCCCAAAGGTACCACAAGTAAACCCGCCCGCACAAGGCATGGTATATTCAATGGTTCTTGAAGGATCATCTATACAGAATTCATCAAAGGAAGTGGATGTAATGTACGCTGTGATGGAAGGGGATGGGTCAGCAATCGATCAAGTAGTGGAAGGTAACATTCCCCTGTTCTACCATCTAGTCCATGTTCTATTTGACTCTGGTTCTACACACTCTTTCGTCAGTACTGACATCGTACACAAATTAGAGTTAGAAGTGACACATGTTGGTAAGAAGTTGTCTCTATCTTCACCCTTAGGGAATAGCACATTTCCATTTAAAATTTGCAAGTCTTGTGTGATGATGGTTGAGAACAAATAACTGATTTCCGACTTGGTAGTGCTAGATATGCAAAGCTTTGACGTCATACTGGGTATGGATTGGTTAGCTAAATATCATGCTAGTGTGGATTGTTATGCAAAAACTATTACCTTTCGTATTCCAGGTATAATGCCTTTTGTTTATGTTGGTATCGTAAAGCCACAAAGTCAGTTTCAAAAGCTGAAAAAGACTGGTGGTTTAAATGGGGTAGGTTTGTTAGCCTGCGTTGTAGAAAGTTCAGTATCGGTTGACGCAATACCAGTTGTGCGAGACTTTAAGGATGTATTTCCAGAAGCTTTGCCAGGGCTACCACCAATGAGGGATATAGACTTCTCTATTGAGTAACTGCCGGATACTTCTCTTATTTCGAACTCTCCTTATCGAATGGCTCCATTGAAAATTAAAGAGATGAAAGCGCAGATAGAAGAACTAACAAGCTTAGGATTTATTAGACCTAGCTTCTCTCCATGGGGTTCTCCTGTTTTATTCATTAAAAAGAAAGATGGCTCTTTTAGGTTATGTGTCGATTACATGAAGTTGAATAAGGTTACTATTAAGAATAAATACCCACTTCCAAAAATAGATGATTTGTTTGATCAACTGAAGGGATCCAAGTACTTCGCGAAGATAGATCTTAGGACTGGCTATCATCATATGCGAATTAGAGAAGAAGATATTCCAAAAACAGCATTTAGAACTGGGCTAGGACATTATGAATATCTTGTTATGCCGTTTGGTTTAAATAATGCGCCAGCTGCTTTTATGGATCTGATGCATAGAGTATTCTGGAAGTATCTGGGGCAGTGTGTGATCGTATTTATTGATGATATTTTGATTTACTCCAAGACATGGGAAGACCACGAAGTGCACTTAAAAAACGTTCTAGAAACTTTGCGTGAACATCACCTTTATGCAAAGTTCAGTAAATGTGAATTCTGGTTGGATAAAGTGAAATTTCTTGGGCAAGTTGTTTTAAGTGAAGGAATTTCAGTTGATCCATCAAAAGTGGATAGTGTTTCAAATTGGAAACGACCAACAACAGTTTCAGAAATTCGGAGTTTCTTAGGGCTGGCAGGTTATTATCGTCGATTCGTGGAGGGGTTTTCTAGTATTTCTTCACCAATGACTCGGTTAACACAAAAGGAGGTTAAGTTTGATTGGACTGATGAATGTGAATCATCTTTCCAAGAATTGAAAACTCGTTTAACCACATCGCCCGTGTTAACAATACCGACTCCAGGGGAAACCTATGTTATGTGTACTGATGCATCTATTGTTGGACTCGGCTGTGTGTTAATGCATAATGGGAAGGTCATTGTTTATGCTTCTCGAAAACTAAAAATTCACGAGAAAAATTATCCAACACATGACCTGGAACTAGCTGCAATTGTTTTTGCTTTGAAGATTTGGAGGCATTACCTGTATGGAGAGAAGTTTGTAATCTATTCTGATCACAAGATCTTAAAATATTTGTTCTCTCAAAAAGAGTTGAATATGAGACAAAGACGATGGACAGAGTACCTAAATGATTATGAGTTTACATTACTTTATCATCCGGGTAAAGCAAATGTAGTTGTTGATGCTTTGAGCAGTAAGAAAGAGGGAGTTCTAGCTCATTTGATGGTTAAAGAATGGCAGTTGTTGGATACGGTTGCAGGTTATACTTTAGAGAATTCGGGAGATGATGTGAACTGGAAAGGGTATCTGGCACACATGACTTTACAATCTTCCTTGATTGAGAGGATAGCAAATGCTCAAGTTGGAAGTAAAGAGTTTATTAAGTATATGAATATGGCTAACGCCAAAGGGAACGAAGACTGGAAACTACATTCAGATTATAGTCTTCGGATCAGGAACCGGTTATGGGTACCAAGGGATACAGATAAAGAATTGAGGAAGGAAATTCTGAGTGAAGCTCATCGGTCACATTATACCATTCATCCTAGAAGTACCAAGAATGAAAAAACATATTGCAAATTTTGTGAAAAAGTGTTTAACATGTCAACAGGTTAAAGCGGAACACCAACAGCCAGCAGGACTTCTTCAACCTTTACCAATACCAGGATGGAAGTGGGAGCATATAACAATGGATTTCGTAAGTGGATTACCTAGAACTAGTGATGGCATGGATTTCATATGGGTTGTGGTAGATAGATTAACTAAGTCAGCTCATTTTCTACCCGTTAAGACTAGTTATTCAGTTGATAAACTAGCACAAATATACGTTTCGGGTATTGTTCGGTTACACGATGTTCCTTTGTCCATAATATCAGATAGGGGTACTCAATTCACGTCCCAGTTTTGGAAGATTTTTCAGAAAGCTTTTGGATCCAACATTTCTCTCAGTTCGGCTTTTCATCCACAATCAGATGGACAATCAGAACGGGTTATTCAAATACTAGAAGATATGCTTAGGGCTTGTGTGCTGGACTTTCCTGGCAGTTGGGCGACTCATTTTCCACTAGATGAATTTGCTTACAACAACAGTTACCAAGCAAGTATTGGTATGGCACCATTCGAAGCTTTATATGGCAGGCCATGTAGATCACCTATTTGCTGGGCAGAGGTTGGAGAGAACCTGTTAACTGGACCGACAATCGTTGCTGAGACCACAAAGAATATTAAGATTATTAAAGAACGTTCCATACAGCTCAGAGTCGACAGAAAAGTTATGCGGACCATGGTCGTCGTCCGCTACAGTTTGAGGTTGGGCAGAAGGTACTATTACGGGTATCACCAAAGAAGGGTATTACTAGGTTTGGGTTGAAGGGAAAACTAGCACCAAGGTTTATAGGACCCTTTCAGATAGTTGGCAAAGTGGGTGAGGTAGCTTATAGGCTTGCTTTACCTACAAGCATGGGTCATGTTCATGATGTGTTCCACGTATCTATGTTAAGGGGTTATGAATCTGATTCCTCCCATGTGATAGACTGGAAATCCTTGAAATAAAAAGACGATATTTCATATCAGGAAGGGCCAGTGGAGATTTTGGATCATAAGGAAAAGGTTTTAAGGAACAAAATAATACCTTTAGTAAAAGTACGTTGGATTCATCACAATACCGAAGAAGCTACATGGGAGAAAGAGTCGGACATGCGCACCCAGTGTCCTGAACTCTTCACTTGAGGTACAACCGTAATTTTTTCGTGGACGAAAATTCTTATTTAGGTGGGTAGACTGTAAGGACAAAAAAAATATTTATATAATAAATAGATTTTTGCTGGTAATAATTGTGATTTATGTATAGCCACTAGCTTAATTAGCCGTAATGAGTTGCTTAAAGTTTCTTATTAGTTAAATCATGTTGCACCAGGGATAAGCCTTCCATTAGTCAACATTTTTAAGTAAGATGAATGTTTTGTATCTTGACTATTATATAGGTTGTGTGTCTTTTTCCTTAAGAAGACATCTGTAGTAACACTAGGGGCTAAAATGTAAAAAGAAAAACGTAAAGATAAGAAGGGATTATAATTTTGATTTCACAAACCTAGAGAAATTACATCTGTTTTCTTGAGGTGAATAGTGAATTTAGAAGTTAGGAATTTGTATTGTTGAACTTAATTGACAAAAGTGCAAGGAAGATAAAGGGGGAGGTGAAAATTCAATCTAATGATCTAAGGTGAGTCTGGAAAACGTTTGAATCTATTATCTTATCCAACTGTTAATTCAAAGTATTAGAGATTTATAAGTTTATAGTTATGCCGGGGAATTGATTAGATTAAATCGGTGGCACTAGAGACTTACTGGTCACTTTTTGTTACAAAGAAAAATATGTTCAGCTATGAATTAGTTTTAGATGGAATTAGAAAAGATGTAGAATCTTAAATGAGGATTAAGAGTGGTATCACATTTATGAAGCGACGGGATAGACGAAAAGTTATAATCAAATCAGAAATGCTTGTAGATAGTCGATCAATTTTGTTAACTTATAGTTCTTTTTGCTATAGTTACTGTATGGATTTACGGGGGGCGGGGATTCAAGAAGAGAATTGAAGGGAGTAAGATTGCACTACGGAAACGAGGTGGGAATTTAGGCAGATTTTTCTCGTAGCCTTTAACCTGTGTTACTAGTCTGTTTTGGTTGTGAACTGATAGATGTGAATATCGTAGCTAGTGTATTTTGTGTGCTTGATGGGTATGTATGGTGTCGTAAGCGTCGTTTAACATCCCCGTGAGGAGTGTATGTGATTCCCCACAGCTTCTTGCTAAGTTGAGTAGGGCAGGGAAAGCTGCTTGCATATTATTTAGTAGTGCGGGGTAAGTCGGTTGAATACTACGCAGATTACTTTTGTTAAGATAGTAGGGCAGCGCTACACTGTTTGAATCTTATTTAGTAGGGCGGCGCTACTCCGTCCGAATATTATATATATTATCTTATTTCTGGGAAACTTAATCGTACGCATATTGCACTTGTTTGTTATCGTTCTGCCATAAATTCTAGACTCATGGCCCGGATAAAAACTTCTTGGGATTATATCTTTTATATCTAATATTCCATTTTCTTAATTTAGCTATCATATGTAACTGATAACGTTGATATGTAAATTCCCGCTGGGTTGTACTCATGTTGATGTCATTTTTAGTGCCAGGTGAATCTACTACAGCTGAGAACGGAACAGGGGAAGGCGAGTTCTATGTCTGGCACGAGTGACTACCTTCAAGTTGGTACCTTGGAGTATCGTAGCAGTGGTCTTAAACATGTCTTGTGTGTATTTTTTTTGAGGTGATGGCTATCTTAGATACCAACTAGAGGTTACTTTTGTATTGTATGATGCACTTGTCAAGCAAACATAAGGATAAGGGGTCTTGTAGAAAAACAGTAGAACTTGTATTTTGGTTTCATGCAAGGTTCATGTATAAAGATCAAACCTTGTTTTCTATCTAGTATTCCCTGGGAATCTGATTTTTTTTGGCCTTTGCTTAAATCAATTTTTTTTGGAAGGTACTAATAACGACGAGTCCAGAACTGGAAATGTTTTATAGATGTTCATTTTAAAAACTTAAGCAGACCTAGGACATGTATTAGATTAACTAACTCCTTTTTAAATGGGGAGGGACAAAAATATATATATATATATATATATATATATTACAAAAATAACAGTATCCTAAAAGTTGTAAGTTGTAAACAAGAAGCTAACACAAACCGCAGTTCTTTGTTGATTCAAACCACCATTACAGCGCACGCGCAAATAACCATTAGTCTCAACTGGAGGGGATGCCACAAGAGAACAAACAGATTGATATAAATATTGGGGATTTATCAACATGTTATATTTCTGTAAATAACTTAAAAAACACATATTAACAGTTTTCCTGTAAATAACTTAAACAGAGAATTTTTAAAATGGGTTAAAATGAACTATGTAACATACGAGGCCTGTCAGATCGCGAAGCAGATGATGGTCTCCAACCACCAGATGCAGCAGTTTCCCATAGTTCATCCACGCTAATTGGTTTCTGATTATGGTCAAATTTGTCAAGCTCAAAACTCGTTTAGAACAACAAACGGAAAAACATATGAAAAGCAATTAGCTAGATCACAGTATGGTTCATGAACTGTTTTATTTTAATAAACAGACAGGTTTAGTGGTTAACAAGGTGCACACCCAGGTCATGGTATTCAGCTTCATCATCATATCTATTTTGTAGCCCATAATCTTCACTAAATTTCTGTTCTTAATGGACACCACATCACAGGATAAAAGGGTATTTTCTCCAAACAGAATAGGTTTTTGCAAAAATGGAATGTGGCATGTCTATCTTACAAAAACAAATGGATTTTGCACCATCCGACGGTTCTGCATGGGACTTCCACAACGATCGGTGGTTCCTATTCCTTCGAATCTTTTTAAGCCCTAATCTGACGTTCAAGATTTCATCTTGCACTTAATCATCTCTTCTGTTACAGCCCATTATCACACAAACATAAATATGGAAATTATATAAATACCCTTCCTTTTGATGGGCCTTCACAAATGCCCTCAAAACCTTCACAGATACCTCTAGACAGTCTATAAGAAAATTATTTTATTTATAATCCCATAAATACCCTCACCAATATTAACTTTACGAATGATAACATTCTCTTTTCATTTTCATATACAAAATTCTCTCTCTTCTCTTTGTTCCTCTTTCAGTACATCACCAGATTCATAACCATCTCCGCTATTGCCACCACCCGTCGCCGCCGCCACCATCTCCGTCGCGACGAACAGATTGATCATTCAAGAACATCAGTTTGTACTTATTCATGCTCCATCCTCTTCTTCTTCTTTTTCATTTTTAGGTTGTATTCAAAATTATATTTAAAGATCTGAGTAATTTGATTTTTAGATTTCGGTTTTGGGTAATTTTCGATTTGGAGATTTGAATGTTCAATTCAGTTTGTGTGCTCATCATTTTGTTGTTATGATTTTCGAAGTTGATTCAACTTAATTTGTTTGTAGCATAGAGCTCGTAATAAGATTGAGTAGTGATCTCTCGGATTTGGATTTTGATAGTGTTTTTGGGATTTCTGTTTGTTAATAGGGAGAGAAGATTGGTGTACTTGTTGGTACAATTAGTGATGATGTAAGGATAGTAGACCCAGTACCAAACATGAAGATTGTTGCGTTGAGGTCTAGACTGCTAGAGCTAGGATTCAGGAAGTTGGTGGAGAGTGTTTGACGTTTGATCAACTTGCTCTTAGAGTTCCTCTTGGAAAAAACACGGTATGTTTGTTTAAGATCTGGATTCATTTGTGTATTTTGGTTTTGTCATTGTTATATGATATTTGGATGGATTTGGTTAGGATTAAATTATTTTTTAGTACTTTAATCTTTTTACCCTGGGTATGTTGTGATTGACTTGAGATGGAAATAGATGATTGAACTGTTTTCAAGGTTTGTTAAAATTGTATTGGCATATAGTTGACACGCACAATTAACATCAGTAACTACTTATGATTGTATTATCTTGACTTAAGTTATGATTTTCATCTTTTCTTATTGAACTTAAGTTATGTTTCTGCACTCACTAAGAACCTAAGTTTAAGTGTTCATGGAATCATGTTGGCCTTTCTCCATCCATTTCCACATTAGACCAAGTTTTATCTCACATCTTCTTTATATATTGCTAACTTGAAGCTTGTGCTATATGATAATTTAATGAATTATATTGGACATATTAGAACAGTTGAAGCAGGAGGTACCTCATGATGGTGCCATGTGTGACCTTCTATGGTCAGTCCCTGAACACATAGTTGATGGTGGGAGTTTAAGCTCACGTGGTGTAGGGTTCTTGTTTGGTGGAAACGTGGTCAAATCTTATAACAACACAAATAATTACCTAGAATATATTAGTTGGTCAGTCCAAATTATTGTTACAGGTCAGTATTACAAACTTGCAAAAAAAAAACTTCATTTCATGCTGCACTTCATATCTTTGGGAAATTTAGTTTTTGCGTACCAGTAGTTGTGCAATACAGGTTATGGGGAAAAAATCCCTAGATTTCAGTTTTTATGGGATCAACTCCTGCTGTTGATCCCATTCATAGGATCAACTACTGTTGTTGATCCCATTTATGGGACCAACTCCTATTGTTGACATCATTTTCCTGGATTAGTGTAATCATGCTTGTAGTTTAAATCATGTGTTAGCTTAATTTCTTGCTACTTTCAATACGAGTACCTAAAATGCTAACTTCATATTGCGTATTGCCTCTCTTACATGAACATTAGAAAGACTAGTGGGGATTCAGGTTCCACGTTGGTGGGCCGACGCCATGGTGGATTGTGTAAAAATAAGATGTAAAACACATAATCCTAACTTTTTATTGTATCTTAATTTTTTTTCCAGCATTTTATTAACTCTGTGAACCGGCGCATCGTGATGAGATTTGACCATCTGTTGAATGTTTAGGTGAAAATTCACTATAGTTAATATGCACCATCAATGGGAAACACACCTGTTAGAGATGAGTGTGAAAGAAGCAAGTACATGGTATATAATAACTTGTCAGTTTAAACTCTATATGGATTTTTATTCTTATTGTTTTCGGTGATTATTTGCAGGTATGTAATAGCTGCTCATTTTCGTTTTCGAGGATGCATTTGTTAGTGCTCCAGTTCTTGATCCTTGCAAACTACAGGTTTCACTCTAAGTCGAATCTGTGGTGCAATGGTAGCACAATTGACTCCACGTCAGAAGATGCGTGTTCGATTCACGTCAGGTTCACTAATTTTAATAAATCATTTTTCTGTATCAACTTTGGTTGTTGACGTTATATTTTGGGATCAACTTTGATTGTTGACACCATATTTTGAGATCAACTTTGATTGTTGACACCATATATAATCTGAACATTTTCTGAATTTTTAATTTTTTTGATCAACTTCGGTTATTGATACTATGTTATTATTATTTATTTTTTTCTGACTTTTGTTTTTGGGATCAAATTCGCTTGTTGGCACCATATTATTTTTCATTTGTTTTTATTATTTTCAGATTGCTTTTTTGTGATCAACTTCGGTTGTTGACACCACCGGCGGCGGTGGTGGAGTTGCAGCGGTGGCGGTAATGGTGGTGTTACTAGAGGTGGTGGTGAATTTGGATGTGGCGTTGGTAAAATTGTAGTGGTGGATTGATGGTGGATTGGTGGCGACAGTGGTGGACTGGTGGCGGCAAGTTGGAGGTGGCATGGTAGACTAGTGGTGGAGTGCAGGTGGTGAAATGAGAGATTTTTTTTTTAAATGAACAAATATGTTTGTGGGGTAAAATAAGAAAAGAATTGTATAATAAAGGGTATTAACGTAATGTATATTTGAGTGGATAAGGTGAGGGGTATATTTATTATGCAGCAGGGGTATATTTATAGGGTATGAAAAATAAGGGTATATAATTAATGTGCCCAACATAAATTAGGGTCTCGATTATCTAGAGTCCAGACGTTAGGAAAAATTAAAATCCTCATTAACAGCATCGTATTAACATTCAGCTCGCAATATCTTAATCAATGACCAGTTACAAAGTCATTACCCGCACTATTAAAGCAGAAATGATTCGTATCCCGCGGGCCATCCCGACAAGTGGGAATGTGAAAGAGGGGGCGAGACCCATACTTAGCCCACCCTCTGCAAACCGCCGAGCCATAAGGGAACTCCCTTTTTTTCCCTTGTCGGGACCAGCCCGCGGTGAGTGTATCATTTCCGCACGAAGTCATTACCCGCACTATTAAAGAGGGGAGGCAGATCGTCTTGGTTCACTGCTCCAAAACTTTCGATTCTGGGTTTATTACATTTTACTCTCTTGCAATCCTTCTTTCGGCTTCTCATTCGAGTATAATTCAACAACCCAAACCCCATAAAGATTCATAATAGTGATAAACACATGTAAGTTTTTACGTAGGTTTCTTATTTAGCGTATTGCTGTTAATGAATGATTTCCTTGATTTTGTTGTTTATCCAAAATCTTTGATGTAATTTTGGTTCAACTTTCAGATTATCTATATGTCAATAGGTCAAATAGAATTTCAATTGATTTGAATTACATAAGGGCTTGATATGTATATCAATTGTTTGATTAAAAATTTAAACCATTCGCCAAAATGTTCTGTGTCTAACTCTTTCTTGATTTGGCTGCAGAAAAATGCGACCAAGAAAAGACATATTAGTAAAAGATTGTTGTGGATCTAGGATGAGAAATCTATTTTTGCTGCTAGCAATGGAAAAAATCTTCAAGGCTGCAATTGCTGCTCTTATGGCTCTGCTAGCACTGAAAGCAAAGGTATCATTATTGAAGTATATAAACCATTTCCCAATTTGCTGAAGTGTTTTTATCTTTTACAAATTTTAAAATCTGGGATTTCTTTTTTGAGTCTACCGAAAGGATTTTTGTTCATGAAACAAATATAATAACAAGATAGCAGTTACAGGTTCTAAGGTTCGGTAACTTGGAGGTTACATTTGAGCAACTTTGATCGTATTTGTTCCATGTTGAGTTTTGTCATTTACCCTATATAACATGACACAACAGAAAAAGCTCTTCTTGCTGTGGTTAAAAAGTTACCCAGTTGCCCTACAATTAAGAACTTCTCTTTTAGTTGATTTGGAAATTCCAAGATTGAGGATGATCGTAAGGTCATTGCTTATGGTTTTTGTTGTTAAGTTCGAACATTGCTTGGTAGTAGTTTAAGTTGAAGAACTGTTCTATTGTTAGTTGAATTGCCGATAAGTTGGGGTTATTATAGAACTGGTAGATAGCATTTGGATAGGGAATTCCTTGGTGCTAACACTGTTGCACTGTGAGGTCATCTCCCAATCTAGAAACTGGAGAGCTATCAATTATATCATTGGCCTAATGTGATTAATTAAAGCCAGATGAAAGGTATAAGCAACTGTTATTCCTTGAATGTTTCAAACATAAAAAAGGATAATACTAACAACACGATTCAAGTTAGGAAACCATTAACAACGACATGATTTGCGCCATTAAATCATTTTGATTCATACCCGGCTATTCAATTTGATGCGTTATGAATAGCTACCCTTTAAAATGGTCCCCTACATGAACCTCAACAAAGGTTATCATCTTCCAGCATACTATCCGAAGTCTCAAGACTACCATGTCAGTACTATCTTATAATTTTTCTTTAAATGTGAATTGATTAGTTTCTTCAATTGAAATAACAGATTTCAGCAACACTTTTGTGCATCATTGGCCTACTGATTGACCACGATACTGTATATTCAAAGGGTTTTAAGGGTACGATTCGTTCAAGATGCTCATGTGAAAATCGGTACCCACTCATGCAAGATAGTTACTGATGATCAAGAGTCCTCAGGTGGTGATGTTTTTATTCCAAGGTGTATGAGCGGTTAGTGCTGCCCAACATTCCTAAGTTGTTTCCTTTTATGGTCTCCTCTGTCGAAGAACCACTTTATCGAATTAAAGGATGCACATGTTTAGGTAATATACTTACATTTCATTGTGTCGTGATGTTACATTTTTTGGAATTCAGTAAATACAATCCATGGACAAAATTAGAGACCAATCAAACATTAAATTTTTGTTATCCATTTTGTCTACTTTTTAACTAATTAAGGTTGCATAAAACAGAAGGAAAACATGTTGTTTTTTGTTGTTGTTTTTTTCATTTTAAGCGTGCCTGAAACTGATTATTGTTAAACTAAAGCATTTTGTAGAAAACTGCCTTGAGCAAAGGATTAAGCGCGTTGTGATTAGCTTCTTTATTTGGATGTTCTTATTTAAATCTTTTTGATTTTTTTTAGTTACTATATTTTTTCTAGGAAGGAAAAATTAGAAGTCACAAAGAAGTTACAGCGTTCTGCTGCTTTTGGTTTTCATCTACTTAAACAGTTCAAATGACCTATTAGCATAACAGAGTAGTAAGGAAGATTTATTTGTGATGATTTCGTTGATGTTTACGTCGGTAATGCCTATTTTTCTATTAGTCTGCTTAAGCGGTGTCGATCTGAATTTGGGTGTTCTTTATATTGGCTTCTTCAAATGTTGGATCTCTAAAACGGTGTAATCTACAGTGTGCAAACCAACCTGGGATTGAATATTTTGTTTGTTTTTTTGACTGGTAAAGAGCACTGGAAATTTTGTATGAGGATGTTAAGGGTGCGAGTCATTTGACTAGGTGCAGACAGTGAATCTGACGCCCTTTGATGTGGAGTGCATCACAATGTGCCCGTCAGGGAATTTAATCGGCAATGCTCGATAAAGGCAATGAAGGCATTAAAGGGATTTAGCTGATCCAGATGCCATGGCCGTGTTGAAGAGGGTTGAATCCTATCCTGCATACTCATTTGCGAAAGCAGACTTGGTAGCAATGCTTATATGACAGGATACATTGGATTTTCCAACTACTGGCTGTGATCTTCCCCCCTCCTCGAATAACCTACTGGATTTTGTTAATCTGATGGTCGGCCGTCCATCGCGTCCCACGCTGTGCGTATTGATTCTGTGTCTTAAAAGCGAGTCATAAATTGCTTATTAAAAAAAGAAAGGGATTCATAGATTAGGTTTTCATTGAATGTAACGCACAGCTCTTTCATTGGGTTTTCATTCCTTTACTGATTAACATCTCATCATGTTCTTGAGAAATCTTTGCCTCTTGGATTCCATATTCCATAACGTATCATTCATAAACCTTGATGCCTTTCTCCTCTCTCAACAATTACAGACGGTATTCCCAATCGATATTGGAAAGAAAAAAAAAACGCTCTATCCTTGCATTAATTGGATCCTCTCTATATAATGGCCGATCCCAATCGAGATCAGCATCAGTTCCAATCGAATATGTAAGTCTTCTTTCCCTAGCTCTCAATTTCGTTTATTTACTATACTGAGATTATTTTTCTGTTCACTCATCCAATATTTGTAACAAATCCTGTGACGAGTTTCTGTTGTGGATCTTAATTTGCCCTTCCTATTGTTAATTTTCCGTGAATTTCCTATTTTCTATACTGTGCATATTTTTCTGTTCAATAATCCAATATTTTTAACAGATCCTGTGACGAGTTTCTGTTGTGGATCTTAATTTTCCCAGCCTAGAACCTTACATCTTTGTTGGTTTAAAATAGAGGATCAAAGGACTGGACAGTACGGGTGAAGATCTTCTAAAAGCTTCAAAGCAATGGGTTGCCGCCTTGGTGATGGTTGAAAAAGCAATAAAATGGTTCATCTTCTTTCCCTTATCTTGCACCTCAACTCTATATCTTACCTGTGATCAAAAATTTGCAAAGTACACCAGAGTTTATCTGTGGATAGAGATTATTTTCGCTACTCTGCTGAAATCTTTTTCGTACAATGGCACATGTCATGAAGTTTTAACTTACCTGCAGTATTATGCATGTTTATAGTCAGCCCGAGTCCATTATATTCTCACTTTGAATGGTTTGGGTTGAAGTTACAATGGTGGTAATCGAAGAATTGGTTGCATTTAATGGTTAATCATAGAAATGGTTGCATTTCGGTACTTCAAATAGCTGAATTCTTTTCATCAATAATCTAATGTTTTGGTATTCCGGGTTGGGTTCATCCCTGTAATAATAATCAATTTGTAATGTTGGTGTAATCATGGAATTGGTTTGATTTTCAATATTGAATGTTTAGTTATGGAGCCATTTTGTGTGCTTCATAGTTTAAATGACATGATTTTGTAAAACATTTTGGTCCCTTAGACTCTCCGGATCATATATTCAGAGAAGACATAGAGAGGGTGAGTCTATGAAATGTATTCTTGGGAGATAAACATAGCTTTAGCCTTTAGGCACATCACTGCCCTCCAAGTTTCATCTTAGATTTCCACATCTTATAGGTGCAACTGTTTTGCCTTTGTTGAACTCAAGTAAAGGTTAGCATTCCACTCCACGATGGACTGCATTTTCCCATACTGCATAGTGGAGCAAGGGGTGACTGCATACTGATTTTGTTTAATTTAAATCAAGTTATATGAGTCATGTTCTTATACTTTTCAATTTAACCTTCAAAATTTGGTTTAATTTAAAACATGTTATATGAGTCGTGCACTGTTACAAATTCCTTTTAAATTGAGAGGATGTTGATTAAGTAGCATTTATTTCCAGTCTGGAACCCTAAGAAATCTCTTTGGGACTTGCCAGAATCTACCATTAGAACCAGCACTAGACATAGACAGAGGCTGTGAAGCAGGCCATTGCAAAACCAACATCAAGATAAATGATGTGTGTGGGTTCGTTGTAATTCTCTTCACTCAAAAGAGAAGATGTTGGCTGGAAAAGGAAACCTATTCTTTTTGAAAGAATTCATGTGTAATTTTACTTTTCCCTCTCCATTAAACCGACATAATTTGTCTTAGTTTTCCTGTGTTCTCGGAGATACTTGAATAACTATTTTTTTGTGCGCAGGAAACAAAATTGCTGCCATAGACAGCTTGGACGCACAACACGAGACTCACGAACTGAAGAACAAATTGATTTTTGCTGAAATCGAGGTTTGTGTCCAAGGATAAACAAGATTGCTGTCATAGAGAACTAGGGTGCAGAATGTAGCACGCACGAAACAGACAAGCTGAACATAGTGGTTTCTACTGAAATTTAGGTTTCGGCCTTTACACTCAAGGCTAAGCAGCAAGACACATGATAGAAAGGTAAAAGCCTTTACTCGCATTTTGGATTTATTTATTTTTTGTAAGATCTCCTAGGTGAAACTTATTGAATCCAACATCTCATTCATTGAAAGATGATAAAGTTCACTTATAATGATTGACAATCATCGTTCATTGTCCTTGATTGATTAGCTATATATTCTAAAGATGATGATTTAGTAAGTTACCGAGTACCTGTTTAGCACTGCATCTACGACGAAAAAATCAGTCATCGGCATATACTAATTGGATTGAACCATGGTCTAAAATGTGGATACGAATGATGTTTTGGGCTGAAAATACCGACTTTTAGCATTCTGAAAAATGTACGCTAGCTCACTGTTATCCCTGAAATTACCCTTCCATCTTTTCTGGATCAAGTTTGTGTTTTGAGTTTCTGTTTTATTACTACGTTCTTGGTTTGTCTGACTGTAACCATTACATCTTTGTTTGAATTATGTTTCTGATGAATTATGTTTTCCATTTTTTCAGATTCGACCTAAGAGGAAGACGAAATGGCATCTCAAATCAATATCAAACCACAGCAGGTACCATCTTCAGTTACCCAGGACAAGTTGAAGAGTTTACGATCCCTTGACGAAGGAAAGACAAACGTCGTTACTGTTCGTGTTACTAGGAAATGGGAAGAACTGGATTACAAGAAAGATTACTGACATGAATAGAAGAAAGTACTGTACTGAAAACCATATCTCAGCTCCTTTAGAACAGTTGAACACGCATTGAAAACCATATCCCAGCTCCTTTGGATACAGTGTGAACAGGCAACCAATTCCAACAACACAACGTAACTACACAGACGAGATTCTCAATATTAAACCATGAAATTAGCATTAAAAACGGCAATCAATTAGACCAAAATTTGATTCTCAAATCTAATTGAACAACTGAACATAGAATGGTAAACAAATCAAAAAGGGAACAAACGAATTTCATGAGAAAATATTGAAAAGGAGACAAAACGGACATGCTAAAACTAAGAAAATGAGACTGGAGAAGGACATAACTGTGTCAAATGGGAAAGTGGACAGAGTTTTGCTCTTTACCATTCTTAGCTCTTTCTCGATTAAAACAGGAGATAATATCGGGCCGACTTTCTACCATTCCAGAATACAACTGTGTGAAATAGCCCGTGCCGTATTGCCTAGTAAACTATTTACATGAGAACGAAATGGTATTTTTTTTCAATCGATATCTTCCATTTTTACTTTAAAACTATCTATGATCGACTGATGCTTTATACATGAGTTGCCACACAAGTTACCAGTTTGGATTAGGGCTGCCAACAAGTACCCGATTACCCGGAATCGAACCGGATCCGGGTGTATCAGGTCCGGTTCCGGTTCCAAAGATTGGACTCATTAGTAAAATCACTACCCGGCGGGTAGACCCGTTAGGAACCGTTAAGCTTTCGGGTCCTAACGGGTATTACCCGCCGGGTATCGGGTACCCAAATATTTACCTTTTACTTGTTAATTTTACTTAAAACGTGGGGATTTCCTATAGTTTCGCTTAATTTTTTTTCATTCTTCCTTTATTTTCTTACGTTTAATCTTTATTAGAACATTGACATGGATATAATAATAATTTTATACGAAAAATTATTAGATTCAAGCTAACATAACAAATATGAAAATAGATTATCAAAAAATATAGTTGATTTTAGAGGACCCGATAAATACCCGGACCCGACGGGTATATAAGGTTTTTATCGGGTCCGGGTCCATTAATTTAAGAACCGGACCCGGAACCGACTAAAATTAACGGTTCCGGTTCCGGGTAGTATACTACCCGGACCCGTTGGCACCCCTAGTTTGGATGTGTGAATTAAATCGATGTCGCGGGTGCATTTTCAATTGATATCTTCCATATTGCTTAATTTTATCATCTTTGCTTAATACGTGGTTCTATTCAAATCTTCTGAACCCGATTATCTCTTTATTATTTTTTTCTTTTGCAGGAAATGAAGATGGCTCCTTATATTACATGAGTCACCACCGACGTTACCAGCCTGGATGTGGGCATGCTCCATGGAGAATTTTGAATGTAGGCCATCACATCACAATTTCAAATTACATTTCGAAAAAGTCTATATACATGAGTTTCTCATAACATGCTAGAATTGAACCAACGATGTATATTTTGCTTACTGTTATCTTCTTCCAAGTTTACCTAATGTGTTATTGTTCTGTTTTAATCTGCTAAACCCCATAACAGGAGACAAAGATGGTCTTCCAGTTTACATGGAGTCCCCGTAGGATCTTTCAGACAACTGTCTACTAGCTGTTCGATTGATATGAATGGAAACCATGGCCGATTTGGATACGAGTCCAAGGAAGTTAGAATTTTGGATGTGACACCAACAAAGTTTCCACCAGTGAGTTTAATAATTTTTTCTTGCAGGGGTTGTAAATTTGTCCAAAAACACGATGAGAGTTTACAACAAAGAACTCAGTACTCTTTCTTACAAATCTTAGAAAGAAACAAGAACCAATTTTTGTGGGAAGAAGGGAGTCTAACGTTAGCATAAGTAGATATTAAAATTATAGCCATCCACGTTGTTATGATTGGTCCATTAGCTGCCATTTTTATTTCTTGAACTTGGTGTTTGGTGGCGCCTTTTGTGGCTGAAAACATTCCAAATTAGTACTGAAAAATATAGAGTTTGGAGAGTTCTAAGATTGTGCTCACATGTATTGATACTAACAGTTATTAGCTTCATATAGTTTATTTTGGGGTCAGTTGCTTGATTGTTATCTGAAACTGATCATTCATTCTGGTGTCCAAAAGATCCAACACAGTTTAAATGCTTCTGCTTGGTTACCATGTGAAGTTCACATTCAGCTTGGAATAGCTACTAAATGTAAGATTGTAGTCGTGGTCAAATAGCCAAAGCTACCAACAAAATTAGGGGAATCCCAAAACGTTGAACTGTAAGTTTACTTCTAACATTAGTGGTCGATAGAATTATTATCATAGAACCAGTGATTAACTTTTTCCTATTAAAAAGAGCAAGAGTTCCTTGATTATTTTTCATAAAGAATTATCGTGCTGGATTTTCCTGACAAAAACACATACCCATGAAACCCAACAGGCCAAGTTAGTGTCAATGATAATTTGAATGGCGAAGGAAACAAAGATACAAAACCCATCCAAAAAATTGATCTTCATCAACATTCGTGAATTGTAGTCCGCATTATACACTCCAATCGCAAGGATTTCAGAATCCCATCAGAATTGTTTATTCACTTAGTACCTTTGGCATAAGAAGGTAAGGTTCACAACAACAACAACAACTCAGGGTCACGCCCGGGCCGTTACGGCACGGGTCATCTCTATTCCATTTACAATACTAATCATACTCTGTGTAAGTTCGATATTACTATCAAAGTAGTCATAACATTTTCCAGTGAGCTCCTCTAATATAGTGTTATAGTCATCAGAAAAAGAAAAAGAAAATAGGTTCTCATTCATGTCATCATCATTCCCTATATTTCCAATCCTTAAGATAGTGTCCAGCACACAATACAACAACAGTTTGATTGATGCTGAGCTGTAAGTAATGAAACAAGACTATCAATTATGTAAAGCGTTATTATAAACTACTGAGCATTGCACCACCTTTTGGGCCCTCTTTAATTTCTTCTAAAATGGTTTCTTCATCTGACAGAAGATTTTGTAGCCCGGGTATCAAGATGTTAAGAGACATGTGATTAGCTGAGAATAGCTTGAAACACCAATGGGAAACCCTCCACCAGGGACATTAGAATAGACTGTCTACCTGAGCTCAAATTACATTCCAATTGAGACTCCAATAACATGCCCACATTCCAATGAACATAAAAAAATCCAAATTGTATAACACTGAAAATATTCAAATATGGAACACCCATAACATCCCAAAATTAGAAAAATGCAAATTTAAGACACAGCTCAGTCCTAAAATTTTGTATGCTTATATTATCTTAATGATGATGGTAATGTATAATTGTTAACGAAATCCAGTAACTACCCTTATTAACTTCCCTACTAATATAACTTCAACTGT
>JAJJMB010014314.1:137950-178847 GCA_023531105.1 Papaver atlanticum | reverse complement strand
CAGAGCACTAATTCGGTCATACGGTGATAAGACTACTACTGTACAAATGAAATCCAACACTGTTCATCATCTAGGTTAAGGAAACTGATTGCAAATATTTATGGCAATTCCATACAATTTTGGGGAAATTGAGTAAATTCCTAGTTCCAAAACTAATCAAATCTAAGAAACATGCTAACCCTAGTTCCAAAACTTCATGCGAAACCCAGATTCAAAATCACATAGTAAATGAATTAAAATAAAATCGACAGCTTAAGAATCTCAATTCTGAGTATATAATATCGAAGAAAAAAAATTCTGCTAAATATCTAGGTCTTAACTTGATTCATGTCTATTAATGCGAACTGAAACAAAAAAGAGTTAGAGAGTGATAAGAACTAACACCGGAGTGAATCCCAGGGCGATTAGTAGTACTCTTGAAAGTAGTGAAAAGAGAGATACAACATATCAAAAGAACAATGAGTGCAACAGATAATCGTTCTAATAATCCAAGAAGTCCCCAGAGTTGTTTAAGCTGTCGATTTCCTCTCCTTCAAAACACATCTCCTTCCCTAAAAAACAAGCAAATACTCAGATGAGATGAGATCAGATCTAATGAGCAATTCGAAGTATTAAGACATCAAAAGAAAAATTCGCACCTCCTCGTTTGATTGGATTTCAAATGTGAAAAGGGAAAACCCTAGAATTTGAAGCTGGAGCTAGTGTTTCTGATTCGCCATGGTTGGGTTAATATTTGAGGAAAACAAAATTTTCAGTGAAGTGATTTGCTATTTTTTAATGTCCAGCAAAGAAAAGTAGTAGTAAAATAAAGTGATAAAAATATTAGAGGTCGGTCGCCCGTCCTTAAGGAATTCGGTCATTGACTCGATCAAACCCTTTTGGCCTGATAATTGTTTTTTAACCCTTTTGACTTGACAATTTTTTTAACCCTTTTGACTTCATTAGTCATAGTTACAGAAGAAAGTAAAAAGTTATTCATAGTCCTTTTCGAATTGATTAAAAAAAAATTCAAAAATTCTCTATGTACCAAGCAAACAAACAATTTTAAAACATTAACCATTCACATGTTTTTCTCTTTGATGGATCTTATAGCATTCAGCAAGGGACCCATTGCTCCCAACGGGTTCATCATCACCCTTTATTGGGGTATATTGTTTTAGAGCTGTTTTTCCAATTGTCTGTGTAGAACTACTTTTTTTCCCCAATTATGCCATAATGACATTCATGCATTATGGATATTTAGAAACACGTTCAACGGGGAATTTTAAAAGTAAAAAAGTTAAAGGACTAGCCGTGAATCCGCTTTGGTGTGCATGATGTTGTTAGAACTTAAAACTACTTTGCAACATGTACTGACAGTGACACCCCATTGGTACCAATGGCCTCATCAAGGAGATTACAAAGCTCAAAAGTGAAGTTTGTGCATGGATATCGAGAAGCCAATAATGTTGCTGATCTATTGGCAAAAAAAAGGAACTACAAAAGAACATGAAGGAATCTGGATAAGGGATATGCCTAGTTTTATAACTAATTTATTTCATAATGATGTAATGGATGTTGCTTCACCTAGACTTGTTTTAAGCATTGCTGCTTAGTTTTTTGTTTTAAGTTGACTTAAAAAAAAAAAAGGACATTGACATGAATATCTTAGAACCATCCATATTTTCTTGTTCATTTCTGAGTAAGCAATATGAAGAAACAGCTAAACCATATATATAGCCAGAAACGAAACTGATGCATGTCTTCATTGTTGTTTCTTGTTATTACGTACCAACTATTTAGGGTAACATTACAAGAGAAAGTACCCGATGATCTCTTGTTATTGGGTCAGATGGAGTCTCCCACACGTCGAACACATTTTCCTCACTGTGAAGAGCAAAAAGCCGACCACCACCAATTGAGAAGTCCCGAATTGAAGAACCAGGACCAGGGCAACTTCTTCCTAGACTAGTTTTTAAAACCCAGTTATCAAGACCACCCACGGATATCTTATCATAAAATGAACAAAAGATCTGCCCTCTATGCGATATTAACTTAGGATACTGATAAAGAGGTCGTGACACGCATTTACCGATGCGCGACTTAATATTTGAGTTCCATTTAACGCTAACATTGAGATCTCATTCAATTTAAAAATCTTCAGAATATCTACATCTCGGCTAATGCACTTGTTGTTGATGTTTTTACCAAGGGTTTGGCTACTCATCAGTTTGATTTTTTTAGAGCCAAGCTGAGTGTTCAACGTGTTTCTCACCTCAGCTTGAGGGGCCTAAGTCCAGTTCCAATGGGGGGGGGGGGTGGCTTGTTAGAGTACTACTTGGTCGAACTCGCAAGCGTTGTTATCTCAAGCTTGTTTGTCAAGTTTAGTTTATCAAAACTATATACTTGATTTCTAGTCTACTTATAGCTATGTATCGGATTGGGATAGAAGTAAGTAGTTGAGTATTAGACTTCACGGCATTCACTAATTGAAGAAGAAGATCTACTGAAGAGCTTGGAGGAACTTCATCAACAAAAGGTATGTGGTGACTAAACCTTATCTATCACTCAGAAGTCTATTATATTTTATCTTCTAATGAGACTAAGTCGTATAGCTATATAGACTTTGCATTATACACATTTGAAATTTTGAGCCGAGTTTATCTCGTTTATATATTTCTCGAACACGTGTTGGCTATATAGACTAAGTCGTATGTGTAAGATTACCATTGTTGTCTTGTAAAGATGTTTCAATGATTGAATGAGAGGTTTAGAACTACTACGAATGTCTGAATATAGCACAGTATGCGTACCTAGTATGCGAACTATAAAGTTCTAGTTCAGGTCCGAAACTCTTGTTTGCGAACGGGTTTACCTGTTAAAAGTCCGGAACTATGGTTTGCAAACAGTGTTTGTGAACGTTAAGACTAGGCTAGGTCCGGAACTGTGGTTTGCGTACTCAGTTTGCGAACACAGTGGTTAGGTTCTAAAATCGGTAAGTATGACAATTCATACTCATGAACTCAAGTTCGTTTGTGAATTCAGTTTGCGAACTAAAGTCCCTGGAACTTTAATGAAATAAGGTATGTGAACTTGTTTTGCAAACCGTGGCATTATGTTCATGAATTGGTTCTTGTATAAATATTTTGTACAACTACAAACCAAATTGTTCATGGATATTTCTATGTGATAGTGAACATTTAAACAACTCTCTTAAAGCACATTTAGATTCATTTGATTATCTATCATGATTGATTGATCATCATATTTGATCTAGAAGTGTTAGATGAATATGGCTAAACTAAAAGTGTTCATATGGCAAACTTCGGTTAACTGTTATTGAGTAAACTAGTTATACACGTTTAGGTACGGTTCATCCATATCTAAATATGGGTATATTTCATTTGTGTTTATCAAGCTAATACCATTTAATGGTGGAGATTGATTGCTTATTTTTTAAGCAGACTTAGCTTGAATCTTAAATCAGGGGTTCATCTAACGGTGAATATCAATTGCTTTGTTACTAAGCTATCTTATCTTTGATTGTAAGCAACCCTGATTTGAAAGACTATATAAGGGAGAACTCTAGCATCTGGGAAACCTAATCTCGACACTCTCGTGTGCCATAGTTGCAAACTAGATTCGATTTTCCATTAACCCAGGTTTACAGTTCTTCTGAAAACCATTATTAAGGTTAACGACTTAAAGACTTCATTTGGGATTCGTGAAGCCAGATCCAACTATTTTCTCTGTAGTTGCGTATTCCGATCTTACTTTTTCTATCGTATTGAGATTAATCTTCTTTAAGATTTTCTCGAGATTTATCTCCGATAGGTAAGATATAAAAAGTAATCACAACAGTTCTTCGTCTCAGACTCTTGTGATTCCGCAATAACTTTTTATGTTAATCAGTTAGGTTATTGTGAGGTGACTAATATTTCTAGGTTAATATTCAGGAGTATAAGACCGGATTATTAGTTGAGTTTCCTGTTCACCTTGATCTTTATCTTAAGACGGAAACAACAACAAGAATAGACTTATCTGTGGGAGACAGATTTATCTATAAGTCTTCGACTTTGGGTCGTAGCAACTCTTAGTTGTAGGTGAGATCAACTCAGGGAATCAAGTGCGCAGAGTCCTGCTACGATTAAAGAGGCGTAAAGAACGCGACTGTACCTTAATCGGTGTGAGACTTGGTTAGGGCTCAACTACATCCCAGACCGAAGTTAACTTGTAGTAGGCTAGAGTCTATAGCGGGCTTAATAAAGTGTGGTGTTCAAGTCTGGACTAGGTCCCGGGGTTTTTCTGTATTTGCGATTTCCTCGTTAACAATTTTTTTGGTGTCTGTGTTATTTCTTTTCCGCATTATATTTTGTTTATATAATTGAAATATCACAGGTTGTGCGTAGTTTAATCATAGTTGATAAATCTGACCTTGATTGTTAGATATGAATTGATTGACACTCGGACATTGGTCTTTGGTACCATCCGAGTTATTCTCATAACAATCAGGTTCACGGATTTCTATCTATTTGATTAACTGATTAAGTTGAGAAAGAGATAAAGCTCTTTAATATTTATTCTGATTGAGACCCCAAGATTAGATCTCAAAGTCGACGTGAGACACTATTCCCATAAACTGGCAATGCGCATTGGTAGTAACTTGGTGCTCTTAGATTTATATTGGAGTTTAGTCCATACAGATTGCCGAACGAAATAGTTGGGTGTGGTTGTTATACCCCCGCATTTTCAATTGTTATCAGAGCAGGCAAACACGCTAAGACGTCATAACTCTGTGTTTGTAGCAATCTGACTATATGGACAGAAGTGCTATCTTTATAAACGTATCGCCAGTTTTTGATGGCTCGAATTACTTATGGTGGAAAATTGTTATGCGTGCCTTTCTACAAGCGCATGATTTTCAATCATGGGTTCATGTTGTAAATGGATATGATCCTCCAACATTACAGTAGACGGTGTAACTGTTGCAAAGGATATTGGTAGATATAATGAAGTCGAGATTAGTGTTGCGAAGCAAAATTCTGATGGTTTAAATGGTATCATTGACGCCATTACCGCAGATCTTCAGCACCATGTGACTACGTGCACTAAGTCTAAAGATGCTTGGGATATCTTAGAAACCGTATTTGAAGGGAATACCTCTGAGAAAGAAGCTAGGCTTCAAAACCTAAATTCTGATTGGGAAAACCTTCATATGGTTGATGAAGATTCATTTGATGAGTTTAATCACAAAGTGTCTGAAATTGTTAATGCATCATTTGCATTGGGTAAGACTATTCCTGAAAGGACACTGTGATGAAAATTCTCAAATCTCTACCAGTTAGATACGATTTTAAGAAACATGCCATCGTTGAGGGAAATAACCTTGAAACACTATCCAGGAATACTCTTGTTGGAAAGTTAAAGATCTTTGATCACGAACATCTATCCAAAGATGGAAAGGATGTTGCGTTCAAAGCACAAAATAACACTAATCTACTTGATAAAAGTAAAAGTGTTGGCAACTCTATGAATGATCCTATTGAGACTGAATCATCAAATGAAGATCTTGACAACTCAGTTTCTCTGATCACAAGACAATTTAGAGATCTTCTTTTGAAGAGAAGTAAACCCTTCACTAGAGACAAACCTAGATCATCAGTTAAGACTCATGATCGTGTTCCTCCTAAAAACAGGGATACTATCGACATTGATGATGAGGATATGCCACAGTGCTTCAAGTGTAAAGGTTTTGGTCATTTTGCTAATGAGTGTCCAAATCATAGAAAATACACTAAAAACAAAGGTCTTGCTGCAATTCTTGATGAAATATATGATCACTATGATTCTACGGAGGATGAATAATCAAGTGTAGCACTCCTTGGGTGAAAATATCAATTTTGATAATTGTAGCAATACTCATATCAACCTTGACATTTTTCCTGGAGATATATCATCGACCGCATTGGAGGATGAAATGAATTTTTCTCTGTCTAATGAAAAATCTACCTCTTCTGTTTCAGGTACTTCGCTTTGTAAAGCAGCATGTTCGGCCATGGTGTCTGAACCATCCTCCACATTGGCATGTCCTTACTGTACTATTAAGGGTCATGAACTCTCTAATTGTTTCAAGTACAAACATAAAGTAAGGTATGTCAACAAACTGCAACGGAGATCCAGTCGATTAGCAAACAAGCTCAAACTTGTTCCGAAATCAAATCCATCCGAGGTATGTAAATTTAACTCCTCTCCTAAGAAGTTGATTTCTAAGGAAAAGGCTAGATCACTACAGAAAAGAACTAGGTCTAAACAACATATAAAAAGGGATGTTGATAATTCCGTGCAGGAACCTTATGGTGGAAAGATTATTGTTCACCCCAACACAATCTAACTGTGTTGAAAGTGCGTCTTGTCTCATGTGCTTGTATATTGAAAAGAGAAAAGAGTTGTGCACAATCAGGCTCTAAGTCAAAATCTATTTTAGTTTGTATCTAGAATATTATTACTTGAATTTCCATTTGTTCTATTCATATTTTTCTAATTTTCAAGTAAAAATATTTCACCCTATTTGAATTAAAAAAGGTTAAAATCGACATTTCAACCCTTATTAGGGTTGTTTGTGTTGATTATATGTGAACCCTACTTACTCTGTATATAGGTTCCGTAACACTGCAGTCTTTTTCCTTCCTTGATACTCTTTTCATCAAAAGGTCGCTTTTGGAGTTGTTTTATTTGTGGTTCTTTTCACAAATCCATATTTCAAAATTATGGAGACTCCAAGCACATTTTTTTTTAATGGAAAAGATGTCATTATGATTGTCAAATCTTCAATCATGAAGGAAAAAGATAAATCCCATTCCTCAACAACTTTAAAGAGAAAAAGGAAGAATATGAAGAAACCAAGAGCTAACAACTCAAATCTTCGGAAGTTTTTTGTTGTTCTTGAAGAGTTAAACCAAACAAGCATGGAGATTTAGCAAATAAAGGCTATTGTAATAAGATCTCTTGAAATCCAAAAGGCCCTAGTTCGGTAACAGTCAAGAAGGTTTGTTGGAATTGACTCATTTCTTCATGAACCTTATGTTCCAATGTCTGTTGACGATAAGGAGTTCGGGGACGATAAAGAGTTTTTCAAGAATCTTAATGTCTAGGAAACTTCTTGTGAGAATTTATTCTTATGTTTAAGAAGGATAAATAGGGTTTGGTATAGCAAATATTGTGATTACACATAGCTATTTCCAACGTTTTTCATCTTGCAATGTTTTTAGATTTATTTATTTAAATTCTAAGTTATTTGGAAGATGAACTTGCAGTATTAATATTATTGGTTTTATATATTGCAAATGTCTTATGAGATATATATGCGTATACGTTCGTGAATCGTGTTGTTATCTCATATATGCTCAAAAGCTAAGTCTATTATGTCTTTATGCATATATTGATAAAAGATAGAATAAGCTTTTTGAGAAAATTCCACAGTATTGATCTTTCCCTGATCCACTATTATGTGAAAGTACTATATTTACTCCGTAAGTTTTCTTATGTTGAGTGATTTCCGGCTAAATTAATCAATAAGATCTTCTTGTGGTTAATTTACTCGAGGTTTGCTGGATACAAATCCATGTGATTGGTTAATGTCCAAAGAAATCCTTCTTTTCTCGTAAAAGTAAGGTCTCTCATGTTGTTCTCTTGGGAATGACATCAAATGAGGAAGAGTTCTTAAATAAACTTGTGCTTAATTGTCATATCTTTGTGGGGAGAGCGGTTGTGGAATTTGAAGGGGTTAACTTGTATCTTAATAAACTCCTTGATGAATACACTAAGTTTCGACTATGCGAAATCATTTCGAAAAAAAAGTTGATATGTTTCTTTTTAGTCATGAATTATCTTTTGAGAATTCATTATGATCCCATAGTTTTCGTACCTTTGCCAATTTATATTGACAAAAAGGGGGAGAATTATTTAGTAGTTCACACTACATACATATGGTTTACGGATTATTATGTAAGGGGGAGTGGATTTCAATCTAAGATGGAAGTATTGACTAAGGGGGAGTGATGCATATCACCGTAGTATTATTTCAAAGTTGTGATGCAATTGGACTTTGATTCTATATAATAATACTATGACACTGAATAACAATGATTGAGAACTTTCATTTATATATTATTATTACTACGGATCTTCAACAACAATGATGCTGAGTTGAACACATTCAGAATCGATGGAGAACTTGAAGTAATGAAGAATTCGAGGAAGATAAAGAGCCAAGGAAATCAAGCATGATGTATCAGAAGCTAAAAAGTTTATTTATTTTGTAATCCATATGTATTGATAGTTTTGTCACTAAAATTGACAAAGGGGAAGATTGTTAGAGCACTGCTCGGTCGAACTCGCAAGCATTGCTATCTTAAGCTTGTTTGTCAAGTTTAGTTGATCAAAACTATATACTTGATTTCTAGTCTACTTATAGCTATGTCGGATTAGGATAGAAGTGTGTAGTTGAGCATTAGACTTCACGGCGTTCACCAATTGAAGAAGAAGATCTACTGAAGAGCATGGAGGAACTTCATCAACAAAAGGTATGTGGAGACTAAAACTTATCTATCACTCAGAAGTCTATTATATTTTATCTTCTAATGAGATTAAGTCGTATAGCTATATAGACTTTGCATTACACACATTTGAAATTTCGAGTCGAGATTATCTCGTTTATATATTTCTCGAAATACGTTGGAAGCTACTTCATCATCTACTTGACGAGTTTATTTGTAGACAATATATTTGTTGGAAACTAAATATTAAGTCAAGATGATCATGTAAAAATTACCTTGAACATCTTACATGATTTGTGTGAGACAATCATTTGATGTTAACTTGGGAAGTTTCATATTGATCAATTAATCACTTGAAAATCACTTGAAGCTAGTGGTACGTGTAAGATTACCATTGTTGTCTTCTAAGGATGTTTCAATGATTGAATGAGAGTTTTAGAACTACTACCAATGTTTGGGTATAACACAGTATGCGTACCTAGTATGCGAACCGTGAAGTTCTAGTTCAGGTTTGGAACTCTTGTTTGCGAACTGTGTTTGCGAACGGGTTTACCAGTGAAAAGTCAGGAACTGTGGTTTGCAAACAGTGTTTGCGAACGATAAGACTAGGCTAGGTCCAGAACTATGGTTCGCGTACTCAGTTTGCACATAGTGGTTAGGTTCTAAAATCGGTAAGTATGACAATTCATACTCATGAACTCAGGTTCGTTTGCGAACTCAGGTTGTGAACTAAAGTCCCTGGAACTTTAATGAAATAAGGTATGCGAACTTGTTTCGCAAACCGTGGCATTATGTTCATGAATTGGTTCTTGTATAAGTACTTTGTACAACTACAGACCAAACCGAATATGTTTCAAATTGTTCATGGATATTTCTATAAGATAGTGAACATTTGAACAACTCTCTTAAAGCACATTTAGATTCATTTGATTATCTATCATGATTGATTGATCATCATATTTGATCTAGAAGTGTTATATGAATATGGCTAAACTAAAAGTGTTTATATGGCTAACTTCGGTTAACTGTTATTGAGCCAACTAGTTATACACGTTTAGGTACAGTTCATCCATATCTAAATACATGTATATTTCATTTGTGTGTATCAAGATAATACCATCTAACTATGGAGATTGATTGCTTATTTTCTAAGCAGACTTAGCTTGAATCTTAAATCAGGAGTTCATCTAACGGTGAATATCAATTGCTTTATTACTAAGCTATCTTAGCTTTTATTGTAAGCAACCCTGATTTGAAAGACTATATAAGGGAGAACTCTAGCATCTGGGAAACCTAATCGACACTCTCGTGTATCCTAGTTGCAAACTAGAGTCGATTCTCCATTAACCCAGGTTTATAGTTCTTCTGAAAACCATTATTAGGGTTAACGACTTAAAGACTTCATTTGGGATTCGTGAAGCCAAATCCAACTATTTTCTCTGTAGTTGCGTATTCTGGTCTTACTTTTTCTATCATATAGAGTTTAATCTTCTCTAAGATTTTCTCGAGATTTATCTCCGATAGGTAAGATATAAAAAGTAATCACAACAGTTCTTCGTCTCAGACTCTTGTGATTCCGCAATAACTTTTTCTGTTAATCAGTTAGGTTATTGTGAGGTGACTAATATTTCTAGGTTAATATTCGGGAGTATAAGACCGGATTATTAGTTGAGTTTCCTGTTCACCTTGATCTTTATCTTAAGACGGAAACAACAACAAGAATAGACTTATCTGTGGGAGACAGATTTATCTATAAGTCTTCGACTTTGGGTCGTAGTAACTCTTAATTGTGGGTGAGATCAACTCAGGGAATCAAGTGCGCAGAGTCCTGCTGCGATTAAAGAGGCGTAAAGAACGCGACTGTACCTTAATCGGTGTGAGACTTGTTTAGGGCTCAACTAAATTCCAGTCTGAAGTTAACTTGTAGTAGGCTAGAGTCTGTAGCGGCTTAATACAGTGTGGTGTTCAAGTCTGGACTAGGTCCCGGGGGTTTTCTGCATTTGCGGTTTCCTCGTTAACAAAATTTCTGGTGTCTGTGTTATTTCTTTTCCGCATTATATTTTATTTATATAATTGAAATATCACACGTTGTGCGTAGTTCAATCATAGTTGATAAATCCGACCTTGTTTTTTGGATAAGACTTGATTGACACTCGGATATTGGTCTTTGGTACCATCCGAGTTATTCTCATAACAACAGGTATACGGATTTCTATCTATTTGATTAATTGATTATGTTGAGAAAGAGATAAAGCTCTTTAATATTTATTCTAATTGAGACTCAGTAACTTAGTACTCTCATATTTATATTGGAGTTTTGTCCATACAGATTGCCGAACGAAATAGTATGGTGTGGTTGTTATACCCCCGCATTTTCATGGATAACCCACACATATGTCATGCCGGGTGGACTGGCAAACTAGCCTCGCCATTATGGTAATATCATTAAGCGATTGTGTCTCTATCGAAAGGTAGAAACTAAATCGTCGTCGATTGATAGACAACATTTTTGTGCTGATTTGATCTCAATTATCTATTTTGTTAGTCCTCATTTTTGTACTTATTATGGTATTTTATGTGTTTGTAAGTGTTTTTGGAGAAATAAGCTTTTGTGCAAAAAAGTCGCTCGAAAAGTGGTATTTGAACCTTTGGAGAAAAGTGTTAAAGGCACCCGGAAGAGTTGATAAAGGCGCCCCTGAAGAATTACTATTCAAACCCAAAAATTACTATTTGCACCCCCAAGAAAAGTGCTAATGGGATCCATTTTGGATAAGGGGCACACCAATTGCTAAAGGCACCCCTAATCCGGATAGGGGCACTCTATCCCCTATCTTTTGAAAATCGATTTTGGCGGGAGAAAAGTGCAAGCAACAACGTGTTTTTCTGGGAGAGATTTTGTTTGATTTTTTCTTGGAAATAGATTGGTAATAAGCTGTCTTACCTAAACAGGGATGCTAAAGAGTTTTGTTTCGAATAAAAACGAAAGAATATGTGGATTTTTGTTAAACATGGGAGGTATATTAAGGGAGAGATACTCGGGATATTATATGATTTATTTGGGGGATTACTTGAGGCTACAATGTGTTTAACTCTTCCTAAGACTTGTTTACCACGTGATGGAGTGTGTTGGATGCAGAACACCACGTAAAAGAATTAAGGAAAGAAAATGTGAGACTTGGCAGGGAAGAAAAATAAGATTTTCCTGAGAGATTTCTTTCCCTAGAGGTTGTTGTTGTGTATAACTATGGCATGTTCGAGTCTTAAAAGGATCATCGGGAGTTGTGGGGAACCTAAAAGAGGTTGCAATAGCGAAGAAAGAAACTGCGGAGAAGCTTTCTGCAGCAGCAGGAAAATAGGAAGACGAAGAACAACAGACGTCCACAGACAGATGCAGAAAAACTATGGTCTATTCTTTTGAAGAAGAACTGTCATTCTTATGACAGCCTTATTTATCTGTTATTTGTAACAGCCGAACTGCAACGCTTATAAACTTTATTGTTTCGTTGGTTTATTCTTTTTCTCATATTTTCTTCTTTTCAACACTATTTGAGCTATGTATCATACTTTTGAGAGTGTTTTGGGCATGATAAGCTAAACCCCATCACTGGGACGATGCAGGAAGCCATATTTCATAATTGGTTCATATACGAAACTTGTTTCGTAATCGAAAAGAAATCAATAGGTGTTTTTGTCCGGTTTTCTATGAAGATCTATTGGATGACCAATTCGAAACTAAGGTTGGAATTCTGGTAGAACCGATCTTAACTTATATTGAGATTCAAGGTAGAACCGATCCCCACCTACTTTGGGATATATGGTAGAACCATCCTAGCTATTGTTGGGCGTCTTGGTAGAACTGATCCTTACCTATATTGGGAATCTTAGTAGAACCAATCTTAGATATTGTTGGGAGTCATGGTAGAACCGATGCCTACCTATATTGGAAGACTTGGTTTAACCAATCCCTACCTGTGTTGGGAGTCATGGTAGAACTGGTCCCAAGAGCAAAACTGATTCTCAACTTTCACATGTTACTTTACGGTTTTGTGTGAGTTTGGAATTAGGTTTTGCTAAATAGGAAAGTTCTGGATATCAACATAATTTGAACATTTACATAATTCTTATCTCTAATTCTTCAAAGATATTCTTTGATAATCAAGGTGATCCCAAATTCGAATTATATGTTTTTGATTTTCCAGCAATCAAAACATATCTCTTGAAAAGTTATATTAGTTAAGTGCTAAACTAATATTAGATATTTTCTAAAGAGAGATTTCAGAATTATAGGTTGGATATTAGTTGGAAATATGAAAACCGAAATTAGGTATTTTGTTGCATATCTTGAGAATCTTTCGGTTTGGAATTTCCTTGTTGTCCAAACAACCTTGGTTTATAAATAGTTGAGTTTGCATTTCTTGCAAACTATCCTAAAAGCCAGGAAAACTTCATTCGTGTTCTACCACGTTGTTGGTGTGTTCTTCGAATTCCAACCTTAATGCATGCACCATGCACTGTCTTTGACGAAGTGTTCGTCCCATACACCGGTTTTGCTCGTTCTTCGTGGATCAGAATTGTAAAATTCCAAACCCTCTGGCTCGTAATCTGGGTCTGATTTCCTGCTTGTTCGGTTAACCCGACGGTCGATGTTCTCCTGATTTACAACGACCATTCTTCGGTCTGGATTCCTATGCTGATTAGGAGCTTTGGAGTTTGCTTCGTCATGTGCTGCCCTTAGGTTGATAGCTTCCGCTTCAAGGGAAATATTTTCCATAAGTTGTTGATTCTCATAAGCTAAGAGTGCTACAACATCAGTATACGCCTTTTGATTCTTCTTCATTTCTTCGAGCTTTGTGGCTAGCTGTATAAATACATTCGAACCTTGGTTCGGCGTTCCTCCTGGTACTGGATCTCCAACGATGGCTATATCTTTTTCTTCGACGGTTTGGATTATTGGTAATGAAGGGTCTCGGTGTAGCTTTTGGGGATTAACTTCGAGGAGAACTCCCGTGGTTGGAAGTCGCTCTGGAAGCAATGGTAAATTTTGGTGGTTGGTCTGCGGCATCCCAAATATGTGCTCTCGTACAACGAATTCTGCAACTAGCTCACGATGTTCAACGATGTTTGTTAGTGTTGTTATTATTAGAGCATAGCTCGGTTGAACTCACCAAGCGTTGGTATGTCAAGTTTGGTTGTCATATTTTAGTATGTCAAAACTGATCTAGAGTCGCTTGATTAAATACTAGAGTCAACTTCATTTAGGTTAAACTAAAAAGTCTAAGAATGTTGAGACATACAAGTATTACTCCGAAGACCTGAAGAATGTGAAGAAGTAGCGAACTACAATGACGACATCATCCTTCCACTTGAGGTTAGTAATATTGAATTGAACTGTTTCATTCCTAACGTATCTTTCAAGTCGTGTTATATTGAAAACATAACTGCGAAGCTGTATATACTGTACATATTGTATAATACTCTAGTGATGTGACATGATCATAATAGTATGATCGTAGTATTAGGGAATTAGACTACGAAGTATAACTCTTATCTTTTGAACTTCGTAGATATGACATCGGCATAATCTTGTATATATTGTTATGATTATGTGAATGGGTTATGGTGAAGATTTCATCCTAGGAAACAATGTTTTACATTTGTTTAAAGGAATTACATTCATGAAACTTGTTTCGTGAATCGAAAGGGAAATCATTAGGCTTATCTGTCCGGCTATTCATTGCAAATCTTTGGATGACCAATATGTGTGAGATGGTAGAACCGATCTTAACTTATGTTATATCTCTTGGTATAACTAATCACAATGCCTGACTTATGTTTTGGTATGAATGGTTTTTATTAATTGGTGTAACCGATCCTAAGTAATCACCATATGTTGGTATGATCGATCCTTGTTGTAAGGACCCTCAAGCTCGTCGACGCTATTAGACTAGTCAAGAGATGACTAAGCCGGTAATGACTCGATTAGTTAGAGATGAACTTTAATTAATAGAAATTAATCTAACAACGATCTAGATACGAAACTAGTATCATTAGATAGATCTCTAAAAGTTATGTGAAATGGGCTACTCGAACGTGTCATTCGGATATCGGTCGGAGAAGAAATCATCGAAATCGTAAGAAAGGCAAATTGGTCTTTTTGCAGTTTAGCCGACTAGTCTGCCCATATCCAAGTGATGGGTGCCTTTATAGATTTATTTGACCTTATCTTCCACCCAGATCGAAGAAAAATCATTCTCTTCTTGTCTTTCTCTTTCTGTCTTCTTCTTCTTCTGTTCTTCCTCTGGCGATTCAGAGAGAAATATCTGCTGGGAAATTTCTAAAGAGAATTTGTGAAACAAATGAATCGAGGATGGTGGTGATGTATTAGTTTATGGGGTTCGATTAGAGTTTGAAGAAGATTAAAAGAAAAATGAATCAGAGAGAAGCAGAACTAAGGTTTTATGTTTGATTTTTGAGATTTCGTGGAATTGATCAGTATACTGAGTTTCTGTTGGATGAAGATCGAATGGGTTGAGGTTTAATTGAAATTATGAAGTTTTTTTAGAGAAGAATCAAAGAATTAGGGTTTCTCAGAAGATTGAATGGAAATTCGATTAGTGATGAATAAGATGAAATTGAAGATGAATAAGATGCTGATTGAAGAAAATAAAAGATGGGTTGACGCAAATTAGGTTTAAGGCTGAAGATTTTCTTAAGATAATAGTTAGGGTTTGAAGTTATGAATCTGAAGTTAAGTTGGTGGTTGAATTGCAAGCTTTGATGAGGTTGGAAGTGAATTATATTTACCGTAGAACTGATTTTGGTGAAATGGGCAATTCAGAGGATGTTAAAGTTTGGGTAAGTCCCTAATTGTTCTAATTTCAGTATTTTGAATTGAGTTGATTGGATTTTTTAGTTTCTTTGTTTGGGATTGAACCAGGATTGAGATGATTGTAGAATGGGGTTGTAATTACAGTTTAAAGTTGTATTGTTTTTATGATGAATGGCAGGGGATTAATGTTGTATGCTTGGAAGATATAGGTATTGAAGATATATTTAATTTGGCTATGATGGTAGAATGAGACGTACAAGAGAAGTAGGGTAGTGATGTGGATGTTGTGATGAATTGTGTTGATATTAGAATTCTTGAGTTTGTATCTCAGATGATGAAGTTGTGTGTTGTTGAGTGATAGAGATCATCTTGGTGGTGTTGATCAGTTGAGGATGGTTGTGAAGCTGTTTTGTAGTTAAGTTGAGAATGCAGTGTATGAGTGGAAAGAAAGATGAGGGTTTTGTTGGTTAGAGATGTGTTCTTGGATATAGTTGTATGGCTTGATGGCAGTCTCTATGAAGGCTTATAACTGCTATTGCAGGTAAGCCGAGCTTATGGTTGTGATTTAGTTATGAAGTTTACATAACTTGATTGTATGTTTAAATGATACATTTGAAGTTGTATAATCTGATAGAATTGAAGGAATGAAGAAGAATTGGTATTTTAGAGTTGTGTTGCACAATGATTGTGCACTTGTATTCTTTGGCCTTATGCCTTTCAGCCTAGTCAGGTATCTGACTCTAGCTGACTTAGTCAATCTGACTGAGTCAATCCTGTGCTGACTCAGTGATTCCGATTTGTTACCTGAGTTGACCCTGTTGACCGATTCTAGTCTGACTAATTGACCAGTTGACTTAACCTTGGACTTTGACTATAGACTTGACTTAGATGTTGACTGTTAGTTGACCATGTTAGACCGGACGCTGACCGTTTGTTGACCAGATGGACCATACCTTAGCTTAATGGGTCTGTTTAGTGAACTTGGGCTTATAGGCAGTTTTCCTTATGAACATGTATTGGACCTTTGTGGTCTGAGTTAGCCTTTGGTTTCTTCTACAAAGTTGTAGATATTCATTAGACTTAGCTAGTGGACTATAGAATAAACCTAATTGAGTTATCAAACCTTAGATATGCTAAAGATAGATAAATAAAAGGTATATAACCATAATTGGGCTTAGAACCATTAGATAGACTTGTATGATTCTTGTGTGAGCCATTTTGGCTAGATTCTTAGAGTTCTTGTATGATTAACAGTTAGTCTTTATTAACAACGATCGATTCAAGGGATGAACCAGTGGATTGTGGATCTCGAGGTAGGCGTGGCTTGTCATCAAAAGAGGTGGAAATTTACATTTAACTCTTATGTGACCATTGTTGTTTTCTTTTAAAAAAGTTTACGTTTATCAAACTCATGTGTCGTCTGATTGCGCTTTCCATGCATTGTTTAATTTAAATTCCGATGGTTATGTTGGTTCTTTTAATCTTTCAGATTGTTTGTATTACTTTCCGGAAGTTCTGTTATTTCTTTTAATCTTTCCATTGTTTGGAAAGGAACTGTAATGCTTGGTTTGTCTTTATGAATTGTTAAGGAAATAAGAATTTCCATCTGTGGTATATAGGATACGCTCCTTCACTTATACTTTTTATGCACATCTGGTTGTGTAATTGTCACCCAAATTATCTAGGTGTGTAATTGTCACCAATTTTACGGATGTGTACAGTCACCCATAGACTATCTAGGTGTGTAATTGTCACTAATATTACGGTGTGTAAATGTCACCACAGAAATAATTGTTTGCGGTGTGTAAATGTCACCACAGAGATAAAGAAGGAGTTAGTTCCATATACATGATTGTTTACTTCAGTGAGTTGGTTGTCTTTTCATGTTTGGGAAAAACATATATTGTTTTCCAAAGTCTTGTCAATGCTTTACTTGAAAGTTAAATGTTATTTCTACTGGGCACCCCTTTTAGGGATGATGTGCTCACTCGTTCCCACTTCAGTTTTTCAGTTATCAGAAGAATCGGTGCACGTGAAGATGTCCGTTTTTGTAGCTTAACGTTTGGGCGAATCGAAGACGTTTGTTTATCGTTTATATTTGTATTGTTTGTTAATTTGATAAATAACACATTATTGTATTCTTATCACTTGAGAGGTTTTCATTTATGTAATATATGAGTTTTGGGTTAAGTTTTGTTGTAGATTTCTAAATTGGATGTTTAAGTAAATGATTTAGATTCTAAGTGCCTCATTTTATAGTTAATCTTTTGGATTAGTCAGCTGCTAGCTTTGGGGGCGCTACACTTGTAATTGGTGTGACCGATCATGAGTATATGTAATCGATCCTTGTAATTGGTGTAACTGGTCCTGGTAACTGGTGTAACCGGTCCTGGTAACTGGTGTGACCGATCATAAGTAATGCCATGTGTAGATGGAAGCGATCCTTGTGACTAGTGTAACCGATCCTAGTGATTGGTGTCACCGATCACAAGTGTTTCCATATTTAGGTATAACCGATTGAACCCATGTATGTGATTTGGTATTTGATCAATCACATAGTAGTCTTGGAATACAGGTGAACCAATTCTAAACTTGTTTGGAAGTGTGGTATAACCGATTCCAAGAATGCAAATCCATGTAAATATGAAATAAGGATTTGCAGTGAAAAGATGTCAACATACATTGAACACGAGCAGTAACTCTTATCATTGTTTAAAGATATTCCTTAGTACTCAAGGTGATCCTATGCCGAAATAAACTGAAAATCTTTTAATTAAGGTTTTTGGTTTATATGCTTTAATTACCAGCAATTAAATGCATATCCCTAGAGAATAAAACTTAGTAATGTGTATTTACTAATTGGAGATTTTCTATTGAGAGATTTCGGAAATAATTGACAAGCATTTATTGGAATTATGAAAACCGAATTTTGCCATTCATTTGTATATCTTGAGAATATCTTCGGTTTTGGAAATTCCTTAGTGTCCAAACATCCTTGGTCTATAAATACCTAAGTTTTCATTTCTAGCAAACTATCCTAAGAGCCAGGCAAACTTCATTTCTCGTTGTTTCTGGTGGAGCCGTCTATTCATAGAGGAAAGTATCCTAATTAGGTGAAATCTCTTACGACCGCTCATTTAAAGACTTATGTGGGATCAAGAAACTCTAAGAGTACCGTTGGTGGGAAACTAAATAATTGCAGTGTTATTAGTTTTCGATTGATTTGATTGACTAACGGTTGTTGAAACTTTGTTTGCACCTAGTTTGTTTATTCTTGAGAATCTTCTCTTCTGATATAAGATTCACTCAAACTAGATGGAAGTATCGACGGGATCTTTAGAACTATTGTTAGGTCTAAAGACATCTTGTGATAATCCATTTTTAATAGACTCCGTTTTATGCGTGATTGATCACAGGAGATTCAAGTGGTGTTGTGCAGGTTATTGAAGATTAAAGAAGATTTGAAGACGAAAAAGATTTCTTATTGGGTTTCGTATCTTGTGAATTGTGTGCACAAACCTTGATCGGCTGGGATCCAACTAGAATCGGATTTATTCGATTGATTAGTTGCGTGAGATCGACATTCTCAATATATCTCTTTGAGATTTATTTTGATTAAGTGGGAATCTATACTTGACTATTTCGGTAGTTAAAGTTAGATTGATCTAACCAGACAAAGGAGTTTATTAGATTAAGTGGAAGAGCCTTTGTCAACGACTCATTATATCTTTAGCAAAGATTGATTAGAGTGGTTACCAAACAGATTATTCCTGTGATGTTTGGAATACGATCCAAAGGACTTGCTATTCACGTGTGTGACTCTAAAAGTCGAAGGCGCAGGGATACTGGGGGAACTAAGTAGCTACGGGAGTCTGCTTGGTCTCAACTATACGAAGTTGGTTTAGATTTTGTATAGCGGCTTAATTCTGAGAGTATTCAAAACTGGACTAGGTCCTGGGGTTTTTCTGCATTTGCGGTTTCCTCGTTAACAAAATTTTGTTGTGTCTTTTACTTTGATTTCCGCATTATAATTGTTATTATAATAGAGTAAAATACACATACGTTAACTCCATTATACTTGATAGTGATCCTATAGAGTTTGGTTATTACCGAACCTATTATCAAGTATCACACTTTGATTGTCGTATTGTCTCGATCTCGTATCTATAGACGATCACACAAAGTGTGAATACCAAAGTTGTTGTATTGTCTCGACTCTGTCCATAGACGATCACACTTGGTAAGAGGGACTTATAGGTTGAAACAAAAAGATAATGGTGTATTTGGGTACCCTCGTCTTTTCAGTTATCCTCGCCGCGTCTGCCTTTGTTGCTGCGACTTTGAGGGCTAGGGTGGGTATCGCTGCTTCATCATTCGGCGCCACTGCTCCTAGCAGCGTTCTGCTTGTCTTTTACCTTCTGAAGTTGTCCCTTTTGCCTGTTGCGCGTTCTTACCGGTGACGTTCTTGGTGTTTCTTTGGATGTTCCCTTGGCTTTGTTTGTTTCTTTCTTTCGTCTTATCAATTTTCTTCAAAGAAGGTAAAGAAAAGACCACATAAAATAGTCATAGGAGTTCTGTTAGATATGGTCATAATTTTGATAAGAAAAGAGCACGGCAGCCGGAGAAACATCGTTTCGTCGCCTGAAAGGAGATGATCTGCGAACTTTAAGTACAGAGAAAAATCTATTAGGGAATCAAAAATAGCGATGATGCAATCACTGAGACTATTTTTACAAAGTAGCATGTCCATTTCTGCCAAAATACGTATCTGATAACAAATCCTATTGTCAGTGGTGTGCTGGATTTATTTATGCAAAATACTTCTGCCAAAATGGATTTTCCATATGTAATGACTAAAATGATTTTATTTTTCAGTCGGAAATATATCGTATAAGCCTATTGATATTGGTTTTCTCTCTTGTATCAATTTTATGAGATGATATATAAAAATATTGGCATTCTAAGTTATTTTTAAGCCAATATATTTTTATTCCCTTCAAGGAATATTGATTGGTTTCTATTTTCTACAAGAAACCATCGTTAATCAATCACTAAGTGGATATTTCTCTGCAAAGAATAACGAAGATGATTTCTTTATTTTTCTTAAAAAGAAACATAAAAGCCAAGATTTGGTTTTTTCAATATCGATCCTACAATAAGATATAGGTTTTTTAAGCCAATTGCTAAAAAAATCTCCAAAAATTTAGGTCCTTCCACTTGTAGTTGGAATACGGTAGGACACAAAAGATCAAAGGGTGCGCACCCGGCTTATTAGTCCTTGTAGTGACTAAATTGATCTTAAATTTAGTTTCTTTTGGAAAATAACGTGTCCATAATCTCTATCAAATCTTTATCTCGTTGGCCTTAGAGGTCACGCAATTATTTGGAGATTTATTTACATATTTTATATGTTTTTGGTTGTAACCATTAAATTATATACTACAATTTTCGGGCAATTTTTTTTATGGCTCTTGAAGTCAGTATCTAGTTTTCTTAAAATCCAGAAATTACTACAAGTATATGTCTTTGATTTAATCGGATAATACTCTACGAAACTTGTTTTCGTAAATGAGATTAAAATTTTATGCCATAATCAGGGGGAGACTACACACTACAAGATGTTGGTGTTCATTAACTTAAAAAGTTATATCAATTTTTCTCCCATCATCATCAAATCGATAAAGGCTGCCATATAAGATTGGTGTGAAATTTCTCATTTTGCTTTTATATAAGCTTCTTAAGAGGAAAATCCAGTCACATCTAGCAGATAAGTAGCATTCTATAAGAGGCTACAGGTAGTGCTCCAATTGAGTCTACTAAATTCACATTCTCAAATATAATATCTTCTTTTGAAGATGAGGAGATTATATTTCCCGCGAGCGTTGGTACCAGTAATTGATTAAATTTTGCAAGATATGCATAAACTTGAGAATTGTGTGGGCTTATAGTAAGCTAATTATTATCGAATATTCATTTATAGTAGCTACTGAAATAATAAGTCATGGTGGTTGTTAAACCCTCTGCAGAGGAATATCGACATATGTGATTGGTCGGCATACAATCCAAATTAGATTAGATTAGTTTCTCGATCAACGCGATTTTGGATCCAAGACTTAACACCTTAAAATTTCCAAGCCTATTACTTATAGGTTGGTGTAGTCATATTGTGTTGTACGAGAAATATGTTTGTTGTAAAAATGATTTGAGGGTTGTATTTTTTCCTCAAACCCTGGGATTGATTCGAAGAATTTTTGTTCTCCATGCATAATGCTTTTGGCGTGGTAGTCCTTGAAGGACTCGTATTGCATTCACACAAGATATGTGATTGGGAACATATTAAAATTTGTAATCCTTGTAGGATTCAAACTATATTCTGGCAGCCACCTGACTCGATTATGTCATGTTAACAATCTTTCAAGTTTTTTAGAAATTTAGTACAAAACCAAAAATCCGGATTAATTAGTTGATGCTATCAACTTTATCGGTATCTTGAGGAGTCCTTAAAAACACAAAAATCCACGCTTTAGCTACATATATTCTATTTCTTTCTTTCTTTCTTTCTTAAATCTACAGTTAGAATTATGTTAAATTAAATTCGTCTTTAAGATAGACTAGAGTTATTATTTTGATGCTTGTATTATGTAAAACTTATATAATTGGGTTAGCATCCATATTTACGTCAAAAGTTGTAATATTTTCCCTTCGTTTCAGGTTTTGTCCCATGTGGTTTTCCTGACTAGGTTTTGTCTCATTCTAATCTACTTTTTAAATTCCGTAGCGAAATTCCAATGAGTCGCGGCTTGGTGTCGGCAAACACGCACAACTTTCTTATGATCCTACAATTATGAGATAATACAATTAGGAGATTTTACATAAATACAAAACAAGACATATGCACAAGATAAAAATTCCAACATAGGATTGATAGATAGTACGAACCCACGTGTCCTTGTAGCCAAATAGTGGTATCGGACCGTCAGCTTGACCCCAAAATTTACCACCACCAAGGTCAGGTAACATGTCATTAGAATGAGGAAGGTGCGAACCTTTTACTTTGACTACTTTATTCTTCTCTTGATCTCCTTCTACCGGTTGTTCCCCTTAACCTTCACCTTGTGTCGGTTGTTGACTTGGCCTACCGTCTTCTTCTAAAACTTCGCTTTGGGTTGCTAATTGACTTAGATCAACCTCATCATCTTTCTCCTTGTCTTCCTCTTCATCATGCTCATCATCAACTTTTCCAGTACGTTCACGGATTACGAGTTTTCTACGGTCCCCACTGATAATGCGGGGGTTCAACAACCACACCCAACAATTCGTTTGGCAATCTGAGAGAACTTACTCCAATATACTTTCTAGAGAATCAACTAGACAGTCAGACTCAATCTATTAAAAAGTATATACAAGAGTTTATATCTCTATCTCTAAATTCAATCTGCAATCAGCAAATAGAAATTTGCGAGCCCGATTGAATACAAGAGAAGTAACTTGAACGGTACCAAAGACCAATGTTCAAGGATTAATCAATTTCAACCAACAACCAAAGGTTGGATTTCCTAATTGATCGATACAACGCACAACCTGTGATATTTCAATTATATAACAAAATATAATGCGGAAAAGAAATAACACAGACACCAGAATTTTGTTAACGAGGAAAACCGTAAATGCATAAAAACCCCGGGACCTAGTCCATCTTTGAACACCACATTGTATTAAGCCGCTACAGACACTAGCCACCAATGAACTTCGGACTGGACTGTAGTTGAACCCTCATCAATCTCACATTGATTCAAGGTACAGTTGCGTTCCTTACGTCTCTGATCCTAGTAGGATACTACGCACTTGATTCCCTTAGCTGATCTCACCCACAATCAAGAGTTGCTACGACCCAAAGTTGAAGACTTGATAAACAAATCTGTCTCACATAGAAAAGTCTATTGGAATAGATAAATCTGTCTCCCATAGAAATACCTATGAGTTTTTGTTCCATCTTTTGATAAATCAAGGTGAACAAGAACCAATTCATAAACCGGTCTTATATTCCCGAAGAAATACCTAGTATTATCAATCACCTCACAACAATCTTAATCGATTAACGAAACAAGATATTGTGGAATCACAAACGATGAGACGAAGGTATTAGTGACTACTTTTCTATCTTGCCTATCGGAGATATAAATCTCGAGCAAATTCTTACAATTGTACTCAACACGATAGAAACAACAAGATCAGATCACGCAACTACAAAGAAAATAGTTGGGTATGGCTTCACAATCCCAATGAAGTCTTCAAGTCGTTAACCTACAGGGTCTCGTGAGAAACCTAAGGTTAAAGGAGAATCGACTCTAGCTTATGCAACTAGTAACACACAGAAGTATGGGGATTAGGTTTCCCAGTTGCTAGAGTTCTCCTTTATATAGTTTTCAAATCAGGGTTTGCAATCTAAGTTACCTTGGTAACAAAGCATTCAATATTCATCGTTAGATAAAAAACCTGATTCAACCAAGCTAATATCTTTCAAACGTTAGATCGAACTTGGCTTGTTACACACAAATGAAATGTACCCTCATTTAGGTTTATGTAACCGTACCTAAACGTGTACATCATGTTGGCTCAACAATAGTTAACCGAGGTTAGCCATATGATCACTCTCATATCAACCTTATTCATCTTAACCATAACTAGTTCAAATGACTCAAATGAAACTAGTTAAAGAGTTGTTCAATTGTTATATTCTCATAGAAGTATACAAGAACACAATTGAAGCAAAATCGGTTTGATTCACTCGAATCAATTCATGAACAATATAGGCACGGTTTGCAAAGATTGCATTCCTTATTATATAAATGTTTAAGTTCATGTACATAACCGATTTTAGAAATTTAACCTTCAAGTATGCAAACGGGTACGCATACTTGAAATACCCGGACCAAGATTGGGTTTTTCCAGTACGCAAACGGGTACGCGTACTTCCAATCCCAGCAAAAATATTCGGACATGAACCTTACGCCAGTACGCGAACGGGTACGCATACTTAAGTTCCCGGATTTCTCAAGCAAACAGGTACGCGTACGGGTATGTATACTATGGTTCCCGGACATGGATTACATATGTGCAAGAGTACAAAACATGTCATATCCAATAATGGTTAAGTTTCCTAAACTCTTATTTTAATCATTGAAACTTTCTTAGAGGATGACAATAGCCGTTTTCACACACAATTAGCATCAAAGCAATTTTCAAGTTATTGAAATAATCATAACGAAACATTCCAAGTCTACACCAAAAGATTGTATCACACAAACCATGTAAGATGTTACTCGGTAATTTTCACATGATCATCTTTTGACTTGCGTCAAGAATATAAGATGAACTTGGTCGAAGCGAAAGCTTGCCAACACATATTCCGAGAAATATGTAAGTGGGATAAACTCATCTCGAAATCTCAAATGTGTATAATAGAAAACTATATCGTAATACGACTTATGTCTCAATATAGGAGATATAATAGAAATAAACTTTCCAAGTGATGGATGAGTTTCAGTCTCCACATACCTTTTGTTGATGAAGTTCCACAAGCTCTCCTTAGTAGTTCTTCGTCTTCAAATGATGAACGCCGTGAAGTCTAAGGCTCAACTACACAATCTATGTCCTAGTCCGAGACATCTATAAGTAGACTAGAAATCAAGACTTATAGTTTTGATCACTAACATTGACAAACATGCTTGAGATAACAACGCATGCGAGTTCGACCGAGCAGTGCTCTAACATGTGGGGATTAAGTTTCCCAGTTGCTAGAGTTCTCCTTTATATAGTTTTCAAATCAGGATTTGCAATCTAAGTTACCTTGGTAACAAAGCATTCAATATTCACCATTAGATGAAAAACCTGATTCAACCAAGCTAATATTTTTTAACCGTTAGATCGAACTTAGCTTGTTACACACAAATTAAATATACCCTAATTTAGGTTTATGTAACCGTACCTAAATGTGTACACCATGTTGGCTAAACAATAGTTAACCGAGGTTAGCCATATGATCACTCTCATATCAACCTTATTCATCTTAACCATAACTAGTTCAAATGACTCAAATCAAACTAGTTAAAGAGTTGTTCAATTGTTATATTCTCATAGAAGTATACAAGAACACAATTGAAGCAAAATCGGTTTGATTCACTCGAATCAATTCATGAACATTATAGGCACGGTTTGCAAAGATTGCATTCCTTATTATATAAATGTTTAAGTTCATGTAGATAACCGATTTTAGAACTTTAACCTTCAAGTATGCAAACGGGTACGCATACTTGAAATACCCGGACCAAGATTGGGTTTCGCCAGTACGCAAACGGGTACGCGTACTTCCAATCCCAGCAAAAATATTCGGACATGAACCTTACACCAGTACGCGAACGGGTACGCATACTTAGGTTCCCGGATTTCTCAAGCCAACAGGTACGGGTACGGGTACGCATACTATGGTTCCTGGACATGGATTACATATGTGCAAGAGTACAAAACATGTCATATCCAATAATGGTTAAGTGTTCTAAACTCTTATTTCAATCATTGAAACTTTCTTAGAGGATGACAATAGCCGTTTTCACACACAATTACCATCAAAGCAATTTTCAAGTTATTGAAATAATCATAAGGAAACATTCCAAGTCTACACCAAATGATTGTATCACACAAACCATGTAAGATGTTACTTGGTAATTTTCACATGATCATCTTTTGACTTGCGTCAAGAATATAAGATGATCTTGGTCGAAGCGAAAGCTTGCCAACACATATTCCGAGAAATATGTAAGCGAGATAAACTCAGCTCGAAATCTCAAATGTGTATAATAGAAAACTATATCGTAATACGACTTATGTCTCAATATAGGAGATAGAGTAGAAATAGACTTTCCAAGTGATAGATTAGTTTCAGTCTCCACATACCTTTTGTTGATGAAGTTCCACAAGCTCTCCTTAGTAGTTTTTCGTCTTCAAATAATGAACGTCGTGAAGTCTAAAGCTCAACTACACAATCTATGTCCTAGTCCGAGACATCTATAAGTAGACTAGAAATCAAGACTTATAGTTTTTATCACTAACATTGACAAACATGCTTGAGATAGCAACGCATGCGAGTTCGACCGAGCAGTGTGATAGACGCATTTATGTGTCTATTTTCATCTCTATTGTATATATTATTAGTACCCATTTTTGTACTTATTATGGTGTTTTATGTCTTTGTAGGTATTTTTAGAGAAATAAGCTCTTGCGACGAAATTGGCTCGTAAAGTGGTGTTTTACACCCCAGGATAGAGTACTAAAGGCACCTCAGAAATACACCGGAAGCACCCCAGAAATACACCGGAAGAATCCCGAAAAAGTGTTGGAAAAACCCCAGAAAAAAGTGTTAAAGGCACCCACCAAAATTACTAAAGGCACCCTAAAAAATGGAAAAGGGCACCCCCAAGGCAGCCGAGCTGCTAAAGGCACCTGCGTTTTGGATTCAGGGCACTTCACCTTCATCGTTTGAAAAATATTTTTGGCGGGAAAAAATTCATTTTTCTGCAGAATTTTCTGTTGGATTTTTGAAGGAGTTTTAGTGAGATTAAATCATTGATTTTGATTGGGATGAACGTGATATGCCCAAACAATGATGGTATGAGTGTTCTAATGCGTTCAGTTGGGCTGAATTTTCGTCGGGAAGAAAATATTCAACCTCGGAATACAACGTGTTTGAACGTGCATGGATTGAGTTTTGATGGAGTTTGGTTGCTGCAGAAGTGTGGAGGAGTCAAACAAGGAAGTTCTGGAGCGTGTATATGTCGAAAAGATGCGTAAGAACCTAAAACATAAAAGAAAATATTCATGAGTTAATGGTTGGATATCGAGAAGATTTTTGGGTTATTACGATATTATTCTTGGTCCTGTGACTATATAAAGGCTTTAGGAGATTCAAAGAAGGGATGGAGAGTTTAGGGGGAGAATAGGGAGACGTTTAGAGCATAAGAAATCGAAGAAAAAAAAAGTTACAGGAAAAATAAGTTTTCTGCTGGTGCAGAAAGTACGAAGAACATAAGACCCTTCAAGACCGTCGTTCTTCAACAGTGCCAGTGACGGTATTTCTTTATCGTTTTCTGTAACAGTTGATTCTGTAACAAATATAAGTGTTACAGAACCCGATTTTATTCATTTTTCTCCCATTTCATCATTTGTGAACCATTTTTGAGCATTAATAAAGATGAATTTTGAGCATGTTTCCATGATAATGATGAACTAATTCTCGCATAATCAAGGCACGGAGGAAGCTATTTATGCATGAATAATTGGTAACCATTCTATTTTTCTCTAATTTATATTTTATAATTCACTCATTCACTACTTTGTAGAATTTTAATTGCTTGCATAATTTTTCCTAATTAGTTGTGATTCAATTAGATAGGTTATGCTTTGGTTAGATAATTTATGCTTAAGGGATACAATTAATGTTTGAGAATATGCTTGATAATTTGTGAATTAAGAAAAAGATATTTTAAAAATAATTAGAGTTTTGGAATTCTTATCATCGTTTATTCATGTGTAATAGTGGAATCTAGTGTCTTGGTTATTTTCACTCTAAAAAAAAACAAATTTGGATTAAAATTTTCTCTACTTTTAGTTTAAATAAATCTAAATTCAATTTCTTTCACAAGTCTTACGAACCTCATTCTTACCACTATCAAAATTATATCACAGTGCTCTAACAATCTCCCCCTTTGTCAATTTTAGTGACAAAACTATCAATACATATGGATTACAAAATAAATAAAACTTTGTAGCTTCTCGTCCAAATGCTTGATCTCCTTGGCATCTTCAACACGACTCGAAATCTTCGTCACTTCCAAGTACTCCATGATTCTAAACGTGTTCAACTCAACATCATAGTTGTTGAAGATCCGTAGCGATAACAATGAGAAAAAGTTGCTCTCAATCATTGTTATACGGTGTCATAGTATCATTACACAACATCAAAGTTCAATTGTATCTCAACTTTGACAACAATACTATAGTGATATGTATCACTCCCCCTTAGTAAATACTTCATCTCGACATGAAAACCACTCCCCCTTACATAATGATCCGTAAACCATATGTATTTGTAGTGAAACTACACATTAATTTTCCCCTTTTTGTCAATATAAATTGGCAAAGATACGAAAACTAGTGGGATCCTCATGAAATTTTCATAGAGATACTTCATGACCAAAAGAGAATAACATACCAACTTATTTAGGTGCAATCATATATCCGAAGCTAAATGCATTCATCAAGGAGTTTATAAATATACAAGATAACTCATACAATATTCCACATCCGCACTCCCCACAAAGATTTGGCAATTAAGCACAAGTTCAAAAAGAACTTTCCCCCATAAAATGTCATTCCCGAAAGAATAACAAGAGCGACCTTACTTTTACGAGAAAAGAAGGATTTCTTTGGACACAATCAAATCACATGAGAACATGAATTTGTATCCAAAAATCACAATTGAATTAGCCACAAAAATGATCAATTCAATTGGCCATGCTCGACATAAGAGAACTTACGGAGCAACACAGTATATGCACAAAGATGTGGATCAGGAAAGGGCCAATACTGCGGAATAAACAAAGATTCATTCTATTTTTCATCACTATTTGCACAATGACATATAATAGAATTAATCTTTGTAAACAAAAGTTGATCCTTTCTTCCATCAAAAATGACATAAAAGGCTTAAGTTTTGTATTCAAAAGTTCATTCTATCTTTTATCAATACATTCATATCGACATATAATAGAGATAACTTTTGAACAAGTATGGGACAGTCAAGGTTCACGGACGTAAACAACATATCCTATAACAATTTGCAATATATGAAACCATAAAGATTAATACTGCAAAAATATCATCTTCCAAATAACTTAGAATTTAAATAAATAAATCTAAAAACATTGAAGATAAAAACGTTGGACATAGCTATGTGTACTCAAAATAATGGTTATTCCAAACCCTAGTTATCCTTCTTAAAACCACAAGAATAAAATTCTCATAAGAAGTTTCCTAGACAAAATCAAAAACAACTCTAAAAGACAATCGATAAAGCACAACAAAAGAAACTAGTCATCATCGGAGACCATAAAAGTGGCTTGAATCCTATCCATGTCATCCTTGATTTCTGGAAACTTAGTAGCAATCACAAGTAATTGTTCTTGAACACACTTTACCTTGGCACTAATCTTATCAACACCTTTGAGAATTTGATGAAGAAGATTCATGGAGGTGGAATCACATGTGCCATCAAGTGTGTCACTTCTTTGACTCTTACAAGCGTTTTCCTTCATACGTTTGAAAGTACAAGGGCGGACTAGCTTGGGAGTTCCAATAGAGTTCCCAATCGGATCTATAGAGAAAGTACGACAAATTCGCTCAATCAAGCAAGGATATCCTAGCTTCTTGTTGGTAGACGTCATCGACATCATTTGATATATGATGAACCCACAAATGTCGAGACCTTGAATTCCCAAAACAAGAAAATATACCAACTCCGCAAACTCACGACTCCAACGAGAATTCTCAATCGTGGAGGGACAAAGATTTGATATACCAAGTTTACCAAAGGACATCAAGGCAAGATTAAGATTATTAGTAGGAAACTTTCCTTCATTCCAAACAACACTCTTACCACAGAGACCAAGAGAGATGGCTTCATAAGAAGGAATTTCATGACTAGGTCTTGGAAGGCGAAAACTCCCCAAGGGAATATTAGTAATTCTTGATGAAAAGACGAGGGTACCCAAATATACCTCAATCTAAAACTTTTCCACCTATAAGTCCTTTCTACGAAAATGATCTTTGGACTGAGTCGAGACAATACAACTAATCGGTTCACACTTCGTGTGATCGTCTATGGATACGAGATCGAGACAATACGACAACAAGATAACTTGTGTGATTGACTATGGATACAAGATCGAGACAATACAACAATGAAGTATGATTACTTGATAATAGGTTCGGACTTAACCAAACACAATAGGATTGCTATCAAGTAATTAGGAATTAACGTTTGTGTATTTTACTTCTAATTATAATAAAGAAATATAATTGCGGAATTAGAAAAGTAAAAGACACAGCAAGATTTTGTTAACGAGGAAACCGCAAATGCAGAAAAACCTCGGGACCTTGTCCAGAATTGAATACTCTCAGGATTAAGCCGTTATACAAAATCTAAACCAACTTCGTATAGTTGAGACCAAGCAACTAAACCTATAGTTCACCTAGTTCCGTCTGTATCCCTGCGCCTCCAACTTGCAATAAGTCACGCACTTGGAACAATTCCTTTGGTTCGTATTCCAAACAGTAAAGGAACAACAAATCTGTTCGGTAACAACTCTTTTCAAACAACGTGATATGAGTTTGACAAAAGGCTCTTCCGTTTATCCCAATAAACTCCTTTGTCAGGTTCTTAGATCTATTTATCAACAACTACCAAAGTAATTGCTTAGATTATGTAATCAATACTTTGAATCACAAAGAATTGTATTGATGCCGATCTACTCAACTAATCAATCAAGATTATCACAAAGATAAACCGATTATAGTTGGATCCCCAGCCGATCAAGTTTTGTGCACACCAAAGATTATGAACTCAAATAAGAAATCTTCTTTGTCTTCAAATCTTCTTAGATCTTCAATAAACACCTGCACACAATCAACTTGAATCTCTTGTGATCAATCACACACAGAACGGAGTCTGTTAACAATGGATTATCACAAGACGTCTTTAAATCTACAAACAATCTAAAGATCCCCGTCGAAACTTCGATCTAGTTTGAGTGAATCTTATATCAGAAGAGAAGATTCTCAAGCATAAACAAATTAGGTTCAATCAAAGTTTCAACAACCGCTAGTCAATCAAATCAATCGAAAACTAATAATAAACAACTATTATCTAGTTTCCCACCAACGGTACTCGTAGAGCTTCCCAATCCCAAAGAAGTCTTTAAAACGAGCGGTCGTAAGAGATTTCGCCTAATTATGGTACTTTCCTCTCCGAATAGACGGCTCCACCAGTAACAACACAACTAGGTAGTTTTGCTGGCTCTGAGGATTAGTTTTCTTGAAATGCAAACTTCAATATTTATAGACCAGAGAAGTTTAGACACCAAAGAATTTCCAAAACCGAAAATATTCTCAAGATATGCAATATATTTCCAAATTTGTTAAATTGTGTTTGGAAGGCACTTTTGGGGGTATATTTATGCCCAATACCACGGCTTGGATGGAGTTGTTATAAACTACCACGAAATTTTAATAATACCCAAGCCGGGCAGTGTCTTCCAAATTAATACCGTGGGTATCCTAAAATATCGTCGCATCATAGTCGCGTTAAACTATGGCCATATAAATTTTGAAAGAGATCATTCCAAAAAAAAATAGTCTCTCCTATCTCTCGTTCCGGATGAGCCCTAGTTTTTTCAGACATCAATCAACTCTCGTTTTTTTTTTTTTTTTTCCTAATTCAGATTACTGCCATAACAAATCGTTGTTTGGTTAGATCAAGATTCACAGCTACAGCGGTAAGTTTTTTTACTTTAGATTTCATAAATGTAACCCCTTTTATGTGTTCGATAGAGGTTTCTGTTGATATCGGGTATTCTAGACATGATCTGAAGTTAGGTACATTCTTTTCTCTCTAGATTTATGGTTTCACTTCATAAAAAAATTTGTGTTCTGTTTGGGTCTGATTAGAATTGACTGTTCTTCTTCTTTTTTTTCTTCTAACTGGGGTTCTGATTATAACTAGATTTTTAGTTAGAATTGACAGATTTTCTTATTAGATTCGTCAGATCATGTTTTGTTTTCTGAATTGGGATGTTTTTTTCTGAATTGATCCACTTGTTGTTGTAGCTAAGATAAATCCGTTAATACTAATTTCTGTTTCGAGTAAATTTTGGGTTCATCCATGTTTATCTGAGTTGGGATGTTTGTTTTATGTTACTGCTGCAAACCTTAAGACATTGCGTCTACCTTCGAGTCAACTAAGCAGTACATTAGTATAACAAGTTGCTGGGAGACTAACCAGCATCACATTCTTGGACTTGAGACTCTGTGAGAAAATCAGTGGTCCTGCATTGGAATTGATTGGCAAGAGCTATAAATTCCTTTCAGGGCTTAGACTGGTCATGCGTCCACTTGATGTTACTTTTACAATATATCACATTTGCACCAAGTTTAAATGTTGGATAATAATATCCTTCCGTTCCATTCTTTAGCATCTGAACAAGTTGCAAGCCATATTTATGAGGAACTAGTATTTACTGCATGTTACATTCTTGCAGATAAGTAGATAACCCAATTTCGACAACTAGGCTTATATTCCTTACATGTAGTCCATGTTTGGAATAGGATGTTGTGGGCTTCGAGGAGTTCGTGAGGCATTTCACACTTGAAGAACAACAACTATTGATGAAGCATCCGCCATCTTGGGATACAGCTAGACTTCCTGATAGGTTGGTCTCTTTGTTCATCTTTTTAAAAACGTATGGCAGTCTTGTAATTACTACTACCATTTAATTCTCACAAATCAAATGGTGGGTTCTTCTTTGCTCATATATATTGTAGGGATGAGAACATTGAACTCCGTAAGATCCCCATATATATCAAATACTTTCTATCAGACGGCGTCTAGCGGTCTTAAATCACCAGTAAATATTATGATACTGATAGTCCTTCCATCTTTTTCACATATGCAGCCTTAGAAGTATGTTTAGTAGTGTGCAGTTCGCGACAGACCTATCTTCTTTTCAGAAACTGCTCGCGGGTGGTGTGTTTGATCTAACTTTCTCAGGAATGAGTACTGAAGAATGTAAAATGCTGAAAAAGCTAGCTCTGGTCAATTCAACAAAATCTAAATGGGTAGAACATGAGCTTCTGTTGTTATTGGTAATGCAGATCTGTATTTAAAAAACTCGCTAAAGTCAGTGTATTTGGATCGTGTAAATACACGGGGTACTTATTACTACTATATTCAGGTGCTCAATGTTCAATTGTTGTATATCATTGGAAATCTAAAGTGATGTTCAGTTGTTGTTTCCACCACCACCGGATAGTACTACAGACACTCCGTTGGCTTCTTTATTGGCTATGATGGCATCTGTATTTCTTTGTTTGAATTTAGTAGATGATAAGATTATGATGCACATTGGACATGAGATTGTACTTGGTATGTATGTGGTAGCTAATGAGTGTTGTGCCTTAGTCAGCCAAACCAAGCTTGGTACCTATGAGAAAGAGTGGTAACGGACATTTCCTTACTGTCTTATAGGTTATAGCCTTATTATTGTCTTGTCTTAGAGAGTAGTGTTAACATTTGCTTATCCAGTTCATTGTTAAGTTTCTGTTGACATAATGTGTTCTGGTTTGATTTGATTTCATATCAACTGCACGAATATTAGCAAATCAGATTAAAGGGCTAATGATGATAAATTTTATAGTCTATCTTAGCTGGTTTCAGTGAGACTTTATCAATGATCCGAATGTTACACACACTGAAGCCTAAATCTTTTCTTATTGATCTACTTCTAGAACTTGCTTCAAGATTATATTCTCCCAAATGTTGAGGTTTTGTTTTTTTATAAATTAGCTCAAACATTGAGGCTTTGTTTTGTTTCAATTAGGAGGTCCAGTCAAAGGTATTTCTGACCTAATATTACCGTTCTGATTACTTATGTTTCCTCGTTAGAGTTTTGTCGGGTTTGATTCGAGGATCCTTGTGAATTCTGATTTGACCATGATTTGCCTTTTGTCGGCGGTGGTCCTTTATCTGAAGGGCCCCAAGACAACACCTAAAGTGATTTCTGCCTTGTTGATTCCTTTGCCTTGATCAGGTAACCAGGGTTTTGAGCACATTTGTAGGCTGGACCATAGCAGCAAAGATCCATGTCTAGAATCAACATTATCACTATGATGGATTTCTGGATCATGTCATGAAATTAATATTTCCCTAAGGGAGTCAATCTCAAGCAAAGCAATGCATGATATGCATCTGTAGGAGGAAGGTGCAACCTTTTGCTCTATCTTTTTAGAATACTTCCTTCTTTTTTTGTTTACTATAAGACTCCACCGTCGATCCTTCAAATTTATTGATTGTTGATCTTCAATGAAAAATGTTTAATAATCAATTTGAGACTAGATTTTATTAGTTTAGATTTCAAGACACGTGATTTAAATGCTCAAAATTTGTTAGTTATGAGTTGTTTAACAATCATGTGTGTTTAACGGGTTAAAAATATGTTGCAGCTCTGAGCCGTATGCCGAAGTTTATGGCAACTTGTATTATATTCTAGCCCAGGCTGAAGAAATGAGTGCAACTGATAAATGGCCACGGTTTGTGCTCGCCAAGGAAGGGGAAGAGTTTATCGAACAAAATGCAAACCTATTCAAATACGATTTGTTGTACAATCCGTTGCGCTTTGAGAGTTGGCAGAAACTTGCTAATATATATGATGAGGAGGTGGACCTGTTGCTTTCCTTTCCTTTCAATCAGGAGGTGGACCTGTTGCTGAATCCAAATCCCAATTTAAACTCGAATTGTAAACTATCTTTGTATAAACATATGCTGTAGATTCCAATAACAGGATTAGGAGCAATTTTAATGGATCGAGCTGGGAGAAGGTCGCTTCTGTCTGCATCTGGATTTGATCGTAGGCTGTCTTTTAGTTGCCACTTCTTTCTAGTTGAAGGTAACCTGATGATGAGGTACATAACTTTTTGCAGCTGAAAGCTGTTTGTTTCTTACTGAATACCTGTATTAACATCCTGTTCTTTTACTGGCTCATAAATTGTCTTGAGTGGGTACCTGCACTCACTCTTACTGGCATTCTGGTGAGCAATAAATTAATTGTACTAGAGGCTTATATATACGTTGCAAATTGTATTAAATTAGGTACTTAATATGCTTATATATACATCCGTTTTTCTTCTTTCTAGGTTATAATCACACTTAACAACTGCTTTTGGGGTTGGAGTATCTCCAAAGGAATGGAATCATGCATAGCGACATTAAGGTATCTTACTTATTTAGTTTGTATTTCTCTATGACAAGTAGTGTGACTTTGTTCACTCCTCTCACTCACTGGATTTAGTCAGTCCTTTGTTCAGGGTGAAAAATTCTTGTTGATGATAAAGGATGTATCAAGCTTGCTGACTTTCACCTGTGTCAGGCAGATGGTATATACATGTTCAACTTAGAAGGCTTGATTCTGAAAGTCTGTCACCTTGCTCAAGAAGTGGGGGAGGATAAGAGAGGATCTACAGATACACGCAGCTGCACTCCAAGCCGTTTCTTCCCTGGTAAACACTTTTGATTCTTCTCTTTTTTTTTATTGAGTGGGTTTCCCACATTTCCTGAGGTACTGTTTTTATGCTTTTGAAAACGTTTCTCATTGAAGTTTAGGTTATAGTTGATAGTAATTAGAATGTTTTCGTTTATTTGCGTGGGTTTTTGGGGTTTGATCTTTACTAGCTAGCCTTTCATGTTGTATTTTACTTGCACATATAATATCCTGATAGGTTGTGATTTTAGGACTTTAAAATTCAAAACATTGTCGGCTCTTGTGATGGCATTTCATTCCTATGTACATTTTTGTTGTTTCTCCTGAGTTTTATTTCAGTAGATTATGTTTCTGTACTCGCTGGTTGTTTGTCCTTTTATTATACTAAGTAGTTGATGCCTGCTGAATTTTGTAACTTGCAACTTGTATTTCCTTTTTTATTTGGCAGGTCCTGAACCCATGCCTGCTGAATTTTCTTACTGATCTGGCGCTACTTCCAGAATCTGGATTACTGGTATGTTTCTTTAATACTGACTAGCAATTTTATAGCTATCGTGCTTGCTTTCCTGTATCTGACAGGACAGTCGGTGGATCTCAATCTGCATAGATTAACATAAATTCACACTTTTAATATTCTCTTTTCTTGTGGCATGCTTGAATTCTGTGGCAATAGCTTGGATCGATGGTTTCATCATCTAAGCTAATTTTTGGACACTATTGTGAATGTTGGTTGGAGGCCCATAGAACATGTCAAGATGCATGAATAAAAGTTTGCATTCTTCCTTCCACAGATGGCTTGTCAGGATCGCCTTCAACAAATGGCTTGCTTGTCAGAGTTATTCAGCTGAAAAGATCTCTATTCCCTGTCAGTGGATACTAAGAATGTTTTTGATGGGGAATATTTATATCATAAGGTGAAAAAGGTTCATGCTTGTCTGCTATGTGAAAGCATTTCTGCAAAATTGATTTTTCACCCTTTTCACGTGGATAGTTAATTTTGCACCTTTTAGTTTATGAAGGTGCATAATGCTGTTTTCACCATTTTTTATGTGAAATTCTGTTTTTGCACTTCTGTTACAGGCATATTTTAGGTGCAGAATTCTATTTTCACTAATATTTTAATGTGAAAAATTATTTCTGCACCCTTTCGTTAGGTTCCGAAACAGTTCTACATCCATTTCTGCAACATGCTTTTGTTGTTCAGCATCCTGCCATGACAAGTATAATGCCGTATCTGCTTTACTTTAATCCATTTGTTGCTGCCTTTGCGATATATGTTCTATGGCCGTCTATTTGTTGCTGCCTTTGCGATTTGTGTTCTATGGCTGTCCATTAGCTGCAAAGTTCAAAGCACATGGTTCAGATGGGGGTCTCACCGCGGTCGCACATGGGTCTGACAGGGGTATCACAAGGGTGTTACTTTCAAATTTCTGTTTCACGAAACAACTTTTGATTTTCTGGGATTTAGTGTGTATAACAGTGACTATCAAGTGTTTTATCTCCTTTGTTTGGACAATTGTTGATTTAAATAAAAAACAATTTGGCGACAATCTTAAAATTCTTTCTACTGGAGTAAGAATTTGCTCGACATTTTATGAGGAATCAGTAGTTTATTTGTAATTTCTCCACCCACTTCATTTAGGTTTATACTGTTTCAGTAAAATACATAAAACGTCATTCCCAATTCAAGCAACTTAAACAACTTTTAATCCTGCGGGGAGTTGCGGATTAGGATTGACTAGGCACGAAGACATACTCTCCTGTGAAAGACTTTTAAACAATGATTGGGTGGTATGAAACTTGAACTTTACTATGAAGGAAATGGATCTTTCCTTGCTCACCTAGCAACAATAGTCTTGGTGTTGCACCTACTGTCAACCCACTAGTTGTTGCGCTTGGATAAGTTTGTATTCCTGCTCTACCTGGCTTGCCAGGTTCTTCCCTTCCTGTTGCTGCTGCAGATGTGCCTTCTCTTTCAGCTGATCCAGTGCAAGCTTCTGTCTTTACCTTGTTATATCTCTCATTTGCAGTGCAAGCTCCTTTCTTTACCTTGTTACATCTCTCATTTGCAGGCTTCTCTTGAATTTAAATATATCTAGACTCCGATGCAACCTCCGTGCGGCCAAATGGACTTGGTGTCCAGGAATGTGAGTCCACAGATAAGGGACCGTTTGTAACTGTTACATTCAGAAAATATATATAATGGGATTAACATATTTCGTAACAAAATGCCAACCACTGTTAGCCGTTTCATTAAACTGTGAACAGGTTCAAACTTCGAAGAGAAAATGATACATTTGATATATGTGAAATGCTTGTGAGCATTTTAGTATATTTTCAGTTTTTCAGTTCATACGAAACATACAAGCTGTTACATCCCCATGGAATCAACACTCCTTAAAATTCAGCTCGCAATGACACTGTTGCCCAAGGTTGGTAGCCTGTTGATTTATACAAATCTACGGTTAAAATGAATCTCTATGATGGAGAAGTGTATTATGGTTTGGTAATAATGTTGCTAATGAACAGTATACAGTTCCTCAGTTTGCCTTTTACAAGGGTATTGTAAGTATCACCAACCAAGTTGTATTGTAATGTTTTATTGCTCGAGCAACATCACATGAATCCCAAATTGTATCGAAACCTGTACAAAAATAAAAATTTCTCTGGAACAACTATTACTTTTTAGTCTTGATTCAATTTTATTACCATTAAGGAAAACTGGTGACATTGTATCGTTCTCTCAAGGAAGTCAAGTTGTTGACAAGTTGAGATCACAACTTGACTTCCTTGAGATCAGCACCATAGTCTTAAGAGGTACTGAAAAGCTGAAACAATCAACAGATAGTTCCCACAAGTAGTACGACGCTTTTGATGTTTTATGAATTTGAAAACTGAAAACCAACGGCAATCATGTTGCAGGTAAACCAATGGCCTATTCACGTTTTGTTGAAAAATTCGGGAATACAAATCATACATTGACGTTTACTGATAATAATTTATAAGCAAAAATCGTTGTCTCAATTCCTCTACTGCTGATTTGTTCTTGAGAAATGACCTCAATCAACTCAACAAAGAACATGGTAAAGTTAGCTCAAAGTAGTTCCCTCCATTAAACATTTAAAAATTGTACCTTACATTCCATAAAAGCTCAAGAACCCAAATGTTAATTCATCTTCATGCATTTTATTCGTTTTCAAAAACAAAGAATCATTCATTAATACTCAAAATGTCATGAGCAGAGAAATACATAAGAACCAAGAATGACGGTTGTCTCGTGTGCCTAAGCCTAAGCAGGAAAACACAATGGAAACAGAAAACAAAAACAAAAACAAAAATGATTTAACTTCATTAGGAAGAACAACTGCAGCTTCAGTGTTCAGGATATATCGTATGTCCATCTGAAACAGCAAAAACCAAACTATGGCAAGAAAAATGGTTAAAACTACTGCAGTTTACAATTTAAACTAGTTTTTAATTATTCAACTCATGCAAAGAACACAATTTCAGTGCAACTTAAGGTATCCTAATTGCAGACTCATTATAATGCTTCACTCTTTACACTAAGCCTCCTACAAACACATAACCAAGTAATCTGAAATTATTACTCTGCAAAAAAAAATGACAACAACACAATACATAAGAAATCTGTAACACCAAAAATCAAAAATCTTAGCAGAAAGTATAATACAATAAATATTTGATTTCCTTAGATACTAAAGTAATACCTCTTAACAATATGCTTCCTTGTCTGATATTAGCAAGACCTTCAATCATCAACATCAAAAATCTCAGCAGAAAGTATAATACAATAAAGATTTGTCAAACAGATTTTTCTGCTATAAACTAATATCAATCGATCTGATTTTCTAGCTCTGATTCTGAAATCAATAGAGTCCTCATTCCAGATCTAGTTCTTTATGCAAAAAACCTCTTGCCTATCAAAATAAAGGAGATCGGAACTAACTAGAACAGAGAGTATTAAACCTTTACCCTAACGGAAAATCCATTAGACCAAAAATTAGATATAACAACCCCGGTTGATTATCAAAAAAATAACTTTGACGTTATTTATCATATGAAAAGGCTATTTGGAAAAGCTAATCCGAATTATAACACTTAATTAAATCAAAAGAAAGTAAAAATATCTAGAATAAAAAAACTTGATCCATAGTGCTCAGACATCAGATACTGAGAAAAACTAGAGCCCAATTTAGAGACTCTAGCCTACAATAGTGTCGTCATCGGACCAACGGAATCAATAAAACAAGAAAAATGCATCAAATTGAACCTGTGGAAAAAACCCACATATCATAATAACACTTTACAACCGAAAAATACAAATACAATTCAAAGGCACGACGAATATTGATAATAAGAAGGAAGGAGAGGGAGAAAGTTTAAGAGATAGATTCACAGAGATTTATTAGAGAGGGAGGCGCTGAGCTGAGGTGGGAAGTAATGAAACTAGGGTTAGGATTTCTCTCTCTCTATATATATATATATAGGAGGGCACCACACGTAAATAATTGGTAATCCATGGTCAAATGTGAGAACAGATAGGGTTTAAACTAATCTGACGGTCTGAGATTAACATATTTTGCTAATGCAGATTACGTATCTGACGACTCAGGTTTATCATTTACGTTCATACGGATTCAAATCTGACGGTCTAAACTAGCATACAGATCACGAATCTAACGGTTATAAATTAATATCTTATGTTCATACGGATTAAGATTGTATTTGGGTGCTCTTACGGATTAAGAAGCATGTGTGTTTCTCTTTGTGCTAATACGAACTCATGTATTCGGTTTTATTATCAACCTTCGACACGAAGAAAAAAAACCAAAAAAAAATATTAATAAATTTAGGACATTGTTATCGACATTCTGATATAAAAAAAATCCAAAAATTGTATAAGAATGAATCGGGAAAATGAAAAATTAAGGTGATTAAGGATAATAAAACACATATCAATGCATTTAGAGCTCCATTGAAAATTTTGACTGATACGAGGAGGTGATTGAGAAGAATATGAACTTTCTAGCTTCAGATGTTGTTCAATGGCATACAAACCATGAACCCTCAGTGTCTGAATTGGTTTTTAACTCCAAATTTAGCAGGATATCATAGAAACTCGTAAAGATGGAGCTCATGTGTCACTTCTA
>JAJJMB010014314.1:107871-137940 GCA_023531105.1 Papaver atlanticum | reverse complement strand
ATGGAGCTCATGTGTCAGTTCTAGCTTCAAATGTGGCTCAACAGCATACGAACCATGAACCCTCAGTGTCTGAAATGGTTCTAACTCCAAATTTAGAAGGATATATCATAGAAACTCGTAAAGACAGAGCTCGTGTGTCACTTCTATCGGGATATTCTCTGAAACCTTAAACACATCCTTTTTTGGAAACTTCGAAACAATACCTGACTCCAAGCTCGAAACCTGGCCCTGAGTGGACTAATATAAGTCGGAAACTTCGAAAGAATGATGAATCCATCGATTCATATGTAAGATTCAACGAAACTTCGAAAGAATGATGACCGATTATACCACAACAACTCTCAACAAAAGTTAAGATTGGTTCAGCTTAACCGAAGTAGCTTGTAACCGGTTACACCTTGCTTCCCGAAGTAGCTTGTGACCGATTACACCTTACTTCTCAAAGGTAGCATGTGAATGATTACAACTAACTTCCCAATTCAACTTTTGACCGGTTCTACCTTGGATTCCAAAGTAACTTGTGACGGATTACAACTTTCATTCCAATGTAGTTTGTGATCCGGTACACCTTGATTTCCAAAGTAACTTGTAACCGATTACAACTAGCTACATAACATGGGCTATGATCGGTTATACCACAACTCTCAACAAAAGTTAAGAAAGTGGCTCCGAGCTCGAAACCTGGCCGGGAGTGGACTACTATGAGTTGAAAAATGACTATACTACCCTTACCGGAATAAGTGCAGCAAATATTTCGTAAAAACATGAAAATGACCTAATTACCCTTACCGGAATAAGTGCATTAAATATTTCGGGGACGACAAAAATGACCAGATTACCCTTACTAGAAATAAATGCAACAAATACAATAAATATTTGGGAGACTATGAAAATGACCAGACTATCCTTACCAGAATTAGTAGTATTTCGTAAATTGTGGAGGTAACCAGATTACCTTACCGGAATAGGTTTGGGGACTGTGAAAATGACCAGATAACACTTACCAGAAAAAAGTGCAACAAATATTTTGGAGACTGTGAAAATGACCATATTACCCTTATCGGAATAAGTGCAGCAAATATTTTGTAAATTATGGAAATGACCAGAGTACCCTTACTAGAATAAGTGCATCAAATATTTCAGAGTATGTGAAAATGACCAGATAACACTTAGCATAAATAAGTGCAACAAATATTCCAGATACTATGAAAATGACTAGACTACCCTTATCAGAATAAGTGCAGCAAAGCAGATTTTATGGTTTAATGGTACATTTAGAGATCTAATATAGATATTCTGGCTAATCTGAGATGATACAAGGCATACACTGGTTCATTTTGCTAGAGATAGACCTATGGTGTACATTCTGATCAACCAGATTTGAAATTGAGAAGATTTTCTAGTCTAGTGATACATTTAAAGATCTGGTATAGATATTCTGGCTAATAGGGGATGACACAAGGCATACACCGGTTCACAATGCTAGAGATATACCTCTGGCGTACATTTTGATCAACCGGATATGAAATAAAACATTTTTTCTGGTGTAATGGTATTAGAAACCTCGTATAGATATTCTGGCTAATCAGAGATGAGACAAGGCATACATTGGGTCGCATTGTTAAAGATAGACCTCCGGTGTACATTTTCATCAACCAGATAGGAAATAAAGCAGATTTTCTGATCTGGTGGTACATTTAGAGATCTGGTTTAAATATTCTAGCTAATCGCAGATGGCACAAGGCGCACACTGGTTTTAAATTCATAAGTTTTAATCTACTCAATTAATTAATCTAAACTCAATTAATTTACCTAATCAGATTGTTTTAGTGTTAATTAAACAAGGGTATATTAGCCATTTAGAAAATATATGGTTAAGGGGTGTCTTGTTTATTTTAAAATGACCCAGGTTTTGTCTTATTAGGTATACCCCAACTAATTTGGGTATACCCCAATTTGGCAAGGATATTTTAGGTTCGAAATTCTTTTTTCAATATTTTATGTGAAAATTTGTTTTCGCATCCTTTTAAAAGGTTTCGAAACAGTTCCACATCCAGGTAACCTTTAGTCTCTGCTTTCTCAGGTTTACTCTTCTTGTATGTTAAATATTGTTGGATCTTAATCTTTGTTGGATCCTAATTTCGACATAAAAATATGGCTACTTAAGAAACTTAATTTCGTAACGGTAAATTCAATTGTGACATTACGAGTTTTACTCAAAACGCATGTGAAAAATGGATTATTCACTTTAAAAACACATGTGAAGATTAAACTTTTCACAAGAACATCGAGGTTGAAAATACAATTTTTCATAAAAAATAGGTAAGAAATATTATTTATACTCAAACACGGGTGAAATAAAATTGTTCACACTAAAGTTTTATTGTTGTACTCACCTGAAAATGCAGTCTTTGGGTCGAAATGTTTGTCGAAAACAATCGAAAGGCTTTGAAGTCATAGCCACAAAAAAAAAAAAATTGTTTCATCCTTTTAAGTGCGAAATTTCCAACACGTATAAAGTATGTAAGTCATGTCTCTTGCTTTCTATTGTAAGGTAAAGCGTGTAATATGATTCATCCAAATTTTATGTTCCCCATTTTGATTGGTATTCATTAAAAAAAAATATGGTTTCCCTAGCGGTTATCGCACTATAAAATTGAAACAAACCTTCTGAAACAAAATTTAAAGTAACAATAGTGAGTAACAAAATAAATGAGAGAATTCCATCAAAAATCCAAAAATAAAAAGAAAATAAAAAGAGAAAATAAAACAATCATGTGTAAGAGGGTGCGGGAAACATTGATGTTTGATCTAATGAGATCAAACAAATTTCAATACGGTGGGTATAGAAAAAAATTGTCATAGAAAAAGTCACACATACAGTTGAAGAAAACTTTTTTCATCACAATTTAAAGTTGGAATTATGATAAAAAATAATACAAATGAGAGTCATATGCAAGAGGTTTCTTGTTTATTGTTTCGACAAAGAGAGACAAATTTTTGAAATGGACGTGCCAAGTACTAATTGATATGTGTAAAGAGAAGGCTCACTTTCCTAAATACATGTCATATATAAGTCAGAAAACTTGTTCTTTTCTTATTCAATCCAAGAGAAAAAAATTATACCTCTCTCTAACTTTAATTTAACTAACATGTGAACCAAAAAAATAGTGGTCCCACCTAATTTATTTTTCAACCTTTAGTCAGACATGTTGACATCATCAATAAAAATAATATAAATGAGAGTCATTGCAAGAAGTTAACTGATGTGTGCAAAGAGATGATGTGATATTAAAGTTCACTTCCCAAGAGATGAAATCTCTATCTCTCTCTAACTTTAATTCAACTAACATGTGAATCAAAAACATATTGGTCCCACCTATTTTACTTTTCAACTTTTGTTCAAAGATTTTTTCAATCCAAGAGATAAAATCTTTATCTCTCTTTAACTTTAATTCAACTAACATGTGAACCAAAAACATAGTGGTCCCACCTATTCTACTTTTCAACATTTAATCAAAGATATAGACATCATCAACTACTTACAAAACCTATTTTTGTTTATAAAATATAACTTACGGCCCCCCATCAAATCTACCTCCCTAGCAAATACGTATCCAATTTCTCCGTATAAACCAGAATACCAGACACAAAGTTTTAACACAATAGGGAAAATCATTCTTGCACTCTTTAAGTTATGTATACAAGGTTTTGTAAGAGACATATTTTAGGTGCAAAATTCTTTTTTAAATATTTTGTGTGAAATTTTTTTTTGCACCCTTTTGAAAGGTCCAAAACACTTTCACATCCAGGTAATTATTCATTTATACCTTTTCAGGTTTACTCATCTTATATGTTAAAGCTTATTATCCCATTAGTTCCTTCTTCGTGCATCATATAATTATTATTAAGTTTGCCATTTCCCAATATTAGTGTAGTTTACAAAGCAGACATGAGCACAAAAGAATAATGATTAAGGTTTTTATTCTGCAAATAAAAAGCCAAAAGTATATGATCCAATACGGATCACCACCTAAAGTATCTGGAACAATCTAAATTTACCGCCAATAGATTGTTATGGTGTGGTGTTTCCCACCAAAACTTTCCCCAAACTCTCTTTTCCCTCAATTGGAAAAAAAAAACTAGCCAGATAATTTATTCTCGAAACTAACCCTCACCCTCTCTCCGTTAGTTTTTCCTCATATCTCCAACTCGCTGAGACATAACCCAAATTTGTTTCCACAAAGAGAAATAGTTCAACTCCAGTAAGACGGAATAGTTGTGGTTCTTTGTTTTTCTTTCACTGTCTATCTCTCTCTCTTATATCTCAACTGTATGAATATTTATTTTTGAGTTGAAATATAAATTTTCAAAGTTATTATTTTGTTGTTTTTTTCTTCAACTTATATCAAACCAAAGTTAGGGTTTGTACAAATCTCTGTTAAGTTAGAGATTTTGGAGTTAGGGCTTCTACAAATCTTTGTTTAAATTAGAGATTGGAGTTAGGTTTCAAGAAATCTCTAATAAAATTATAGATGTTGGAGTTAGGATTTTTATAAATATGTGTAATCTCTTCTTCTTTTTCTATTTCTATAAAACTCTGTGGGGTTGTATAGTGAAATTTGTGTGTTTTCCAAATCTTGTGGTTTATTGTTCTTCTTTTTCTATTTTCTATAAAACTCTGTGGGGTTGTATAGTGAACTTTGTGTGTTTTCCAAATCTTGTGGTTTATTGCTATGTTGTTTTATGAAGTGGATTTTGATTTAATAGGAGAATTTAAGTTTTCTGATTTAGATTTTTGAATTAAGGCTTTTAAGTTTGTTTGTTTTTTTGGATTTTGATTTAATAGGAGAATTTGCGGTTTTGTGAAGTGGGTTTTGTTAATAAAAATGAATTAACATTTCTATTGGTGTGATTTATGTTCATATTGATTCAATCCACAATATCTTGCTGATATTTTGGATGACTTTGTCTTAGATATGTGGGTGTCTGAGTCTTGTGTTAAAAGAAACTGTTCTTTCATAATCTATTCTAGTTATTCTTTGCAGAGGATCTTACCAAGGTAAAATCAATTTCTAAATTCTGTTGTAGTTACATATATATCTTGTATCATAGTCTTGAAACCTTTAGCAGTTTACTGGTATTAAACATCTTGTCAATTAGTTTAATGGAAAATCAGATCATATGTGGAAGATCTGTATTGATTGTTTGATTGAGTTTTAGTTTTAATCCTTGTAGTGGTAAGACCTAGAGGAAACAAGTATAGTAAATCGCTAAGTTTATCTCTTAAGGCATTATAAATTCAAATAAATGTTGTAAGTGGTGTAAATTTATCTTCTTTTTTTTGATGCTAGGCATAGGCCCGTCCTTCCCCCTGGCAGCGTAGCCACCAGCTTACTCCCCACTGAGCAAACTTGGCCCTCTTAAACCCATGTTAAAGTTAGTATAATTACGTTTGAGCGGAGACTCGAACTGCTGGCCTCCTATTTGAGAGTCAGACTCCTGGCCAACTGGGCTAACCCTACTTGGTTGGTGTAAATTTATCTATGGATCATCTATTTTAAATATCTAAGCTCATCCAGTAAGATCAAACAAATTTCAATTGCCTTAGAACGCGTCACATGTACAAGTGAAGAAAACCTTTTTCAACACACTTTAAAGTTGAAATTGTTATAAAAATAATACAAAAGAGAGTCATGTGTAAGAGGTTTATTGTTTATTGTCTCGACAAAGAGAGACATTGAAATAGACGTGCCAAGTACTAATTGATGTCTGTGAAGAGATGATGTGATATTAAGACTCACTTTTCCAAAACATGTCACATACAAGTCAAAAAACTTGTTACTTTTCTTTTTCAATCAAAGAGATAAAATCTCTATCTCTCTCTAACTTTAATTTAGCTAACACGTAAACCAAAACATAGTGGTCTCACTTATTTTAATTTTCAACCTTTAATCAAAAATGTTGACATCATCAAGTACATACAAAACCTATTTTTTATTATAAAATCTAACTAACGGGTCCCGCATCAAATTTACCTCTCTAGCAAATACATATCCAATTTCTCCATATGAACCAGAGTACCAGACTCTAAGTTTTAACACAAGCTGTTTACGAGAATTTTTTCCCCGAAATCAAGTATAGTAAATCACTAAGTTCATCTCTTAAGACATAATAAATTCAAATAAATATTGTAATTGGAGTAAATTTATCTGTGGATCGTCTATTTTAAATATCCAAGCTCATCTAATTAGATCAAGCAAATTTCAATTGCCAAGGTTTAATTTTTTTTTTGCGTTAGAACGCGTCACGCATACAAGTGAAGAAAACCTTTTTCAACACACTTTAAAATTGGAATTGTCATAAAAATAATACAAAAGAGACTCATGTATAAGAGGTTTCTTGTTTATTGTTTCGACAAAGAGAGATAAATTTTTGAAATATACGTGCCATGTACCAATTGATGTGTGTAATGAGATGATGTGACATTAAGGCTCACTTTCCCAAACATGTCAGATACAAGTCAGAAAACTTGTTTTTTTTTGTTTTTTTCAATCAAAGAGATAAAATCTTTATCTCTCTCTAAATTTAATTTAGCTAACAAGTGAACCAAAACATAATGGTCCCACCTATTTTACTTTTCAACCTTTAATAAAAAACGTTTACATCATCAAGTATAAACAAAATCCCACCTAAACATATGTCTTACTATCGAACAAAATCCAACCTAAACAAATCCTACCAAAACATAGTGGTCCCACCTAAACACATGTCTTACAATCGAGAAAAAAAATTCACCGCTTTTAGAAAATGTTCGGTCCAATTATATCTCATTCAATATATAAGTTTAGTGATTTATTTCATTTTTTGGAATAATCTTTGAGACTCTAATTCTAAATTTTAAGGAAAATTATTTTGACAATGAAATTTGCTCAGTTTCATAGGGTCTCATTGATCTCAACGATTTAGATGGGTGCATAGAGAAGTTGTTGATGAGAAGAGCTAACAGAGTGACCTACAAGGCTCAACAATGTAGTTAGAGAGAAGATTTTGGAGAAAGATATGGAAGGCATACAAGTTTTTTTGCCCCTAAAAACGCATCACAATGCAGTTAAAGAAAACCCTTTTCACCACAATTTTAAAAAAATTGCCCTAAAACGTGTCACACATACAGTTGAAGAAAACATTATTCAACACAATCTAAAGTTGGAATTGTCATAAAAATAATACAAAAGAGAGTCATGTGTAACTTCTTATTTATTGTCTCGATAAAGAGAGACAAATTTTTGAAATGGATGCGCCAAGTATTAATTAATATGTGTAAAGAGATGATGTGACATTAAGGCTCACTTTCCCAAAAACTATGTCATATACAAATCATAAAACTTTTTTTTCAATCCAAGAGATAAAATCTCTATCTCTCTCTCTAACTTTAGTTTTTCTAACATGTAGTGGTCCCACCTATTCTACTTTTCAACCTTTAGTCAAACTTGTTGACATCATCATTATAAAAATCCAACTAACGGGTCCCGCATCAAATTTACCTCCCTAGCAAATACATACTCCCTTCGTCCCATTTTAGATGAAGGGAAAGAGTTTTTTCCAAGTCCCAAATTACATGAAGGTTTTCATATTTTCTCCCTAAATCTTCCTGATTTGTCCATGCTTTTGAATCATATATAAACATAAAGTATAATATAAGTTCGATTTCCCAAATGAAATTTTTAAATAATCCACTAGATTCCAAATCCACACTAAAATCTAGGAATTAAAAACTAAAATTTAAATATTTTAGGAGATATTAATGAGGGTAGATTTGGAAAATATATAGTCTCTTTCTTTTTTCTTAATATGTGTGAAAACACCTTCCCCTTCATCTAAAATGGGATGGAGGGAGTACCAAACTTATCAGTATAAACCAGATTACTAGACATTAAGTTTTAAAACAAGTTGTTTATGGGAAACTTTTTTTTCTTCTAAATCAACTATTATAAATCACTAAATTTATCCCTTGATACATAATAAATTCAAGTGTTGTAAATGGAGTAAATGTATGTATGGATCGTCTGTTTAAAATATATAAGCTCATTTAATGTGATCTAACGAGATCAAGCAAATTTCAATATGGTGGGTATAATTATTTTTTTTCCCTAGAATGGGTCACCCATACAGTTCGGAGCGATGCTTCACACTATATTTAAAGAAACAGTTGGAACTATCAAAAATATAATACAAAAGATAATCATGTGTAAGAGGTTTCTTGTTTATTGTCTCGACGAAGAGAGATAATATTGAAATAAACATGTCAACTAGTAAATAATGTGTGTAAAGAGATGATGTGATATTAAACGGATAAAATAACGAAAATCAAGATGTGACATTAAGCGGATAAAATAAGACCCCTGATGCTAACATGACCATAATCTTACTCATACTCCGGTATTTTCTGCAGGGCCAAAATTGTCGCATTTTTGTGCGATGTATTATACACACGTCCCTAGCCACGTCATCTCCACAGGGCCATATACACGTCTCTATAGAGTTGATCAATTGTTCATCATTTCATATAAATATTTATTAACCAATTGACTCGAAATCGGTTTGATTTATGATTGTAAAAAGTACTTAATCAAGAATCAATTCACGATTAGCCACGGTTTGAAAAAATTGCATTCTTTATATTATAAATGTTTTAGTTCATGAGTATGAATATCATACATGACCGATTCCAGAACATAACCAATGAGTTCGCAAACCAGGTACGCGAACAACAGTTCCGGATCTTGGCCTTGACCAGCTGTTCGCAACCAGGTACGCGAACAACTGTTCTGGACCCAACTCAGGTAACTCAGTTCACAACCAGCTGCGTCTCGCGAAGATATGAGAGGTGAGATTGTCTTTTGGCGATGAGGACCGAACTTGTCTCAAGAGCTCCTTTAACGCCAAATCCTCTATTATTATAGTCTTGTCGAACTTCGAGGATGACTATTCACCCAAAATGATGACTCAACACTCAACCCTAGTTACGGAATTATCATTTTGCCTCTGGTATTGAAATAACGCCTTCGCCTCTTGTTCAAGTTTCACCATCTACAATCACAAAATTAACCTTTTATAATCACAAAATTAGAATAAATCTAGAAAATGAAATTTTAATTCTTAAAAATATTAGTGTAGTTTTCGAAGCAGACATGAGCACAAAAGAAGAATGATTAAGATTTTTATCCTGCTAATAGAAAGCCAAGTATATGATCCAACGATTATGAATGCATTCTCATGAATTCATACGGATCACCACCTAAAATATCCAGAACAATCTAAATTTGTTGCCAATAGATTGTTATGGCGTGTTGTTCCCACCAAAATTTTCACCAAACTATTTTTTGCCTCTACTAAACAACCCTAGTCAAAACTAACCCTCACTCTCTCTCTCTCTCCATTAGTCTTTCCTCTTATCTCCAACTCGTTGAGACATTACCCAAATTTGTTTCCACATAGAGAAATAGTTCAACTCCAGTAAAACGGAATAGTTGCGGTTCCTTTTTCTTCTTTTACTGTCTATTTATGTCTCTTATATCTCAACAGTGATGAATATTTATTTTTGAGTTGAAATATAAAGTATCAAAGTCATGATTTTGTTGTTTGTGGGAATAACTTATCTGTAACGAATATATGTACAACTTATCTGTATAAACAAGAGTCCCAAACTTTAAGTTTTAACACAAGCTGTTTGTGGAAAATTTGTTTTCAAAATCAACTATAGTAAATCACTAAGTTTATCCCTTGAGACATTACATATTCAAATGTGATGAGTGCCAAATAATGCATATTTCTACATTTTTTTTCTTGGCATTTAACTCATCTTTTGTGCTTTAAAATCATATATTATCCCAAAATTCTATATTTTCATTGTTTTCAAGAATAAATACTTTTACTAATTAACTTTGTGTTTTTAGGTGCTAAATAAAGCTTGGATGATTAGAGAAGCAAAAAAAGTAGAGAATTGGTGATAATGGAAGAGAGACAACAAAGACTCCCACTAGAAGGAAGTGAAGAGTGTCGTTTGCACCTCATCCACAAGTGAATAATGTCGCTTGCATGACCTAAAACTAGAAGTGGGTTTGAGATATTAGCTTTGAAGAAGACATGGCCTAGAATGGATCTTCCAAGAGATAAAACCCAAGATCTAAAACCCAAACCTTTTTCCATTTTGAGTCGTCAGATTTCATGTAACTTCTAAGCATCCAAGGGCATCTCCATGCGGTACATCAACGTTTGCTACTCTCGCCTCACACCCTAGCCTTCTATTCTTCTCCTACTCGAGCAGAAGCCAAACAACTCCTTCATGTCATTTTCATCTTCTCTCCAACCTTTGCAAAACCTCTCAGTTCACCTCCCTCCATTACTTCCATCCCCGACCACTTCTGAGCACAACCACCCTATCAGCTAGCCATCAATCAAACTTCTAATCTCTATCTATCTCCATCTTAGCTTCTCTCTTATCAAAAACAGTAACCCTAAAAGCTAGGATTGAGAGAGATAAGATTAGGGTTAGCTTCAACAGCTGGAGAACATCAAATCAAAGAGTTGCAGAGTTGAATTGCATAAGGGGTTTGTCAGAAAACGCGTTTTGGGTGAGTGGGGTTTCTCTAATTATCAAATTAAGAATCTGTAGCTGTAACTTAGTAAGCATCTTAGCTATGTAGCAACAATTGTAAGTTTTAGATTCCAATCCTTTCATTTGTATAAACTACATCATTATCTTATCTCATTCTAGTTTGAGGTTGTCTGCATCTGCAGCTAGTTTCATTCTGTAACTTTAATTTATAAACCTCAATCATTCCATATTCAGTTGCATCTTTGCATCTTTTTTTTCGATCTACTTGCATTCTGCTATATTGTATTCCCATAACTGCATCTGGGGAAGTTTTCTTTCAATTTTTCTGTCGTAGTAACCAGTTTTCAGCTGCTTTTAATTTTCTGAATTTGTAATATATTCCCTTCAGTAAGTTAGGAGTATAAGTATTCTGTGACTATGTAGCGGTGTAGTTGATCTGTAGTTAACAGGATAACTATCAAGTAATTCTAGGTTGATATTGAGAATGAGCATGGGACTCGGTAGCGGTGTAGTTGATCTGTAGTTAATTTCACTGGTTTTTAGTATAACCCTGTATATATGTGTTTAGATTTTTATGTTTTCATGTTGTTAGTGTGGTCTCTTGTTGTATTCTTCTGCGTCGTTATAGTATAACTTAGTAGTTAGTCCATCTTTTATATATCCTGCATCATTGTATGTCTTGCATTGTTCTAGTTAAAAGCTTTCGATCATTATAATCTGTAGCTTTCAGTTTTTTGTAGTTTGTGTAACCATTTCCTATCACATCTCTGTTTTGTTATTTAAATCTAGCTGTAATCAATCTCGTCCATTGCTGGTAGCACCCTGTAGTTTGGATTGTGAATCTGTTATGTTCTCTTTTTGTTTTTCACTAAAGTATTTTACCATCAGTAAATATTCACCTTTAGTCATATTGGATTCTGTAGTATTGAAATGTTTATCTGTTCATTAAACAATAGGTGTTACATAACTGTTTTGTAGTTTAAAATTTTTGTTCTTTTTACTGTGTTAGCATAACTAGATTTAGGTTAGGAATCTGTAACTGTAGCTTAGTCTTGTAAAATCTTAGCTGTAGTTTTTAAACTTCAACCATTCTGTATTCAAGTTCATATCTGCATCTTCTGTTCTCTTTCTCAGATTACTTGCATTCTGTTTTACTGCATTCTCATGCCAGTGTCACTGCCTTGTAAGATAACCTTTGTCCTGTATTTTGTTTAGCATAGTAGGTCTTCTGTTGTTTTTCAGTTACTAGTTTACAGTATGTTAGCACCTGTAACTTTCAGTTTGTTGTAATGCTGTAGCTTGTAAGTTTTCAGTCATCCCATTCATAACTGTATCTTTGTTCCATATTCCTGTGTGTTTCAGTCATTGGGTAAGTTTCATTTGCATCGTAGCTTTGTAATCTTAGCTACAACTTCATAAGCACCATTGTCCTGTAGTATAAGCTAGCTTACATCATAATCTGGATCTGTAATTTTTAGCACCATTTAGTTCGCTTCAGAAATAGTTAACTTCCATAATCTGTATCAGTGGATAAGCACATGTGTCTGTAATATATCTGTATAACCATTCTGGCATCTCGCACTTTCTTTTTCCTGTTGAAGTTTGTCTATAATTGCATTCTGTATCAGCTTCATCCTATTTGACTGTGACTGTTCTGTCACTGATAACTCAGTCAATTAACAAAGAAGAATAAACTCTAAATCATTATCAAACTGTAGGCTCCTCTCAGCTGTTAATCAGCATTGATGCTTCCTGAATTTGTTTCACCTGTATAATTTTTTGAGGAACCAGGTACTTGTGAAGCTGAAACACAAACCAAGGAGAGGGAGAAGAAGGACCAGCACAATTTGTGGTATTGCCTAAGCCCGATTTTATACCAACAGTATTCCTCTTGCACCTTGAATGTGAATGTTCTTACTGTCATAGCCAAGTCTGCTTGATTCAGAACTAGTTACTTTCTGCAACATTTGGCATATGTGTGCCGATTCCTGAGATACTTAAGTGATATATTTGTCTAGCTGAACTGCTACCTCGCAGTACATCGCTTAACCACTTGTATGTGTCATAGTCTGAGTATCTGTTCCATTTCCTTAAACATTGCTTCTCTGGTTTGTTCACCTACTGATTGTCGAAATATGATTGATGCGCTATCTAGGCTATGATTGTGTCTTTTAGAGACCAAACTAACCGACATGTTAAAATTAGCCAAGAGGACATCGTGGAAATACCCATTGCTGTAATACCCAGACCCGTAGTCAGACCAAAGCAACCTGAGATAATGGGTGAAGAATTAAACCAACCCCGTAGTCTCAAGGACAACAGGTACCCAACAAGGGCAAGCCAGCCCTCGTGCATTATTCTACCGGCTGCTGCTGGTCAGTTCGAACTGAAAGCAAGCACGATTCATATGTTGCCTGTGTTTAGAAGGGTTGATGCTGAAAACCCCTAACACCATGTAAGAGAGTTTGAAGAAGTCTATGGGACTCTGCGTTTTTACGTTTTTATATTGCATCTATGGGTGTTTATGTTTTTACAACAGATGTATCAATAAAGTTCTTAATTCATTTGAAAAAATAGAGTCACTTGCATTTGGAATCTTCTTTAACTTTTAATTCATTTGAAAAAATAATCAATGAGAAGATGTGCAATTGGGTAATGTTATTGTTTGTAGCAATTGGGTAATGTTATCGAGAGTTGATTTAAAATGTTATTGTTTGTAGCAAACAAGGGTTTGAAGATGAGGGCTTACACCATAGGATCTTGGTCTTTGAAAGACTCATCCGTGGGAAATTTTACTTGCTATAATATGGTGAATCTGATGGGCCACACATAGATTGGCATACCAGGATGAAAGTGACTCTTTGTGCTGCACAAGGTCTTTCTTTCCTACACGAAGAAGGACCTTTCCAGGTATTTAGACATAATCATAGAATGTGTTGTGCATGTTAAAGTTTTTGATCCCTTGCTGTTCCTTTTACTTACTTGCTGATGCTTTTAAGTTTCCTCTTCTGCAGTTGGAAGCCCTTCATTTAGATGACCGAGATGTCATTTCTGAGAAGCTTGCGGAAAGTTTGACATTGCGCGTGAAATTCTCCCTGAGTCTGGTCCAAATCTTCTAGTAATTGAGGTTGACGGACTACGTATAGAGGTAATTTATGAAGCATTTGCTGTTTGAGATTTTAGGTTGTTTGACTTCAGTTTCTGAACATTACTTTTCGGACTCTCATAGATTGTCTCTGATTGTAGGATTTGCTTGCTGTGCGCGTATAACTTGTCTTTCATCGATCACCAATGTCTTATGAAGGTAATTTAATGATGATGTTAAGTTGGATGGTGGAACCATGTCTTAACTTGCCTTTTGCATTAGCAGGTACTAGAAGTCTAAGATCTATGTCTTAACTATAGTACCAAATGAAATTGTTAGTTCCTGAGCTGAATGAAATTGTGTTTCGGTTGATTCTAAGTGAATCTCTATCATTCTAAGTAAATGGTTTAGTAATTCACATTTCTTTGTGATTGTAGTTCGAAAGTAACATAAGTTTGCACAATTAGTGAGAACGCAGGGGTATTAACATGGAATTTTCCCCACTGGTTTCTGATTGTTTCCATCTATTTTTTATGTAGCTTTGATCCTAGCAGCGTCTTCAGAAGTGTACATTGAAGCAAGTCCTGTTTTACACCTTACTCTCTTTAAATTCCTACTTTTTTATGTTTCTAAGTTTTCATCAATCAAGTCTTGTTTTAGTGTACTCTGTACTCGATAATGGTTCCGGACTTGTACTTTATTTTCTTCTTAATATCCTTATATTCTCCTTTGTTTAAACTTTAAACCTCCATTGACAGTTGAAAATGAAAAAAAAATACATTTTTTGGATGGGGTTTTCATGTGAAGCAAGATCTATATTCTTTTTAAGGTTTTTTTTGTGTGTAAGGTTATGATAAGCAGTAGCTTCTAGTGAAGCTAAACTTGTGTGAGCATGAATATTGTTCTTGTAAGGTTATTTCTAACATGCTAGTTTAATGATCTGAGTTTTTTTTGAAATTTAGCTAGTTTGGAGGCTGAGGTTTGAGCTTTTATGCTTTAATGATCTGTCATCTGTGTGGGCAATGCTTAGTTGATAATTATGATAAAAGGGTATATGGAAAGGAGGTTAAATTTTGATTGAGTAGCAGCTGTCGTATCGTTTTGAAGTTCCAACTATTTGCTTAACAGTTGGGATTATAAGTAGCTTAGTTCATATCGTTTTCCAGTCGGATCTCAGTCTTTTTATAAAGACAATATGAGACAAACTTATTTTAGTTTAGATTTGGTAAAGAGCAAATGAAATGATTGGATAGTGAATAATCCTTTGATCTTATTTTTCTTGTGTTCTTTGATTCATGTATTTGCATTTTGTTTTGTGTTGTAGGAGCCTGGAGAGTTGATGTGAAGATGACTAGAGCTAAAATAGAATCAGCAGAGTCGAATCGCCGGTTACCACTACTGTTAGGTTGGTTTATGGGGTCCTGCTTGGCAACCCTAATAACTTCATATCAGAAGCTATTTTTTCTCTGTTGTTGAATTCCTTGTGCAGACAAAGCTGGCACTCTCTACTCTTGAGCGTCTAATCAACTCGACTGATGAAGAAGTACTTACATATGCCTGCTGGGCCCTTCTTTACTGTCTGACGGTAGAAACGACAAAAATTGAGTTGTTGTTTAAGTTGGTGACTGCCGCCGACTTGTTGAGCTATTGCTGTAAGTATCACTTTATATTGAATTATGTTTTTTTTCCCTGCAAAGCACTGAATTATGTTTATAAACTCTGCTAGATGTACGATAGTTTGAGGCAGATTTTATGTTGCAGTCACCCATCTCCTAATGTAGCTATTCCTGCCTCCTCACGGTTGGCAATATTGTTAATGAAGATGATTGTCAGACCCTGGTACGAATGACTTAGAATGAAAAGCTATGTCAATAAGATTTTAACTTTTACTCTTATGAAGTGTGATGAATCCTTGCACTTAATTTTTTTCTTGTCCTCTATCCAGTGTATCATTGAACACCAAGCACTTCCCTGTATCATGAACCTATTAACACAAAACTATTAAAAAAGAGTATCAAGACAGAAGATTGTCTAGACTATCTCCAACATTACCGCCGAAACAACAACCATGTTCAGGAAGTATTTAATCATGTTTATATGGTTCACTCCATATAGAACTGTTGCATCTATCCTCTTGAACTCCATTTGACGCGAAAGTTTCCTGCTATTTATAACTGCACTAACAGGATATGATTTCATTTAAATTTTCTGTAGGCGGTTATAGCTGGTGATATTATTGGTCCTTTGATTCAGCTGCTTCAAAATGCTGCGGTTGTATGAACATTTGAAGTCGATTTGCACTTCCTTCACCGAGTACTACTACTCCATTTGCTGTAGTGCTGATAGAAATATCGTATTCAGATCCCCCTACTCCCAAAGATTGACCCAAGTGTTACTATGATGGCTGTAGAAGAAATGCCCAATGTAAGTATCTAGTTTCAACTATCGAAGCATTTCCAATGCCCAATGGTTCCCATGAGATCCTACAGAACATGGAACTCAAAATTATTATTGATGTTCTAAAATTAATATATGTACAACAAGGAACTCAAGACACCTACAGAACAGACGAGAGTAGTACACTAGTTCCCAGAACAAGGAACTTAGAATTACAAATATTGGTTATCAATTTTATTTTTTATAAACATTTTTCGACGATGGTTGTATTTGGAATATTTATAGTCTAAAATGTTTCTTCATTCAATTATTCCTTCTTTTGCCTTTTTTCCACTTCACCTCCTTTATTTTGCCTTTTTCCCACTTAACCTTCAAGTCTTTGTATAAAAGAAGTGGTCAGGAAAAGACAAACGAGTTTACAAGCACTTTTTGCGGTCTTTGTAAGGGGACTTGCCAGGAGCATTAGTAATGTATTCTTATTTGCCCATGCTTCTTATGACAAGGAGATGGAGTGTAAGTGAATGGACAATCCACTTGCAGATTTCTCTTCCTCATTTTTGCTTTCACTAACTGGACAACAAAGGAATAAATGGTCTACAATCAAGGAAAAGTATCTTCATCGTTTCCATTTTCATTAAAAATAAAGGGAGTTGAAGATAGTGTATAATCAAGGAAGTGACTTATACAAGGCTAAACTAATGAAGTGACCCGCACAAGGCTCCACAGTGTGCTATTACAACCCTTGTGATACCTCATCGCCACACCTGTGAGACTCATGTGGGACCCTGGCGAGATCCCCACGTGAACCATGTGCTTTGACCTTTATTCTGATCACCTGTTTCCGCACTCTCTGGCCTCTATGGATTAATAAGTTCAAAATTTTCATGTTTGGATGGTGCCAATCAGAAAAGCATGAACTAGCTAGATGCCGACACTTTAGTATTATCTAGAACTATATTAGGCTCAACAATGTAGTAAAAGAGGATCTTGTGACCCCTGTGATACCCCATTGCTACACGTGTGAGACTCATGTGCGATCCTGGTGAGACCCCCTTGTGAACCACGTGCTTTGACTTTTGATGCTAATCACCTATTCCCGCACCTATGGTCTCTATGGTTAATAAATTCAAAAAATTTATGCTTGGATGGTGCCAATCAAAAAGGTATGAACTAGCTAGATGCTAGCACTTTTTTATTATCTTGAGCTACACAAGGCTCAACAATGTATTAAAAAAGGCTCATGCGGCCCTTGTGATACCCCCTTGCCACACGTTTGAGATTCACGTGCGACTCTGGTGAGACCCCCACGTGAACCACGTGCTTTGACTTTTGCTGCTAATCACCTATTCCCGCACCTATGGCCTCTATGGATTTATAAGTTCAAAATATTCATGTTTGGATGATGCCAATCAGAAAAGCATAAACTAGCTAGATGCTGGCACTTTACTATTATCTAAAGCTACACTAGGCTCAACAATGTAGTAAAAGAGGATCTTGCGACCCTTGTGATACCACATTGCTACACGTGTGAGACTCATGTGCGACCCCGACGACACCCCCTTGTGAACCACGTGCTTTGACTTTTGCTGCTAATCACCTATTCCCGCACCTCTGGTCTTTATGGTTAAAAAATTCAAAATTTTCATGCTTAAATGATGTCAATCAAACATGTATGAATTAGCTAGATGTTGACACTTTCCTAATATCTGGAGCTAAACAAGGCTCAACAATGTACTAAAATAGGCTCATGCGACCCTTGTGATACCCCTTGCCACATGTGTGAGATCCATGTGCGACCCGGGAGAGACCCCCCAGGTTCATGTGTCGCTGCTAATCCTATGAAAGCATTTCTGCAAAATCGATTTTTCACCCTTTCTCACGTGGATAGTTATTTTTGCACCCTTTAGTTTATGAAGGTCCATATTGTTGTTTTTACCATTTTTATGTGAAATTCTGTTTTTGCATTTTCATTACAATCATATTTTAAGTGCAAAATTCTATTTTCACTATTTTATTTTAATTTTAATGTGAAAACTTATTTATGCACCTTTTCATAAGGTTTCAAAACAGTTCTACATCCAGTTCTGCAACATGCCTTTGTTGTTCAGCCTCCTGCCATTAACAAATATAATGCGATATCTGCTTTATTTTCATTCACTTGTTGCTGCCTTTACGATTTAATCATGTTCTATGGCCGTCCATTAGAAGCAAAGTTCAAAGCACAAGGTTCACATAGGGGTCTCACCGCGGTCGCACATAAGTCTCACATGGGTGGCAAAGGGGTGTCACAAGGGTCTTACTTTCAAAGTTCTGTTTTGACGAAGATGTTGCGAACGAACTTTTGATTTTCTAGGATTTATTCCCTCTCAAGAGTTGAATTCTAAAAAAATTTCCCTCCCAAAATCTAGCACTCATATCACTCCAAAGCAGTATCATAATTCATCTCTCTCCCAAAACCATTCGTTCACATTATCAGATATATATATTTTATTTTATTTTTATTTATGAAAATCTTAATTATTTTCAGAGCGCTTTGATATAACCAAGAAATGAGATCCTGTTTTTCTCACTCTCACTTCTCACTCCTCACTCCTCACTCCCTCAGACCCTCTTTCTCTTTCCAAAACCCACTTCTTTCTAAACTGAGAAGCAGTGATATGAGATCTTCTTTGATTTCACAAAAACTAAAAATCAAGAACTTACACATCTAAACCATGATATTCTAAACACAATCCCTCTTCCCGAATCGTTGATCTGTAAACCTAACTTCAAATATTTCGTAAACCTAGAGAAAAAAATTGTTCCTGAAATCGAAAATCCAACTTTGTTGATAGTTAATACGCAATCCTAATTTTGATGACAGGTATAAATCCTAACTTTGTTGCTTAATCATATTTGATTTTTACCTTATTTTGTGTAGTTTTTGATCAGTTAGTTTTATCGGATTTCTTCCAGTTTTCAGTAATTTTTATTACATTTTTTTGATTCAATTTAGTTTGGAACTAAAAATTGCGCACATGTTTAATATTTCAGGTATTTGATTTGGAGATAGAGGCTCCTGATAAAGTACTAAGAAGGATTTACATCAATCTAGAGAGACATATGCTCAGTAGAGACGAATATGCTACTGAAATTCAGAAGAGATTTTCGATTAATAGTGAGTCTTGTTTGTGACTGTAATACTAGGATGATGGTTGTTCTTGCAAACAACTAATTTTTTTCCATTCATGTAACAGGAACAGGAACAATCTCCCATTTTCATTTGGCCGGGTAAGAAACAAACTTCGTCTGTTTGAAGTGATCTTGTATGTATAATGAGGTATTTTGATACAAAGCTAACTTGGTCGTTACTTTGTAGGATGCTAGAGTGGTCAACTGTCACGTGATGATGACAGATCAAATGAGCTGACAAACATATAAAAGAATGAATACTTTCTATGACAAAGGGATCTTTGATTTCATGTCACTTGATATGATGAATTCTTAATGATTAGTTTCTAGTGTTCTATAAAAGAATGGGCTTTGTCCGCATTTTTCACCATACTGATTTTATTTGTGGGTAGGCTTTCTGAACTCATACCAATAGGGAACCCATTGTATCACATTTCTTCCGGTTAATTTCATAATAATAGGTTTTACTTTGTGAACGAGTCATATTCAGGACGTAATCTAATCTACACTTTTTAAGTTTCTCTTAATTTTTATCTTTTTAAATATTGGTGCAGTATGCTTCCTTTTGATTCCATGTCCAACCTTATGTTGAGTTTACTAAACTACTTTTTGAGTTGCAGATATAGAACAAATATGGACCAGAGGAATGGGAAATTGTTGTTCCTGCTAAAGTGTAAAAGAAATGCACAGCTGAAATGGTTGTAGGACTTGGCACCGGTTTCCTGTGGTGCAAACAAGATGACGCCCATGACCCAATTTTACAACATCTTGTTGTTGCATCGAAACATATAAATGTTGACTAATCTGGCTAATGTTGAACTCGGTAAAATGAAATGGTTGAATAATTGAAAAATGAGATTATTCAGGAATAACTTTGAAGCTTTTGAACATTTCCATAATATTTGACCGAAACAAGGAGAGACTTGCTTTTCTGAAATGGGGATCCACTGCTTTCCGTAATATGCTCGTTGTTCCTCCAGGTTCTGGCATTGTGCACCAGGTTAGCTTTAACCATTGATAGTATGTACAACAGATTGCTCAAGATTACAGATAATCCAGGTTCCAGACTCCGATATTGGATCCCACTTTGGTATGCTACTTGAGAATCAGGAAGGTTCAGATGTTGTTTTCTACATTGCTAACGAAAAGTTTCATGCTCATAAGTTGGTATTGGCTGCTTGATCCCCTGTATATGGAGATGAATTGATGGATGGTATGGAAAATACAAATGTGAGGTAGTTGAAGATCTTTGAGACAGATTTTTAAGGTAAGCATCATTTTAGTTTTTATGCTTTTAGATTCAAGTTTACTTCAGTTTGCTCATAAGTTGTCCATTGCATAATGAACTTGTACAGAAACTATAAGGTTATTTATATCCATTTTGTGTAGCATCCCTTGCTTCATGTGTCTTATCTTTCTCTTTTAATCAAATGGGCGATACAGACGAGGCTGCACCTGATCATTTATCCCTTGTCACCGAAATTACTAAGCGTATCTCCTTAGAGCCTCTGGTGGAATGTTCATCCATTACTTAGTGAAAACAGATACTATCAAGAACATGTACGTTATTCTGGTAATCACTTCTTTATTGGCTATGATGGCATCTGTATTTCGTATGGTGAATGCTGATCACGTTCTTTTATTGTGGTCTTTGTGGGTATATATAAGCAAGTATTAGAACAGATGCCTCGAGTCAGTTTCATCGTTGGATGCTCATATGGAAGTGGATTGCAGAGGTCAGTGTTCATCTTATGTGTAATGCCCTGTACTGAAATATCTATGTGCATTAATTTGAGGAAAGAAGCATCTTGGCAGTGTAGTATTTGTTTTACCAAAACTAGTCAACTGCATGTAATTCCAATGTTATATCTTATCCCTTCTCAGTTGTTAGTGACCCAAGTTTAAGTAAAGAAATTGTGAATGTATGGGAATTAATTGTCATGTGCCTTAAATTTTGATTTTCGTTTTGGACTTTAAAGAGGTTTAGATCAGTTGATTTTCTGTATTTAAGGTTTTTAAGTAATGGGTCTTCATGTTGATAGTCCATGTCTGCCATTTTTAATGCATTTTGTTTTGTTAACGCATAGTTCAATGGTGCTATCCCTCATCTTACATTTGTGATTCCTTGTGCCCTATGCTCAATTGATAGGTTGAGGTGAATGATTCTGCTACTCTTAACAAGTTATACTACCACTTCGTAATAGTACAAGGCTACTGTACAAGCAAGGCGTGTTCACATAACATTCGATGAAGTTGCTGGTACAGAAGACAGATTTTATATGACGGAATAGCAAATAGAAAGCTCACCTCTGAGGGAAGCTGAAAGAAAGTTTTGATAAGATTGAGCATCAGATTGCGGATCCAGTTACTCAGTTAATAATGCAAGCTAACTCAGCCTACAGTAAGCATGAATTTGGAAGGAAAAGTTTAAGGTATTAGTTCTCTTTTTAGAGCTTTTTTGTTGTTTTCCTCGACTGATTTGTATGAAGTATGAGAATTTCATGTTTTCTCCCTCTGAATCTTGAGCAACTAATACTTTGAAAGTAAAAAAGAAAATAGTTACATGCCTAATTCCAAATTTATGCTTAGTGTAGGTCGATTTACCGGCTGGACCAAGCAGTCAGTTTAGATTTCAGCCATGTGAAACAACTGAGCTAAAGGCAAGCACCCATGTATTTCCTGTTCATGAAAGATTTGTGCCGGGTTTTACCTCAAAGGCATCTACCGTGGAGATTTAAGAAGGCTATAGTCTGGTCAAGTGTTTAATGCTAGAGCGGCTTGATGGTCAGTTTTATGACTACCCTAAACTAGTCATGCAGTCAGGGATCGAACTATTGTAGATTGTGTCTAATCAGCTAATACTTTAAAATCCAAACTTTACTCCAGACTATTATCATTTGTAGAACAAAAATGTAATTCAGTGAAACTCACAGTTTCTTCTACTTTGTCAGTTTATCCCTTTTTCTCCATGTGTATTCCTTTATAAGTGGTGCGGAAACAATCTTTCACAAAAAAAGTAGTGAAAAAAGAATTTTGCACTGAAAATATGTTGCAGAACCTTATAATTAAAGGGTTTTCACATAAAAGATGGTGAAAAAAGAATTTTGCTCTAATAGTAAACCATATTGTTCAACATAAGCAGCTCACAGTTTACAGAATACAGTATTAATAAAACTGTTTCAGAACCTTATGAAGGGTGCAAAAACAATTTGTCACATAGACATGGTGAAAAAAGGATTCTGCATTGAAAACATGCCTATTTCGAAACCTTATATTAATAAATTAAAATGGTGCAAACATAAGCTTTCACATGAAATAAGGTGAAAAATGAATTTTGCAGTATTTTTTTTCACTGCAAAAACCTTACTTAACCACTGTTATCACTAATATCAGTTCTCTCAAGTACAAAACCATATGAATTAACAAATATCAGTTCTCTTAAGTACAAAACCATAAAGATTAACAAGCCCAAACTGAGTTTGGTCGCAATCTGATTGCACAACCACAGAAAATTGAAATTGGTAATTACTAGGATGAAGAAATAAGTTTTTACACAGAAAATGACACAGTTTTGTTTTCCTGCAGATTTCTCTTTAACAATATGCAAGCCATAACCAGAACCTACCAAAACACTTGTTCTTTAGAAACCAGGAGTAACTTAGATAAGATATTTAACAGATTCATCAGTACTTGAACTTTACTAGTTTATTGAAGAACTAGTAATCACTACTTGTAACTTTACTAGTTTATTGAAGAACTGTGGTATAAGTTCCAAATGCATCTTAATAGGTTGCAGATACTACATAAGTTTGGAAAAGTACCATCTAAGCCAAATCCTATTCTTGCGAAAACGTACCCAAAAGCGTGGCTCCAAACTCATATATCTCGCGGCCGACTCTTGCATCCAACACGCTCTCCCTTTATGATTCAGTGAAACTTTAAGATTCATGCTTCAAGTTACTAGATCCGGCAACCGGAACTAGTACCACCGTCTCGCCATTTTCGCTCACTTTTGGCACTGTTGCTGCAGTCTTGTTCAGGCACTCTGTCATTTCCCTGCAATTCCTAACATTCACCTAAACAGTTTCATTTCATCTCATTCAATCACTTCAGTGCAGCACTCATTCATTCCATTTCCTCAAGCCATTCATTTGCAACAATACAAACTCAGCAAATTGATGCCTGCAACTTCTTTTGTAACCCACTGCAGCCCCACCATTTGCAATCCTTCTCTGAATTTCAGTTTCAGAAGCAACTCAACCCACACACAATCAAATACAGCAACCTCGGACTCCTCAGGCCAACAACACCAACTCAAAGCCATTTCAGTTGCACACCAGGTCCATCTTCTCTGCAGTATCAGACCAGCAAGACCTCCACTTAACAGCATCACAGCACCAGTTGAGCACAATCTCCATCTATAGCAGAGGCCAACTAACTCAACACCTGCAATCTTGTCACAAACAAGACCACCTGCATTCCAGCCAACAATGCCTCAGCTACCACCTGAACTGACTGCCATAAGACATCACCTCCTGCAACAACATCTGCCCACCTGCTTCAGCACATACACACTGCATTTCTTTCCATGACTGTAGTACCACCAACACTGACTCCTACAATACTCAGATGCAGCATCACCAGCTCTAATTCAAGCAATTGCTTCAACTCCAACTGCTGCTCATCTACTTGCTAATGCAGCTGCAACTCAGTTCCCTTGGCAGCAACCACCAGCACCATCTCAGCTATACTCATACCAATCATTCCTCCAATCTCTGTAGCTTCTTAAACCTCTTAAGACCACCACAGCAAAACCCATTCTTTCACCTGAGTTCAAACACCAACAGCAAGACTATCACCTTCCGTTTCTGTAATTACAGCACTACCATCTCTTCCATAAATCCACCACTGTAGCTTCCACAGCAACATCAATTACATGTCTTTCACAGCCACCACCACAATGAAACCACAGGCAAAACTCCTTCCTGTTCTTCATTGAACAACACCATCACTCTTCCAAGCAATCAACCATAGGCTTAGTCGACCTCCTCCATCTAGCTGCCCTCAACATCATCTTCAACAAGCTCGGGCATATCTGGATCAGCTTCAGTATCAGCACTATCTTCAACATCCTGTGGATTCTGTTGCCGAAGGTGGTTGGCTCCTCAAGACTGAAACCAGATGTAAGAAGAGCAGTCTAAAACAACAAGAGAACCAAGTCCTTAACAGACTTGTCATTCTTGGAACCTTGTGCGATATCAACTCGACATAACAGCTACAAGCCGAGTAAAATCATCTCGGCTCTTAAAAAAGTACCATGAATTCTTGGAATTTGTACGAACCTTGTGCGACGCAACAGCGACAAGCCGAAGAAAAGTGCGATAAGCCGGGTACTTTGTAAATTTTTTTGCTAAAAATGGCACTAGTTCTTTGACCTATGCGCGACCCCTGAATTACTCACCAGCTACTGTCTGAGTCGCTGACTTGAATCTGAATCAGCAGTAGTCTTCTTCGCCGAAAAGTTTCTAACTTCTGCAGAACTGAAGAAGAGTGAGGATGTTGAACCTTCCTGTTCTTATTATTACTTCCACCAACCCTCACAGTTAATTTTGAAACCATACTGATTTAACTAGATCAGAAATTTGAAGAACATGGAATGTTCAATTCAACTAAGCCCTAATTGAAACATAACAGAAAATTGAATTCGATCAACAAACCATAAACATAAATTGAGTTTCAAAAATAACCAAATCCTAAAATCCTTATATCGACATCCTTTCATCAACATCTAATACAGTAATACTCGAAGACGTTGAGATCGATTCCATCATCAAATCGAGGATAAAATTAGGCATACGTGATTTAGGTGCGACATTTTTCTTGGGACATAAAAGTAATAGATTGTTTTGTTAGGGTTAAAGGTGCCCATCTATGAGTCAGACGGGTAAAAATGCTACTATGTTAAGTTTATTTTTTGTTTCACTAACTTCTATAGTGGTACTAAACAACATTGGCCCTTTCCAAATTCGGTTTCCATAATTCCTCGAAATGCTCTGTCCAAATATTGACCGAAATCTCAATAGAAAATCTCAAATTAGTAAATGCACATTACAAATTTTTATTTTCTAGAGATGTGCATTTTAATTGCTGGAAATTAAAAGCATATAAAACTAAAAACCTTAATTAAAAGATTCTCAATTTATTTCGATCCGAGATTCTCCTTTAGCTATTAAGGAATATCTTTGAACAATAAAAGGTAAGAATTAATGCACGTGTTCAAAGTATGTCGACATCTTTACTTGGTAAATCCTTTTTCATATTTACCATCTTGGAACCGATTTGTCACACTTCGAAACGAATTTATAATTGGTTCATCTGACTTTCAAGACTATGTGATTGATTATCCTATCAAATCACCAATCATGGGTTTAACGGTTCTACCAAAACAAGTTTCGGTTCTACCTCTATGTGGGTACTAGGATCGGTCACACTAGCTTTCCAAAAATTGGTTGACTAGGTACTAGGATCGGTTACCACATATATATGGTATCTAACTTGTATTCGGCTGCACAAGTCATAGGATCGGTTACCAATCACTAAGATATTGTTGCACCTCTTACAAGGATCGATTCCCCTACTTGTGATCGGTTGCACCTCTTATTAGAATCGGTTCCCCAATGTCTAGAGTTGGTCATACCAATTACAATATATCGATCATACCATCTCAGGTGATTACTTAAGATCGGTTTCACTAATAAAAGTCATGCCAATACAAAAGTCAGGCCTGTGAATAGTTTTACCAAGATACATAAACAAGTTATGAGCGGTTATACTAAACACACATATTGGTAATCCAAAGATTTGCAATGAATAACACTACCAATAAGCCTAGCGATTTCCCTTTCGATTCATAAAACAAGTTTATGAATTGTACTTCCTTTAAACGAATGTAAAAAATTGGTTCCTAGGACGAAATCTTCACCCATACCCATACATAATCACAATAGCATTCATACGATTATGTTGATGTCTTATATACGAAGTTCAAAAGATAGACGTTATACTTCGTATTGTAATTCCTTAATACTATGTCTACCTAGAGTATAATCATTCACAGCTTCGCAGTTATGTTTTCAATATGCACGACTTGAAAGATACGTTAGGAATGAAACAGTTCAATTCAATATTACTAACCTCAAGAGGAAGGATGATGTCGTCGTTGTAGCTCTTTACTTCTTCACATTCTTCAAGTCTTCACGTAATACTTGTAAGTCTCATATCCTAGTAACATTCTAGCTAACCTATACGAAGTTGACTCTAGTAAATAATCAAGCGACTCTTTAAATGAGTTTTGATTCACTAAAATATGACAACCAAACTTGACATACCAACACTTGGTGGGTTCAACCGAGCAATGCTCTAACACTTGAAATCAACTCTCTATTAACATGAATCCATGTCGTCATGATTAACATCATAGATGTTAGCATAGAAGATTCTTGTAAGAGTGTCAAAACCTTCACCAAGACCATCAAAGATGTTTCCAAGATAGAATTTTTCAAAACAAATTAAATCCTCTTTATGTCCACTAGACAAATCCAATTTGTTTTCTAGAATAAACCCATTAGATGAAATCCTTTCAAAAACTATAGCACAAGAATCATTGACAAATCTAATCCTAAGAGAATTTTGATCTATAGGAAAATTCATGCTAGAAGATGAAGAACTCAAGTTTTTTGAAATTCCTTTTGAAACCTTGAAATTCATCATGAGATCTAGAAATTGGTAAGAAGAGAGGAAGAAAACACTTACTTGGAATGAACCTTGAACACCCTTTTTTCTTAATTTTTCTCCAAAGATGATTTAATGGAGGAAATACATGAACCCTAGAACGTTCACGTACGCGGACAAGATGGGAGAAGGAGGAAGGTACGCGTACTGCTCATTTCTTCCATATAATAGACTTAATCTTTGTAAACAAAAGTTTATCCTTTCTTCCATCAAAAATGACATAAAAGGATTAACTTTTGTATTCAAAAGTTCATTCTATCTTTTATCAATACATTCATATCGACATATAATAGAGATAACTTTTGAACAAGTATGGGATAGTCAAGGTTCACGGACGTAAACAACATATCCCATAATAATTTGCAATATATGAAATCATAAAGATTAATACTGCAAAAATATCATCTTCCAAATAACTTAGAATTTAAATAAATAAATCTAAAAACATTGAAAATGAAAACGTTGGACATAGCTATGTGTACTCACAATAATGGCTATTCCAAACCCTAGTTATCCTTCTTAAAAAACACAAGAATAAAATTCTCATAAGAAGTTTCCTAGACACTGAGACCTCTGAAAAATTCTTTATCGTCCCCGAACTCCTTGTCATCAACAACCATGGGAACATACGGTTCGTGAAGATATGAGTCAATTCCAACAAACCTTCTAGGCTGATGATGTCGAACCAGGGCCTTCTGAATTCAACAAAAGCCTTTATTTGTTGAATCTTTTTCCTTGTTTCCTTCAACTCTTCAAGAACGCCAGAAAACTTATGAGAGTTTGAAGGAACAGCTCTTGGCTTCCTCACATTCCTTCTTTTTATTTTCAAAGTTGGAGGTAACAGAGATCTTTCTTTTTCCTTCATGATTGATGGCTTAACAATCACATTGACATCTTTTCCATCAGAAGACATGATTCTTGGAGTATCCATATGTGTATGGGTTTGTGAGAGGAATTCACAATTTAAACTCAACAAGCAGTCTTAAGATAAAAAAGAGTTTCATAAAAGGAAAAAGGAATGTAGGGTTACGAAACCTTTAAACACAGGTTCGTGCACGCGCAACTCACAACCCTAAGAAGGGTAGAATTATCGAGAATAACCCTCTTTCATTGATTGACCAGGGAAGTCCTTTCCAATATCAATTAGATATAGAAGAATTCCAAACTTGCAAAACACAGCAAATCTAAGAAGAGAAAAAAAACAATTAAAAATTTCTCTTTTCCTAAAGCCTAAGGTGTGCACAATCTTGTCTCTTTTGATCAGGCACATGAGACAAGATGCACCAAACAACACAATCAAATTGTGCTTCGGTGAACAACAATCTGTCCACCATAACCTTTTTGAAAGGAATCCATAGAACCCTGTCTCTCAGAATGTTTAGACCATACTTTCTTCTCTAGTGGTCTTGTCTTATCCTTGGAAACTAACTTCTTTGAAGAAGATAAAATCTTACATACCTCAGAGGTTTTTTGAACAAGTTTGAGCTTGTTTGCTAATCTATTCGCTCTTCATTGAAGTTTGTTGACATACCTCATTTTGTGTTTGTACTTGAAACACTTTGAAAGTTCATGACCTTTGAGTGAACAATACGAGCATGTCAACCTGGAATATGATTCAGACGCCCGAGATGTGCAAGATGCTAGACACATAGTGGAACCTGAAAAAATAGACAGAGAGTTTCCAACAGAAGGGTCAACTTTTTCTTCCAGATTGGTTGAGTTTTCTTCTGAAAGAATATCAAGGTTGATGTATGTATTGCTACAATTATCAAAATCAATATTTTCACACAGAAGTGCAACACTTGATCTTTCGTCTTCATTAGAATCATAGTGATCAGACATTTCATTAAGAGTTGCAGCAAGACCTTTGTTCCCAGTGTATTTTCTTCGGTTCGGACACTCATTAGCAAAATGACCAAAACCTTTACACTTAAAGCACTGTGGCATATCCTCGTCATCAGTCTCGTCAACATCCCTGTTTTTAGGAGGAACACGATTGTGAGGTTTAATTGACGACCTAGGTTTATCTCTGGTAAACCGTTTAATTCTCTTCAATAAAAGATCTCTAAACTGTCTTGTGATCAAAGAGACTGACTTGTCAAGATCTTCATCTGATGAATCATCCTCAGAAAGATCATCTTCAGAGACGCAAACACTTTTACTTTTGTCAAGTAATTTAGTGTTCTTTTGTGCTTTGAAAGCAACATCATTTCCGGACTTGGATGTATGCTCATGATCAAAGATATTTAACTTCCCAACCATCGTATTTATGGAGAGAGCATCAAGGTTATTTCTCTCAACGATGGCATGCTTCTTAGAATCGTATCTGGATGGCAGCGATCTGAGAATTTTCATCACAATGTCCTTTTCAGGAATAGTCTTACCCAATGCAAAATATGCATTAACAATTTCAGACACTTTGTGATTAAACTCATCAAATGAATCTGCATCTGCCATACAAATATTTTCCCAATCAGAATTTAGGTTTTGCAACCTAGCTTCCTTTTCACAGGTATTCCCTTCAAATACGGTTTCTAAGATATCCTAAGCATCTTTAGACCGAGTGCACGTAGTCACATGGTGCTAAAGATCTGGGGTAATGGCATGAATGATTGCATTCAAACCGTCAGAATTTTGCTTTGCAGCAAGAATCTCAGCAGGGTCATATGCACCAATATCCTTTGGAACGGTCGCATCTTCTACTGCAACAACGGGAGCATCATAGCCATTAACTACATAAACCCATGATTGAAAATCACGCGCTTGAAGAAAGGCACGCATAGCAATTCTCCACCATAAATAATTTGATCATTCGAAGACTGGTGGTATATTTATAGAGATAACACTTCTGTCCATATCAGATCGCTACAAACACAGACTTATAAGGTCTTTAATGTGTTTGCCTGTGTAGCGCCCCCAAAGCTAGCAGCTTACAAATCCAAAAGATTAACTAAAATAATGAGGCACTAAGGATCTAAAACATCTATTTAATCATAAAGAAAGAAGT